>CM054063.1:120156585-120638253 GCA_028641055.1 Alopecurus myosuroides | reverse complement strand
TATCTTCCCATTAGCTTCATTGCTCTTCCGAGTATGTTCACCATGTTATTGTGTTATTTATGTTCTAAATTAAGATATTCACTTTATTAATTGTCATGGGTTGAACTTGGGATAGGACTCTCACGAACTTTTGAAGGCACACTTTACTTTTTATGCATCTAATAAACATGACCCAATAATGGGAGCCACAAGTTCTGCGTTTGAGTGTGTGGTTGGGAGCTAGCTATAAACGTGTATCACCGGAAAGCTTTCAACATTGCACAAAAAATTTACATTTGGTTGATATCATGTAATTTTGTTTTTGGACTCCTGCCATGCCAAATTAAATAGAGGAATAGTAAGTTTTGATGAGTAAGTATCTATATGACTAGAGAAACGCATTGGGCCGCTAACCCAAGCCATGCTTTATCATGGTGGAAATTTACTTACAGCTTGAGTGACTCTACAACACATCCTATAATAAAATAAGAAGCTATGCATAATAGTGAATGAAAATAAAAAGGATGATGAGTCTACTCCGTTTGTTCATCTTGTCATTGTAACATGGGCTTGTTTCCATGTCATGGGGCAAGAGGTACCTCTTTGCGGTTCTCTATGATGTCATTAATACTTATTATGATTGTACAAAGCTTATTAGGAATCTTAAGTTGAGTAATCATGGAGTAGGTTTTCACACTCACGGGGCATGAGGCTTTCAACCACCTTGTCATTCTCATTACTTCAATACTCACAATTTTAAGATGCTAGTGATAAAGGGGTAATGAGAGTCCTAGATCAATGGATACCACATTTCAATTAGTAATTTTAGTTGAATAATTTAAAGGCTAAATAAGACTTGATCATGTTTTACCTCTACTCAATTTTCTCCAAAGTGTCCACCATATTTTCTATTCTCCATTATGCTATTCTTTGACCAATATAGGATTTTATTTTTCATTTTGTGTATGCATTTGGTCCATAGTGCTTTTATTTCATTATACACTTTGTGAACTTTCATGAAGCATCTTTGCTTGCATATTTGATATTTCTTACAACAAGAATTGTATATTGCTACTCATTTCTAGTATTAATCATTTGATTATATGTAGCATGAATAATCCTCCTTGATATCCCATGATTGTTTCAATATGCAAAACCCATCTTAGTTTTATCACCTTCATACTCGAGGACGAGCATGGGTTAAGCTTGGGGATGTTGATGCATGTAAAATGCATAGATGAATTTTGCATATTTTCACATGGTTTTCTATTACATATTGCATCATATAAGGGTATAATTCAATGTTTTATAGTATTTTGGGGTTAAATTACAAAGTCCCCAATTTTATGGAATTAACCCTGCCTGTCAGAAACCCCGTTTTCTATATTTTTGACGTTCCAGGGGGCAAACTTCCGCGAAATCACCTGAAAATTTGCGGGGGTCATTTTCTTGGAAGGAGAAGACTTGCGGGCGAAGGATCCACGAGAATTGGGCAAGGAGGCCCAAAAGAGGACCCTCCACGCGGCCAGATTCCTTGGCCGCGTGAGAGGCCCCCTTTTGGCCCCTGTGGCCCCAATTACTTCCATCTTCGACTTACCGACTCCGTCTTGACCTAAAATCGACTATAAAAAGGGTCCCCCGTACCCTTACGGAGGAGAGCGCCGCCTAAACACCAAAACAGAGACCTGGAGTTCCAGATTGGAGGGGGAAAACTCCGGCGTGTGATCTCCTACCCCTCCAACGTCATCTCCATCGACATCTCCATGAGAGGGAGTAGTCCACCCCAGGGCTATGGGTTTGTGGAAGTAGCACTTGTATCTCTCTCTCTATGTGCTTCACTAATTAGATCCGTATGAGCTGCCTCACATGATTACGGGCACCGTTGTAATTCCTATGTGGTGGATCTTTTCTATGAGTTATTGAACCTGAGATTGCAATTGTTTCTCTTGAGTTATTTGAGTAGATTTATCTTATGTACCCCGTTCTTATTTTCTAGCTTTGATCAATCTAGTTCTTGAGAGCGTGTGTGGGGTGATGGGTGCATTAGTTGGAGTAACGGGGGGTGGCTAGTGCTGTGAAAGTGACAGAAGTTCAGCGATCCACTTAGGTTTTGTTAAACCTTTCTTAGTTACCTCACTAGGGATAAAAAGGAGTACCTTGTTACCGGGGATTTGAAGTGACACTAATCAATCTCCATGACTAGATCTAGCAAGTTCTTACTTCAACTTCATGTCACATTGCTTAAAGCTATACTATGGTTTTTCCTTAATTATCGAGGTGTTATGATTTATTTCGCATCTTGGTGGAGTATAAGAGGGATCAATATGACCGTAGAGATCTCTATGCTAGGACGTGATGCCCATATGAAAGTACTCAATGTTAAACATGTTATTGTAATCTCACATGTAATTCTTTATGTCCACCGTCTACCACTTTATTTGAGAGAATGCAAGTGTGAAACCATGAACCCCGGTCCTATTTTAATTATAAGAAAACACTCTAGTTACTTTGCTGCAATTTACTTTACTTGCACTTTACTTGCATCTCCAATTCGAATTTACATTATATCCATCACCACTTGCATCACAGAAATACAAAAACAATCCATTGCATATTTATTTTCTCATTTGCATTTAGTAGTAGATTTAATTATTGCACATTTACTTTCAGTTTTGCATTGCAATTTAGAAGTCTCACACCTTGTGCTTGACAACCACTTGGTGAGGTTGAGGGCACAAAATTCTCTACTTGTTTGCAGGATCCTGGAGGAAGCTTCGAAGACAACTGCTGAAATACTGGCTCCCCAAAAGTTCGATATAAACCCTCGAGTCACCCTCGTGGGGAAGAAGGCTTGCCACTAGCTACACCCTCTGCACTTGGAGTCTCAACCTATCCATCAACACCCTCATCCTTATCATATACAATGGCTTAGTGATAAAGGAGAGATGAAGGTTACCCATATGGTGAGAGTTGAATTCCAAATTGGGCCTTACAAAGACACCATTGAGTGTGATGTGGTGCCCATGTCAGTTTGTCATATGTTACTTGGGAGGCCTTGTCAATTTGATAGGAGTGTGATACATGATGGGAGAGCAAATACCTATCAACTCAAGTGGAAGGAGAAGGATATATTATTGAGACCTATGACACCACAACAAATTGTAAATGAATCTAGACAAAAAATTTCTGAGAGTGTTGAAAAGAGTGGGAGTGAAAATAAGAGTGTTGTGAGTGAAAATAGGACATCCAATTCGAGTGGAAAAAATAAAAGTGAGGGAGTGAACTTATTATGGAATGTTAGCCACTAGAGAGTACTTGAGAGAATTTAGGGAGGATCCTACTATGCTTCCTATAGTGCTTATGCACAAGGGAGAAATTTTGGTTTCTAATGACATGACCCCTATTCCTCTTGGTGTTTCTCATGTTTTGCAGGATTTTGAGGATGTTTTTCCAGAAGAGGTGCCCTCGGGTTTTCCACCATTGAGGGGTATTGAGCACCAAATTGATTTGATTCCTGGATCTTCATTGCCAAACCGAGCTCCCTATAGGACTAATCCCCAAGAAACAAAAGAGATTCAGAAACAAGTGCAAGAGCTTCTTGACAAAGGTTACATTCGAATAAGCCTTTCTCCTTGTGCCATTCCTGTTATTTTAGTGCCTAAGAAATATGGTACATGGCGCATGTGTGTAGATTGTAGAGCAATTAACAATATCACTATTCGTTATCGTCAACCTATACCACGTTTGGAAGACATGTTAGATGAATTAAGTGGTAGTGCTATTTTTTCTAAAATTGATTTGCGTAGTGGTTATCAACAAATTAGGATGAAAGAGGGGGATGAGTGGAAAACAGCTTTTAAGACAAAATTTTGTTTAAATGAGTGGTTAGTTATGCCTTTTGGATTGACTAATGCACCTAGAACTTTCATGAGATTAATGAACCATGTTTTGAGAAATTTTATTGGAAAATTTGTGGTAGTCTATTTTGATGATATTATTATTTATAGCCACAATGAACATGACCATATTGATCATATTAGACAGGTCTTGCATGTGCTAAGAGAACATAAATTGTATGGAAATTTAGAGAAGTGCACTTTTGGCAAAGATAAGGTCATATTTCTTGGTTATGTTGTTTCTAAACATGGGATTGAAGTAGATGAATAAAAATTTGAAGCTATTAAAAATTGGCCTATTCCTATTAATGTGAGTCAAGTAAGAAGTTTTAATGGATTAGCTGGTTTTTACTTGCTGCACCTTTGAATGAACTGACTAAAAAGGGTGTAGATTTTGTGTGGGGAGTTGAACAAGATATTTCTTTTGATGCTATTAAAGAGAAGTTGATTTCGGCCCCTTTGTTAATGCTTCCTAATTTTGACAAACAATTTGAGATTGAGTGTGATGCTAGTGGCATAGGTATTGGAGGAGTGTTAATGCAAGAAAAGAAACATATTGCTTATTTTTCTGAAAAACTACATGGTGCACAATTGAATTATTCTGTTTATGATAAAGAACTATATGCACTTGTCAGAGTTTTAGAGGTGTGGAAACATTACTTATGGCCTAAAGAATTTATTATACATAGTGATCATGAAGCATTAAAATTCTTAAAGTGCCAATCAAATTTGAATAAGAGACATGCTAAATGGGTTGAATTTATTGAGTCTTTTCCATACATAATAAAACATAAAAAAAAGGATTGGAAAATGTAGTTGCTGATGCTTTATCAAGAAAGAACATGTTACTCTCCAATTTAGATATAAAGGTTTCGGGTTTGGAGGGTATTAGAGAGCTATATGTTAATGATAATGAATTTGCTATGCCATTTAATAAATGTACTAATGTTAAGGCATGGGATAAATTTCATATACATGATGGATACTTGTTTAGAGCTAACAAATTATGTATTCCCGAGTGTTCTTTGCGTTTGTTCTTATTACAGGAATCTCATAGTGGAGGATTAATGGGACACTTTGGAAGAGAGAAAACATTGCTTATGTTGGCTGAGAATTTTTATTGGGCACATATGAGAAGAGATGTGTATAGATTGGTGTAAAGATGCATTACTTGCAATAAGGCAAAATCCAAGTTGAAGCCCCACGGTTTGTACACACCATTGCCATCACCTAGTACACCATGGGAGGATATAAGTATGGATTTCGTTTTGGGATTGCCAAGGACAAAAAGAGGACATGATTCTATCTTTGTAGTTGTGGACAGATTTTCCAAGATGGCACATTTCATTGCTTGCCACAAGAGTGATGATGCTTCTCACATTGCAAATTTATTCTTTAGAGAAATTGTGAGATTACATGGAGTGCCAAGAACTATTGTTTCAGATAGAGATGTCAAATTCATGAGTTATTTTTGGAAGACACTATGGGGGAAGCTTGGAACTAAATTGTTATTTTCCACTACTTGCCACCCCCAAACTGATGGGCAAACTGAAGTGGTAAATAGGACATTGTCCACATTGTTGAGAAGCATGATCAAGAAAAATTTGAAGGAGTGGGAAGAGTGCTTGCCACATGTGGAATTTGCATATAATAGGGCTGTGCATTCAACCACTAATTTTTGTCCCTTTGAGGTGGTTTATGGATTTCGGCCTACTACACCACTTGATTTGTTACCACTTCCTATTCAAGAGAGAATTAATATGGATGCATCCAAGAGGGCTGATTTTGTGAAGAAGATACAAGGGAAAACAATGGATGCTATAGAGAAGAAATGGAAGTATGTGGCTCAAAAGAGAAATCAAAAGAGAAAGAAAGTTATTTTTCAAGAGGGAGATTTGGTATGGGTACACTTTCGAAAGGATAGGTTCCCTAAGCTAAGGAAATCAAAATTATTGCCAAGAGGTGCTGGTCCTTAAAAGTGATTGCAAAAATAAATGACAATGCTTACAAGATAGATCTTCCAATTGATGAATTTGGAGTGAGTAATTCCTTCAATGTTTCTGATTTGACACCATATCATGGAGACAACCTTGATGTGGACATCAAGGCTTTTCAAGGGGGGGAGGATGATGAGGACATCCCTAGTGTTTCACCTATTGTTTCACATGATGATATTCCTACAAAGAATGATGAAGTGAGGATTGGTTCCATGACAAGATCAAGGACTAAACTATTACAACAACAGGTGAATTCACTCCTACTTGAGTATAATATTTGTGATTATGAGAGCTTTATACTACCTAAATCCATGCATGTTTGTATTCTTAGGTTTGTTGATAACACAAGCATTAAGGAGGGAGAACAAGGAGAGATGATGCACATGGATGATCAAGAGGAGCTGAAAACAAATGTTGAACATGTTGAAAAAAATTCTACAGGTGTGGAAAACAAGTGCTAGATTGTTATTCCACACTCATGGAGGGACATAACAAGAGGAGGGCGCCCACAAAGAAGTATCAATGCGCCATATAGAGTCCAATTATAGTTACGCATGGTTTGTATACCATTATGGCCGCATCCCCTAGCATGGGTCGGTTTGTATCTATTGTGGCTGAATCCAAGTCCAAAACTAGACCCATGTTGGGTTCCTATTCGGGTTGGTGGGTGTTGCTTGCGCAAGATGCCTTGTGGCCGCACCCCACCCCTCATATATACCCCTTGGGGCGCATAGATTAGGTTATACTACGTTAAAACAAAAACCCTAGACTTCTAGATTGTATTGCTTGAAGCATTCATCTTGAATCATATACCTTTGCAAATCTGAGTGTATTCTGCTGTTCCACTGGGAATGAGGAGAAACAGGACCACTTGTAGTCGATGGCTACTTGTACAAGAGTGTGGAGTCTCGAATATCCAAAGGGGTTAAGTGTTGTTGCAATTGGTGACAGGGTTTAGCCAAAGGAGAGAGCAAAGAATCACATTGGTTATCAAGTTATCAAAGAGTTCACTGAGAAGATCGGGCTACCCCTTATCAATAATATTGCTAGAGTTAGTACTATCACAACCACTAGTAAAATTGAAGTTCCAAGTGCTAGTAAACCTCCTACTATCAATGGTAAAGTAGTTGGTGTTAATAAAGTCCCTACTCCTTTGGTGAAACGTGCTAAATTGCCTCAAACTGCTGAAACTGCTTCTGATAAAAGTGCTGAAATTTTTAGAAATGTGGAAGATAATGGTTCCATTACTTTTGATGATAATGATATTGATTTTGATGATTGCAACATCTCTGAGGTTATTATGTTTCTACAAAATCTTGCTAGAAGTCCCAATGCTAGTGCCATGAATATGGCCTTTACTAAACATATTACCAATGCTCTCATGAAAGTTAGGGAAGTGATGAGGACATCCCTAGCTCTTCACCTATTGTTACACATGAGGATGTTCCAACACAAGCTAATGAAGTGAGGATTGGTCCAATGACAAGATCAAGGACCAAGCTATTACAACAACAGGTGAATTCACTCCTACTTGAGTATAATGTTTATAATAGTGAGAACTTTATACTACCTAAATCCATGCACTTATGTATTCTCAGGTTTATTGATACCACAAGCATGAAAGGAGGAGATCATGAAGAGGAGATACACATGGATGAAGATGGACTTGAGGAGGAGATGGAGAACAAGTGCTAGCATGGTGAAAACAAGAAATAACACAAAATAACAATTGTTATTCATTGAAAACAATTGTTATTTTGATATTTACAAGGGGATGGTGCCTCCACAAGGTCAAATGCACCTATTAGAAATCCTAACAATGTTAGGTATGGTTTTTATACCATTATTGGCCGCACCCCTTAATGGTGGGTCGGTTTGTATCTACTGTGGGTCGGTTTGGGTTGTGTCCACCCAAACCAAGAGTCCTAGTCCTAGTAGGTTTGGTGCTTGCGCAAGGGAACCCCCCTTGTGGCCGCACCCCCTGATGAGGACATCACTACTACTACACCACTTTCATTACAAGGACCTATGACTAGAGCTCGTGCACGTCATGATGAGGACATCCCTAGTTCTTCACCTATTGTTACACATGAGGATGCTCCTATACAAGCTAATGAAGTAAGGATTGGTCCAATGACAAGATCAAGAACCAAGCTATTACAACAACAGGTGAATTCACTCCTACTTGAATATAATGTTTACAATTGTGAGAACTTTATACTACCTAAATCCTTGCACTTGTGTATTCTTAGGTTTGTTGATAACACAAGCATGAATGGAGATCATGGAGAGGAGAGGATGAGCATGGACTAGAAGAGGAGATGGAGAACAAGCAATAACATGTTGAAAACAAGAAATAACAAGAAATACCAATTGTTATGCATAGCAACAATTGTTATTATGATGATGACAAGGGGATGGTGCCTCCACAAGGTCAAATGCACTTAGTAGAAATCCTAACAAGTGTTAGGTATGGTTTGTATACCATCTTGGCCGCACCCAATTATGTGTGGTCGGTTTGTATCCATAGTTGGTCGGTTTGGGTTGGTGTCCACCCAAACCAGGAGTCCTAGTCCTATTAGGTTAGGTGCTTGCGCAAGGGATCCCCCTTGTGGCCGCACCCCTCTCTTATATTCCCCCCTAGGCGCATAGGAGAGGTTAGACTACGTTAAACCCAAAAACCCTAGACCTCTAGATTGAATCAGCTTGTAAGCCTTCATCTGGAAGTTCATCTACAAACTTTACGTGATACTTGCTGTTCCACTGGGAATAAGACGGTACAGGACCACTTTTAGTCGGTGGATTACTTGTGCAAGAGTGTGGAGTTGAGAATGTCCTTGTGATGAGGACATCCCTAGCTCTTCACCTATTGTTGAATATGAAGATCCACCAATCAAAGCTAATGAAGTAAGGATTGGTCCAATGACAAGATCAAGGACCAAGCTATTACAACAACAGGTGAATTCACTCCTACTTGAGTTTAATGTTTCTAATAGTGAGAACTTTATACTACCTAAATCATTGCATCTATGTGTTCTTAGGTTTATTGATAACACAAACATTAATGGAGATCATGGAAAGAAGATACACATGGATGAAGATGAGCTAGAAGAGGAGATGTTGATCAAGTGCTAAGGATGGAGAAAACAAACATTGCAATTGTTATTTCACAAAGGGATGAGTGCCTCTACAAGGTGAAATGCACTCATGAAGAAATAAGGCAAGAGGAGGGCGCCCACATAGAAGATCTATGCGCCATAATAGTTGGTATTGGTTTCCATAAACCATAGTGGCCGAATTCCTTTGTGTAGGAATCGGTTTGTATCCATATTTGTGTAATCCTAGTCCTAGTAGGAGTCCTAGTCCTAGTAGGGAGGGGTTTGCTTGCGCAAGGATGCCTTGTGGCCGCACCCCCTCCACCTATATATGTAGACCACCTGCGAGTGGATCAGGGAGACTACGATTGAGATAAACCCAAACCCTATAGCCCCTAGTTGAAACTGCTTGTTAGCCTTTCATACTGGAGGTTCATCTGCAAACTTTACGTGTTACCTGCTGTTCCACTGGGAATAAGACGGTACAGGACCACTTGTAGTCGGTGGATTACTTGTGCAAGAGTGTGGAGTTGAGAATATCCATTGGGTTGCTATCTGTTGCATTGGCTTCAGGGATCAGCCGGAGAGTTCTTAGTGAGACACTAGTTATCTATTCAGAGTTATCTGTGAGTTCACTGAGAAGATTGGGCCACCCCTTATCATCTTGGTATCAGATTTACAGGTTGCCTCGGTGAGCTATCTAAATTTTACTTTCAGTTTGAGTGTTTTTATTCCTATCCAGAAAAAGCCCCACAAAAATAGAGTAGTTCATTGCCATAGCCTAGATATCACCTTAGTTTTAATCACTAGTGCTGTTTTGTGTTAGATCTTGTGTTGCTTTTTCTCTTTTTTTAGTTTCGGCTAGATCTAGTGTTCTTTGTTCATCTAGTCGAGTTATCTTCAAAAATACCAAAAATATTCGCTCCATATTGCCATCCATCCATCCAATCCGCCTCCATCTAGATAACCTAGCCGCACCACAAAAACCCTAGCTCTAGTTGGTTTCGGATTCACACCTATCCACCGCAATCATACACCGCTGCCCCTACCCTAGTTCCTCTCGGATTCCATCTCCCACGTGGTTACCAACTCACCTATCCATCGCAGCCCACTTGCCATATCCGCAAACATACCATACACGTGCTGCTGCCGCGCCCTAGTTGATCTCGGATTGCCCCGCAACATCCTTACAAAAGTGCCACCCGAGCCCGTAACACCCACACCAATCGCTAGCGAGTGCATCTGCCGCGGCACAAAATTTCCGCCAAACGCTGCCGCGCTCACGTGACCACGCCGCGCCCGCAAAAACCGTGTAACAGCCTTACCGAACCGTGTAACGCGCGCGCCTGCATCTGCCGCGGCACAGAACCGCTCGTTTTCTCTGCCGCGCGTGTCTGCCTCCTAGTAGCTCTGCCGTGGCACAGTTTTCCGCTGTTTCTCTGCCGTAGTGCGCTGCCGCGGTACAGTTTTGCGCTGTTTTGCTGCCGTGAGCCTCAAGTGCTGCCGTGAGCTGTTCTAAGTCATTTTTCCACTAGTTTCTTTTGTGCTTTCTTGTTTTTCCCTGTTTTTCTTCACTAGGACCTTCACCTCCATACTTTGTGAACCTTAGCCACAGCCTTTCTACAGCATTATAATAGGAACTTGCCCACAAGTATAGCTATTTTGTGCTCTGACAGGTTGCTCAATTTTCATCAATATCATTGTGTTCACTTGTGTTTGGTTTTGTGTTGCTCCTAGCTTAGTGAAAGGCCATTGAAAAATTCAAAAAAATAGAAAAAAGCAAAAAGTATAAAAAAAAGAGAAAAGAGAAAAGAGAAAGTGCAAAGAGGCCATATCAATACTATTGTTTCTAGTTGAGCTTGCCATTGTGACACTTGATTTTTCTTTGAGCAATCTTGTGCCTGTCAAAAAGAGCTTAGCTAGTGACTTTCTAGTGCATTGCAAATTTCATCCATATATTGCATTGCCACATTTGTCTCCATTGTGTGAGTTTCCTTGGGTTTCTTTTATATCTTCACAAGACAGCAAATAGGATTGTTACTTTGGTGATTGTTAGGTATCCATACCAAGCCCCACTAAATAACCTTGTTTGCCATTGTGAGAGTTAAAAACCTGGGTATTCTCTTCTTCACACCAAAGTACTGTAATTGCCTCTACTTGTGGTAAGTATCTCTATTCACTTTGGAGTGGTAAGATATCCTATTGTCTTGCAAGATTTTGAGTGAGTTGTGAGAGAGCACCACAACCTATACTTGTTTCTATTACACTAACCTACTAATGGATCTTTCTAGTGGTGATCTTGTGCAGCAAAAGAAGGACCATAAGGAGGGAGTTAATTGGAGAGAGTATGAGGCTCTTCGAGATGTTTTGGCAAAGGAGATATTGGACAATCATAATGGACTCAAACAATTTGTTCAAGATGCATGTGATCCCTTATATGAGGCTCTCCAAGCTATGGAGACCAAGATGGAGGCCACACACAAATTGGCCGAGACTAATGGAGGGGAAGTGAGATCAATTCATGATTCTATTGCTCAAATGACTACTACCCTTGCTGGACTTCAAACCATGATTCAAACAAGAATGCCTCTTATTGATGATGACAATGCTAGTGTCCATAGTGATGCTAATAATGGAGTGGAAGCTATTGGTGCAAGAAATCAAGTTCATGGCCGAAATAGAGAGGAAAGAGGCCTAGGAGGATATAATGGCCGAAACCAAAATTTTGGAGAAAGAAGAATGCCAAACAATGTGGTGCAAGCTAATCCTAGAGAAGATGGTTTGAGTAAGCCTAAATTTTCTATTCCATCATTTAGCTTTGATAATATGGATGTAGAAGAATACTTGCTATGGGAGTTGAAGATGGAAAAATTATGGAGAATGCATGAGTACAATGAGGATAGAAAGATCAAATTGGCTTCAAGTGAGTTTGATGGTTATGCTCTTAGATGGTGGGATGAGCTTTTGAGGAAGAGACAAGAAGATGGAGAATTGCCCATTGTCACTTGGAACAACATGAAGAGGATTATGAGAGATAGATTTGTTCCACCCAATTACATAAGGCAACAATTTGATCAATTGCAACAATTGAGGCAAGGAACTATGAGTGTTGATGCTTATTATCAAGAGATGGAGCTAATTATGCAAAGGGCACGTGTGAGAGAACAATTGGAGCAAACAATGCAAAGATTCCTTTCGGGTTTGAATTACAAAATCAAAGGCATTGTGAGGCATCATCAATACCAAAATATCCATGAGCTATTACACCATGCAAGGGAGGCCGAAGCACATATCCTTGAGGAGGCAAAAATTACTAATAGAACAAGGGCTAGATTTCCTATGAGATCATCTTCTATGCCTAGTGCACCTCCTCCACCACCACCATCTTCAAGTTTTCGAGGTGCTTCTTCTTCTAAACCCGAGCCTAGTTCTTCAATTGCAAAGAAACCATCACAACCAAGTGTGAGTACCACGGGTTCAAGTGCTTCTACATCAAGAACAAGAGATATTTCATGTCACACATGTGGAGGAAAAGGGCACTTTAAGAGGGATTGTCCAAATACAAAAGTGATGGTGATCAATGAGAACAATGAGTATGAGACAGGTGATGATGTTGATCCTAATGATATTGATGATGATGATGGCTATTTGAGTGATTCTCCTTTGGATGCTTATGCAACTACTATGCCCTCCATTATTTGCACCCAAAATTCATTGAGTGTGGTGCCAAGTCCTGAAAATCAAAGGTGCAATTTGTTCCAAACAAAAGCTGTTATTGGTCCTAACATGGCTTGCAAAGTCATTATTGATGGAGGAAGTTGCAGAAATTTGGCTAGCAAAGATCTATGTGCTAAACTCAAATTAAGATATTTACCACATCCTTCTCCCTATCATATTCAATGGTTGAGTAGCACGGGTCAAATGAAAGTATCTCATATGGTGAGAGTGGAGTTTCAAATTGGTCCTTACAAAGATACAGTGGAATTTGATGTGGTGCCCATGACAGTGTGCCACCTATTATTGGGAAGACCTTGGCAATTTGATAGAAGTGTGAAGCATGAAGGAAGAGCCAATACTTATGAACTTCAACATCATGGGAAGACCATTATTTTGAGACCTATGACTCCACAACAAATAGTACAAGAGTCCCAATCCAAACTTGCTATGGAAGAGAAAGAAAAGGATGAGGGAACACTACAAATACAAGCTATGGGAAGTGATAAGAAACCCAATTCGAGTGGCAAAAAGAAAGAGAATCTACTATGCATGTTAGCCACCAAAGAGGACTTGAGGGAATTTCGAGATGATCCATCATTGGTCCCCATTGTGCTCATTCACAAGGGAGAAATTTTAGTTTCTAATGACATGACCCCTATTCCTCTTGGTGTTTCTAATGTTTTGCAGGACTTTGAGGATGTTTTTCCACAAGATGTGCCCTCGGGATTGCCACCATTGAGAGGAATTGAACATCAAATTGATTTGATCCCGGGAGCATCTCTCCCAAACCGAGCCCCTTATAGAACCAATCCACAAGAAACAAAGGAGATCCAAAAGCAAGTACAAGAATTGTTGGACAAAGGTTATATTCGGGTTAGTCTTTCTCCTTGTGCCGTTCCCGTTATTTTGGTTCCTAAGAAAGATGGTACTTGGCGCATGTGTGTAGATTGTAGAGCAATTAATAACATCACTATTCGTTATCGTCATCCTATACCACGTTTAGATGACATGTTAGATGAATTAAGTGGTGCTACTCTTTTCTCAAAAATTGATTTGCGTAGTGGATACCATCAAATAAGAATGAAAGAGGGAGATGAATGGAAAACTGCTTTTAAGACAAAATTTGGTTTATATGAGTGGTTAGTAATGCCTTTTGGTTTAACTAATGCACCTAGTACTTTTATGAGATTAATGAACCATATTTTGAGAGACTTTATTGGTAGATTTGTGGTAGTTTATTTTGATGACATTCTCATATATAGTCACAATGAACATGACCATATGGATCACATTAGACAAGTTTTGCAAGTGCTAAGAACTAATAAATTGTATGGTAATCTTGAGAAGTGCACTTTTTGCAAAGATAAAGTAATATTTCTTGGTTATGTTGTTTCTAAGCATGGAATTGAAGTTGATCAATCTAAAATTGAAGCTATTCGAAATTGGCCAATTCCAACTAATGTGAGTCAAGTTAGAAGTTTTAATGGGCTTGCTAGTTTCTATAGAAGATTTGTGCCTAATTTTAGTACAATTGCTGCCCCTTTGAATGATCTAACTAAGAAAGGTGTTAATTTCGAATGGGGTGTTTCACAAGATATTGCTTTTGATACTTTGAAGGAGAAGTTGATTTCGGCCCCACTTTTAATGCTACCTAATTTTGAGAAACAATTTGAAATTGAATGTGATGCTAGTGGCATAGGTATTGGAGGTGTGCTCATGCAAAATAAACAACCTATTGCTTATTTTTCTGAAAAATTGCATGGTGCACAATTGAATTACTCCGTTTATGATAAAGAATTGTATGCCCTTGTGAGAGTGTTAGAGGTGTGGAAACATTATTTATGGCCTAAGGAATTTATTATACATAGTGATCATGAAGCTTTGAAATTCTTGAAGTGCCAATCTAATTTGAATAAGAGACATGCTAAATGGGTTGAATTTATTGAATCGTTTCCATACATTATAAAACATAAGAAGGGATTGGATAATGTAGTTGCCGATGCTTTGTCTAGAAAGAATATGTTATTATCAAACATGGAGATTAAAGTTTCGGGTTTGGAGAATATTAGAGATTTATATGACAATGATAATGAATTTTCCATGCCATTTAATAAATGTACTAATGTTAAGGCATGGGACAAATTTCACATACATGATGGGTATTTGTTTAGAGCTAACAAACTATGTATTCCCGAGTGTTCTTTGCGTTTATTCTTAATCCAGGAATCTCATAGTGGAGGATTGATGGGACACTTTGGAAGAGAAAAGACATTGCTCATGTTATCGGAGAATTTCTATTGGGCACATATGAGGAGAGATGTCTATAGATTGGTGCAAAGATGCATCACTTGCAACAAGTCCAAGTCTAAGCTAAAACCCCACGGTTTGTACACCCCATTGCCATCACCTAGTACACCATGGGAGGATATAAGTATGGATTTCGTTTTGGGCTTGCCAAGGACAAAGAGAGGGCATGATTCTATCTTTGTGGTAGTGGATCGATTTTCAAAGATGGCTCACTTTATTGCTTGCCACAAGAGTGATGATGCTTCTCACATTGCAACTTTATTCTTTCGGGAGATTGTGAGAATACATGGAGTTCCAAGAACAATTGTTTCCGATAGAGATGTCAAGTTCATGAGTTACTTTTGGAAGACACTTTGGGGGAAGCTTGGCACGAAGCTATTATTTTCTACTACTTGCCACCCCCAAACCGATGGACAAACCGAGGTGGTTAATAGGACATTATCTACATTGCTAAGAGGCATGATCAAGAAGAATTTGAAGGAGTGGGAGGAGTGTTTACCTCATGTGGAATTTGCTTATAATAGAGCCGTGCATTCAACCACTCAATTATGTCCCTTCGAGGTAGTTTATGGTTTCAAGCCAATTACACCTCTTGATTTATTACCACTACCGTTACATGAGAGAGTTAATATGGAGGCATCCAAGAGGGCTGATTTTGTGAAGAAGATACATGAGAAGACAAAGGATGCTATAGAAAAGAGAGGAAAGAATGTGGCCGAGAGGGTGAACAAGAAGAGGAAAGAAGTAATTTTTCACCCCGGAGATATGGTTTGGGTACACTTTCGGAAGGATAGATTTCCTACATTGCGAAAATCCAAGTTGATGCCTAGAGGAGCCGGCCCTTACAAAGTTATTTCAAGGATCAATAATAATGCATACAAGATTGACCTCCCAATTGATGAGTTTGGTGTTAGTAATTCTTTCAATGTGGCCGATTTGACACCATACCATGGAGAAGATTTAGCATCGAGGTCGATGCCTTTTCAAGAGGGGGAGGATGATGAGGACATCCCTAGCTCTTCACCTATTGTTGAATATGAAGATCCACCAATCAAAGCTAATGAAGTAAGGATTGGTCCAATGACAAGATCAAGGACCAAGCTATTACAACAACAGGTGAATTCACTCCTACTTGAGTTTAATGTTTCTAATAGTGAGAACTTTATACTACCTAAATCATTGCATCTATGTGTTCTTAGGTTTATTGATAACACAAACATTAATGGAGATCATGGAAAGAAGATACACATGGATGAAGATGAGCTAGAAGAGGAGATGTTGATCAAGTGCTAAGGATGGAGAAAACAAACATTGCAATTGTTATTTCACAAAGGGATGAGTGCCTCTACAAGGTGAAATGCACTCATGAAGAAATAAGGCAAGAGGAGGGCGCCCACATAGAAGATCTATGCGCCATAATAGTTGGTATTGGTTTCCATAAACCATAGTGGCCGAATTCCTTTGTGTAGGAATCGGTTTGTATCCATATTTGTGTAATCCTAGTCCTAGTAGGTGATATGGATATTATAGGGGTACATGATGATTGTTCATGCTTGAGTTGGAAGGAAATATTGAAGTTAATTTATGATTACTATAAGGTGAATTCCTTCTTAATGGATTGTGTTGTTTGTGCTTATAAGAATGTTATACTACCTAAATCCCTGCATTTATGTATGATTCAGGTTATTTATAACACAAACATTATTGGAGGCAAGGAGCATGGAATCATGGAGCAAAGCATTGGAGAATTCATGGAAGAAGATGATCATGCAAGACCAAGGGAGAAGGAGGAGGCAGAATAATTGTTTTGTGTTCTCTCCAAACATAAGAGGCTGTCTATGGTTAGGAGAGAAGCCCCTGCGCTCAAGGATGGTTCCCTCCAAACATAAGAGACTGTCTATGGTTAGGAGAGAGTCCCACCTGAGTCTAATAAGGCCCTGTGTGGCTGTTTGGGCCGCACCCCCTCAATGGGTCGGTTTGTATTGGTTTGGGTGCACCAAACCGTGTAGGTTTAGGTTAGGGGGCGCACCTCCCCCTCTCTTAGCCGCCACCCCCTCATAAATACCTCTTCCCACGAAATTAGAGGTTAGACCAAGTTAAACATAAACCCTAGATTCCAGAATTGAACTATGTTCATCTGAATTTATCCCCACCAGTTTGGTGGAGTTACCCCTTGCAAATTCTGCGTGTTATCTGTTGTTCCATTGGGAATCAGTAGATACAGGACCACTCGTAGTCTTTGATTACGTCGTGCAAGTGTGTGGAGTTGAGAATATCCAAAGGGATTGATAGCTGTTGCATTGGCATCAGGGATCAGCCGGAGAGGTTTCAGCAAGACACAATTTATCCATCAAGTTATCGTGAGTGTTCATCGAGAAGATCGGGCAACCCCTTATCATATGGTATCAGATTTCCAAGTTGACTCGGTGAGCAATTTTTATCCCCTTAGATTCGTTTTGTTTTCTTACCTATCCACGAAAAAGCCCCACAAAAATCAGGAGTAGTTCATTGCCATCGCCTTAGATCATCACCACTTTCGAGTTTTAGTTGCTGTTTGTGTTTGATTTCGTGTCCCTTTTCTTCTTTTGAGTCTTTTGTTTTCGGTCTAGGTTTAGGGTTCATCTTGTGTTCGTCGAGTTCATCACGAGTCCACCAAAAATCCCCCAAAAAGAATCAATCCGATCTCTGTTTTCCTTGTCAGTTTCGAGTTGGGCTCGAACTCCCTGCCGTGGCACGGAATCGTGCAATTTCACTGCCGCCGCCGCGCCCTAGTTACAGTCGGAATCGGCCCCGACTGCGCCTTACAAATCCGCCCCGCGGCCCTGTGTTTTGCTTACCGCATCACCGCCCGCGCGCTGCCGCGGCACAGGATCGCGCGGAAACGCTGCCGCGCCCACTGCTGCTCTGCGTTTCTGCCGCGCGCCCAACCTCTGCCGCGCCCGACCACAGACGGTCTCTGCGTTTGTGCGCGCGCCCGCGGACCTTGCAAAACTGCCCGCGCACTGGTACTTTTTGCCGGTTCGGTAAGCCGCGCGCTGCCGTGGCAGCGGTTTGCTCTGTTTTGCTGCCGTGGTAGAAAATTCCTGCCGTGAGCCTCTAGCTTCCGTCGTTTGTTTTCGGTGTTGTTTTCTTTGGTCGTTTCGTTTCGATTCCAATACATATCTTTGTGAAACATAGCCACGGCCTATCTACATATACAATTAGGAGCATACCCACATAAGACTAGCTCAATTTTGTGCTCACAGGCTGCTCGGTTGATTATTTCATAGTGCTGTTTTCTGCAAAAAAAAATTCTCCGCGGTGCGACAAGTGTTGCCAAAGCGAAGAGGAGAGAGAAAAAGTCAATTTTTACTGTAGCTACAGAAACAAAGGAGATCCAAAAGCAAGTACAAGAATTGTTGGACAAAGGTTATATTCGGGTTAGTCTTTCTCCTTGTGCCGTTCCCGTTATTTTGGTTCCTAAGAAAGATGGTACTTGGCGCATGTGTGTAGATTGTAGAGCAATTAATAACATCACTATTCGTTATCGTCATCCTATACCACGTTTAGATGACATGTTAGATGAATTAAGTGGTGCTACTCTTTTCTCAAAAATTGATTTGCGTAGTGGATACCATCAAATAAGAATGAAAGAGGGAGATGAATGGAAAACTGCTTTTAAGACAAAATTTGGTTTATATGAGTGGTTAGTAATGCCTTTTGGTTTAACTAATGCACCTAGTACTTTTATGAGATTAATGAACCATATTTTGAGAGACTTTATTGGTAGATTTGTGGTAGTTTATTTTGATGACATTCTCATATATAGTCACAATGAACATGACCATATGGATCACATTAGACAAGTTTTGCAAGTGCTAAGAACTAATAAATTGTATGGTAATCTTGAGAAGTGCACTTTTTGCAAAGATAAAGTAATATTTCTTGGTTATGTTGTTTCTAAGCATGGAATTGAAGTTGATCAATCTAAAATTGAAGCTATTCGAAATTGGCCAATTCCAACTAATGTGAGTCAAGTTAGAAGTTTTAATGGGCTTGCTAGTTTCTATAGAAGATTTGTGCCTAATTTTAGTACAATTGCTGCCCCTTTGAATGATCTAACTAAGAAAGGTGTTAATTTCGAATGGGGTGTTTCACAAGATATTGCTTTTGATACTTTGAAGGAGAAGTTGATTTCGGCCCCACTTTTAATGCTACCTAATTTTGAGAAACAATTTGAAATTGAATGTGATGCTAGTGGCATAGGTATTGGAGGTGTGCTCATGCAAAATAAACAACCTATTGCTTATTTTTCTGAAAAATTGCATGGTGCACAATTGAATTACTCCGTTTATGATAAAGAATTGTATGCCCTTGTGAGAGTGTTAGAGGTGTGGAAACATTATTTATGGCCTAAGGAATTTATTATACATAGTGATCATGAAGCTTTGAAATTCTTGAAGTGCCAATCTAATTTGAATAAGAGACATGCTAAATGGGTTGAATTTATTGAATCGTTTCCATACATTATAAAACATAAGAAGGGATTGGATAATGTAGTTGCCGATGCTTTGTCTAGAAAGAATATGTTATTATCAAACATGGAGATTAAAGTTTCGGGTTTGGAGAATATTAGAGATTTATATGACAATGATAATGAATTTTCCATGCCATTTAATAAATGTACTAATGTTAAGGCATGGGACAAATTTCACATACATGATGGGTATTTGTTTAGAGCTAACAAACTATGTATTCCCGAGTGTTCTTTGCGTTTATTCTTAATCCAGGAATCTCATAGTGGAGGATTGATGGGACACTTTGGAAGAGAAAAGACATTGCTCATGTTATCGGAGAATTTCTATTGGGCACATATGAGGAGAGATGTCTATAGATTGGTGCAAAGATGCATCACTTGCAACAAGTCCAAGTCTAAGCTAAAACCCCACGGTTTGTACACCCCATTGCCATCACCTAGTACACCATGGGAGGATATAAGTATGGATTTCGTTTTGGGCTTGCCAAGGACAAAGAGAGGGCATGATTCTATCTTTGTGGTAGTGGATCGATTTTCAAAGATGGCTCACTTTATTGCTTGCCACAAGAGTGATGATGCTTCTCACATTGCAACTTTATTCTTTCGGGAGATTGTGAGAATACATGGAGTTCCAAGAACAATTGTTTCCGATAGAGATGTCAAGTTCATGAGTTACTTTTGGAAGACACTTTGGGGGAAGCTTGGCACGAAGCTATTATTTTCTACTACTTGCCACCCCCAAACCGATGGACAAACCGAGGTGGTTAATAGGACATTATCTACATTGCTAAGAGGCATGATCAAGAAGAATTTGAAGGAGTGGGAGGAGTGTTTACCTCATGTGGAATTTGCTTATAATAGAGCCGTGCATTCAACCACTCAATTATGTCCCTTCGAGGTAGTTTATGGTTTCAAGCCAATTACACCTCTTGATTTATTACCACTACCGTTACATGAGAGAGTTAATATGGAGGCATCCAAGAGGGCTGATTTTGTGAAGAAGATACATGAGAAGACAAAGGATGCTATAGAAAAGAGAGGAAAGAATGTGGCCGAGAGGGTGAACAAGAAGAGGAAAGAAGTAATTTTTCACCCCGGAGATATGGTTTGGGTACACTTTCGGAAGGATAGATTTCCTACATTGCGAAAATCCAAGTTGATGCATAGAGGAGCCGGCCCTTACAAAGTTATTTCAAGGATCAATAATAATGCATACAAGATTGACCTCCCAATTGATGAGTTTGGTGTTAGTAATTCTTTCAATGTGGCCGATTTGACACCATACCATGGAGAAGATTTAGCATCGAGGTCGATGCCTTTTCAAGAGGGGGAGGATGATGAGGACATCCCTAGCTCTTCACCTATTGTTGAATATGAAGATCCACCAATCAAAGCTAATGAAGTAAGGATTGGTCCAATGACAAGATCAAGGACCAAGCTATTACAACAACAGGTGAATTCACTCCTACTTGAGTTTAATGTTTCTAATAGTGAGAACTTTATACTACCTAAATCATTGCATCTATGTGTTCTTAGGTTTATTGATAACACAAACATTAATGGAGATCATGGAAAGAAGATACACATGGATGAAGATGAGCTAGAAGAGGAGATGTTGATCAAGTGCTAAGGATGGAGAAAACAAACATTGCAATTGTTATTTCACAAAGGGATGAGTGCCTCTACAAGGTGAAATGCACTCATGAAGAAATAAGGCAAGAGGAGGGCGCCCACATAGAAGATCTATGCGCCATAATAGTTGGTATTGGTTTCCATAAACCATAGTGGCCGAATTCCTTTGTGTAGGAATCGGTTTGTATCCATATTTGTGTAATCCTAGTCCTAGTAGGAGTCCTAGTCCTAGTAGGGAGGGGTTTGCTTGCGCAAGGATGCCTTGTGGCCGCACCCCCTCCACCTATATATGTAGACCACCTGCGAGTGGATCAGGGAGACTACGATTGAGATAAACCCAAACCCTATAGCCCCTAGTTGAAACTGCTTGTTAGCCTTTCATACTGGAGGTTCATCTGCAAACTTTACGTGTTACCTGCTGTTCCACTGGGAATAAGACGGTACAGGACCACTTGTAGTCGGTGGATTACTTGTGCAAGAGTGTGGAGTTGAGAATATCCATTGGGTTGCTATCTGTTGCATTGGCTTCAGGGATCAGCCGGAGAGTTCTTAGTGAGACACTAGTTATCTATTCAGAGTTATCTGTGAGTTCACTGAGAAGATTGGGCCACCCCTTATCACCTTGGGGTTGCTATCTTTTGCATTGGCATCAGGGATCAGCCGGGAGAGTTCTTAGTGGCGCACTAGTTATCGTATTGAAGTTATCTGTGAGTTCACTGAGAAGATTGGGCCACCCCATATCATCTTGGTATCAGATTTACAGGTTGCCTCGGTGAGCTATCAACTTTCCCTTTAGATTTGAGTGTTTTATTTCCTATCCAGAAAATTGCCCCACAAAAATAGTGTAGATCATTGCCTTAACCTAGATATCACCTTAGTTTTCAATTTCTATAGTTGTTTTTGTGTTAGATTTCGTGTTTCTTTTTATCTTTTTAGATTTCCTCTTTTCGGCTAGGTTTAGGGTTCTTGTTCATCTAGTCGAAATACTATCAAAAATACCAAAAAAAATCCGCTGCAGCTCGAGTTATTTCCATCCAATCCGAGATCCCCTCGAAATCCTACCGCGGCAGCGATTCCACGCGTTTTTCTGCCGTCCCGCTCCTATCCCATATCGGATTCCTACCAGGGCAGAAAACCACGTGTTTTCCTGCCGTACCGCACCCGCTGCCGCCTCCCACCCATACTCGGATTCGCCCCCCCGCGCGCTTACAGAATCCATCGCCGCGCCCGTAACACACCACACCACCGCAAGCCCTGCGCGCTGCCGCGGCACAGAAAGTGCGCAAAACGCTGCCGCGCCCTGCTGGTTGCCTGCTGTCTACACGTAACGCACGAGCGCATTGTTTTTCACCGTAACACGGTTACCAAACGCAGTTTTTCTGCTCTGCGCGCTGCCGCGGCACATGAATTGTCGGTTTTCCTGTCGTGGTCTGTTTTGCTGCCGTGCGAGTTTTTAAGCTTGATTTTCACTTAGTTTTTCTTTGTTTTTCTTTGTTATTTCCTATTTTCTCACTAGGCCAAATACATCCACTCTTTGTGAACCATAGACACAGCCTTTCTACATCATTTTAATAGGAACTTGCCCACAAGTATAGCTATTTTGTGCTCTGACAGGTTGCTCATTTTCCATCACCACCATTGTGTTCACTTGTGTTTGGTTTTATTTTGCTCCTAGCTTAGTGTGAGGCCATTGAAAAAATACAAAAAAATATAGAAAAAGGGTAAAAGTATAAAAAAAAGAGAAAAGAGAAAAGAGAAAAGAGAAAAAGTGCAAAGAGGCCATATCATTACTATTGTTTACTAGTTGAGCTTGCCATTGTGACACTTGGTTTTTCATTGAGAAATCTTGTGCCTGTCAATTAAAAGCCTAGCTAGTGAATTTCTAGTGCATTGCAAAACCCCATCCATATATTTGCATTGCCACATTTGTCTCCATTATTGTGTGAGTTTCCTTGGGTATTTTTATATCTTCACAAAACAGCAAATAGGATTGTTACTTTGGTGATTGTTAGGTATCCATACCAAGCCCCACTAAATAACCTTGTTTGCCTTTGTGAGAGTTAAAAACCTGGGTATTCTCTTCTTCACATCAAAGTACATTAATTGCCTCTACTTGTGGTAAGTATTTCTATTCACTTTGGAACGGTAAGATATCTATTGTCTTGCTAGGTTTTTGAGTGAGTTGTGAGAGAACACCACAACCTATACTTGTTTCTATTTCACTAACCTACTAATGGATCTTTCTAGTGGTGATCTTGTGCAGCAAAAGAAGGACCATAAGGAGGGAGTTAATTGGAGGGAGTATGAGGCTCTAAGGGATGTGTTAGCAAAACAAATCAAGGACAATCATAATGAAATCAAGCAATTTGTGCAAGATGCATGTGATACCTTATATGATGCTCTCCAAGCTATGGAGAACAAGATGGAGGACACACATAAATTGACCGAGACCGACAATGGGGAAGTGAAAACAATCAATGATTCTATTGCTCAATTAGCTACTACCCTTGCTGGACTTCAAACCATGATTCAAGACAGATTGCCTCTTGTGGATGATGACAATGCTAGTGTCCATAGTGATGCTAATAATGGCTTGGAAGCCAATGGAGAGGTGGATAATCATCTTGGCCGTGGAGCTAGAGGAGATAGAGCTAGAGGAGGATTTCATGGCCGAGCCAATCTTATGGTTGCAAGGAGAGTGCCCAATAATGTGGTTCATGAAAATCCAAGAGAGGATGGTTTGAGTAAGCCCAAATTCTCTATTCCTTCTTTCAGTTTTGATACTATGGATGTGGAAGAATATTTGCTATGGGAGTTGAAAATTGAGAAGCTATGGAGAATGCATGAGTATAATGAGGATCGAAAAATCAAGTTGGCATCTTTTGAGTTTGATGGATATGCTCTTAGATGGTGGGATAATCTTGTGAGAAAGAGGCAAGAAGATGGTGAGTTACCCATTGTCACTTGGAACACCATGAAGAGAGTCATGAGGGATAGATTTGTTCCACCAAATTACATAAGGCAACAATTTGATCAATTGCAACAATTGAGGCAAGGTACTATGACTGTTGATGCTTATTATAAAGAGATGGAGCTAATCATGCAAAGGGCACGTGTGAGAGAGCAATTGGAGCAAACAATGCAAAGGTTCCTTTCGGGTTTGAATTACAAAATCAAGGGCATTGTTAGGCATCACCAATATCATAATATACATGAGTTACTACACCATGCAAGGGAGGCCGAAGCACATATTATTGAGGAGGCAAAAATTTCTACAAGGACAAGAGCTAGATTTCCCATGAGATCATCTTCTATGCCTAGTGCACCTCCTCCACCACCTCCATCTTCTAGTTTTCGAGGTGCTACATAATCTAAACCCGAGCCTACAACATCTAATGCAAGGAAATCATCACACCCAACAGCAAGTGCCACGGGTTCTAGTTCTCCTACTACAAGGAATAGAGATATTACATGCCATACATGCGGAGGAAAGGGGCACTTCAAGAGGGATTGTCCAAATACAAAGGTGATGATTATTAATGACAACAATGAGTATGAGACAGGTGATGATGTTGATCCTAATGATATTGATGATGATGATGGCTATTTGAGTGATACTCCTTTGGATGCTTATGCTACTACTATGCCATCTATTATTTGCACACAAAATTCATTGAGTGTTATGCCTAGTCCTGAAAATCAAAGGTGCAATTTGTTTCAAACAAAGGCTGTTATTGGTCCTAATATGGCTTGCAAAGTCATTATTGATGGAGGGAGTTGCAGGAATTTGGCTAGCAAAGATCTATGTGCAAAACTCAGTTTGAAATATTTGCCTCACCCTTCTCCTTATCATATATAATGGTTGAGTAGCACGGGACAAATGAAGGTATCTCATATGGTGAGAGTGGAATTTCAAATTGGACCTTACAAGGATACTATTGAGTTTGATGTGGTTCCTATGACAGTTTGCCACCTATTATTGGGGAGACCATGGCAATTTGATAGAAGTGTGAAGCATGAAGGAAGAGCTAATACTTATGAGCTAGATCATTATGGGAAGACTATTATTTTGAGGCCTATGACTCCACAACAAATTGTAAATGAGTCCCAATCCAAAATTGATATGAAAGTGGAAAAAGAAAGAGAGAGGGACGAGGGAACACAAAAATCACAAGCCTTGGGGAGTGATAGTAAAACCAATTCGAGTGGTAAAAAGAGAGAGAACCTACTATGCATGTTAGCCACTAAAGAGGATTTGAGGGAATTTAGGGATGATCCTACACTAGTCCCTATTGTGCTTATTCACAAGGGGGAGATTTTGGTTTCTAATGACATGACCCCTATTCCTCTTGGTGTTTCTCATGTTTTGCAGGATTTTGAGGATGTTTTTCCAGGAGATATTCCCTCGGGATTGCCACCATTGAGAGGGATTGATCATCAAATTGATTTAATTCCCGGAGCATCTTTACCAAACCGAGCCCCTTATAGAACCAATCCACAAGAGACAAAGGAGATACAAAGGCAAGTACAAGAACTACTAGACAAAGGTTATATTTGAGTTAGTCTTTCTCCTCGCGCCGTTCCCGTTATTTTGGTTCGTAAGAAAGATGGTACTTGGCGCATGTGTGTAGATTATAGAGCAATTAATAACATCACTATTCGTTATCGTCATCCTATACCACGTTTAGATGACATGTTAGATGAATTAAGTGGTGCTACTCTTTTCTCTAAAATTGATTTGCGTAGTGGATACCATCAAATAAGAATGAAAGAGGGAGATGAATGGAAAACTGCTTTTAAGACAAAATTTGGTTTATATGAATGGTTAGTGATGCCTTTTGGTTTAACTAATGCACCTAGTACTTTCATGAGATTAATGAATCATATTTTGAGAGACTTTATTGGTAGATTTGTGGTAGTTTATTTTGATGATATTCTGATATATAGCCACAATGAACATGAACACATTGATCATATTAGACAAGTTTTGCAAGTGCTAAGAGAAAATAAATTGTATGGTAATCTTGAGAAGTCACTTTTTGCAAAGATAAGGTCATATTTCTTGGTTATGTTGTTTCTAAGCATGGAATTGAAGTTGATACATCAAAAATTGAAGCTATTCGAAATTGGCCAATTCCAACTAATGTGAGTCAAGTTAGAAGTTTTAATGGGCTTGCTAGTTTCTATAGAAGATTTGTGCCTAATTTTAGTACAATTGCTTCCCCTTTTAATGATCTAACTAAAAAGGGTGCTAATTTCGAGTGGGGTGTTGCTCAAGATGTTGCTTTTGATACTTTGAAACAAAAGTTGATTTCGGCCCCACTTCTTATGCTACCAAATTTTGATAAACAATTTGAGATTGAGTGTGATGCTAGTGGCATAGGTATTGGAGGTGTGCTCATTCAAGAAAAGAAACCTATTGCCTATTTTTCTGAAAAATTGAATGGTGCACAATTGAATTATTCTGTTTATGATAAAGAATTATATGCACTTGTGAGAGTTTTAGAGGTGTGGAAACATTATTTGTGGCCTAAAGAATTTATTATACATATTGATCATGAAGCATTGAAATTCTTGAAGTTCCAATCTAATTTGAATAAGATACATGCTAAATGGGTTGAATTTATTGAATCTTTTCCATACATCATTAAACATAAAAAGGGATTGGATAATGTAGTTGCTGATGCTTTGTCAAGAAAGAACATGTTACTCTCAAATTTAGAAATTAAGGTTTCGGGTTTGGAGGGTATTAGAGGTTTATATGATGAATATAATGAGTTTTCTATGCCATTTAATAAGTGTACTAATGTTAAGGCATGGGAAAAATTTCATATACATGATGGGTACTTGTTTGGAGCTAACAAATTATGTATTCCCGAGTGTTCTTTGCGTTTATACTTAATACAGGAATCTCATAGTGGAGGATTGATGGGACACTTTGGAAGATAGAAGACATTGCTTATGTTAGCAGAAAATTTTTATTGGGCACATATGAGGAGAGATGTGTATAGATTGGTGCAAATATGCATTACTTGCAACAAGTCCAAATCAAAGCTAAAACCCCACGGGTTGTACACTCCATTGCCATCACCTAGTACACCATGGGAGGACATAAGTATGGATTTCATTTTGGGCTTGCCAAGGACAAAAAGAGGACATGACTCTATCTTTGTGGTTGTGGATAGATTTTCAAAGATGGCTCACTTCATTGCTTGCCACAAGAGTGATGATGCTTCTCACATTGCAAATTTATTCTTTAGAGAAATTGTGACAATACATGGAGTGCCACGAACCATTGTTTCCGATAGAGATGTCAAGTTAATGAGTTACTTTTGGAAGACACTTTGGGGTAAGCTTGGCACTAAGCTATTATTTTCTACTACTTGCCACCCCCAAACCGATGGACAAACCGAGGTGTTTAATAGAACATTGTCCACATTATTGAGAAGCATGATCAAGAAGAAGTTGAAGGAGAGGGAGGAGTGTTTGCCCCATGTGGAATTTGCATATAATAGAGCCGTGCATTCAACTACTCAATTATGTCCTTTTGAGGTGGTTTATGGTTTCAAGCCTATTACTCCTCTTGATTTATTGCCACTACCTACACAAGAGAGAATTAATATGGAGGCATCAAAGAGGGATGATTTTGTGAAGAAGATACATGAGAAAACAAAAAAAGCTATTGAGAAGAGAGGAAAGCATGTGGCCGAGAGGGTGAACAAAAAAAGAAAGGAGCTTATTTTTCGGCCAGGAGACATGGTGTGGGTGCACTTTAGAAAGGATAGATTTCCCACATTGAGAAAATCAAAGTTGATGCCTAGAGGTGCTGGTCCTTATAGAGTTATTTCAAGGATAAATGATAATGCATACAAGATTGACCTCCCAATTGATGAGTTTGGTGTTAGCAATTATTTTAATGTGGCTGATTTGACACCTTACCATGGAGATGATTTAGCATCGAGGTCGATGCCTTTTCAAGAGGGGGAGGATGATGAGGACATCCCTAGTTCTTCACCTATTGTTACACATGAGGATGCTCCTATACAAGCTAATGAAGTAAGGATTGGTCCAATGACAAGATCAAGAACCAAGCTATTACAACAACATGTGAATTCACTCCTACTTGAATATAATGTTTATAATTGTGAGAACTTTATACTACCTAAATCCTTGCACTTGTGTATTCTTAGGTTTGTTGATAACACAAGCATGAATGGATATCATGGAGAGGAGATACACAAGGATGAGCATGGACTAGAAGAGGAGATGGAGAACAAGCAATAACATGTTGAAAACAAGAAATAACAAGAAATAAAAATTGTTATGCATAGCAACAATTGTTATTATGATGATGACAAGGGGATGATGCCTCCACAGGGTCAAATGCACTTAGTAGAAATCCTAACAAGTGCTAGGTATGGTTTGTATACCATCTTGGCCGCACCCAATTATGTGGGGTCGGTTTGTATCCATAGTTGGTCGTTTTGGGTTTGTGTCCACCCAAACCAGGAGTCCTAGTCCTATTAGGTTAGGTTCTTGCGCAAGGGATCCCCCTTGTGGCCGCATCCCTCTCTTATATTCCCGCCTAGGCGCATAGGAGAGGTTAGACTACGTTAAACCCAAAAACCCTAGACCTCTAGATTGAATTAGCTTGTAAGCCTTCATCTGGAAGTTCATCTACAAACTTTACGTGATACCTGCTGTTCCACTGGGAATAAGACGGTACAGGACCACTTGTAGTCGGTGGATTACTTGTGCAAGAGTGTGGAGTTGAGAATATCCTTGGGGTTGCTATCTTTTGCATTGGCATCAGGGATCAGCCGGGAGATTTCTTAGTGGCGCACTAGTTATCATATTAAAGTTATCTGTGAGTTCACTGAGAAGATTAGGCCACCCCATATCACGTCAACTTAATCAGCAGGTACTATCGTTTCTACGAGTTGTTCCTAATATACATGAGAATATGATACTGCCTAAATCAAATGTGTTTGTTTCTCTCGGGAATAATGGACCTAGCATGGATGAGAGGGACAAGCTATGGAGCATGTTCGAGGATGGAGTTGGCAGCAGAAGCACAAGTGGAGAAGATGGCACTACCACAGAGGGAGATTACAGCAGCAGGAAGTCACCGTAATGCCAAATGAAGCCTTGGACGAAATATACAAGCTACCACTTCATTATTTTCATCCAAGTCCTTTTATAGGTGCTGCGACACCTCCTTATTGGGCCAGGCCCATGTATTTTCGTCATACCCCTTAGTGGGCAGGTTTTAGAGTGTGTATTCATGGGAAAAAGAGGTTTAGGATGGATTTCGTGGCCCCACCATTGGGAGCACGAATTTCCCCTCTTTTCCCCTCATAAATACAACCCCTAGGATTTCTTTTAGGGCTGGGTTTTGTTTAGTTAAAAGTTAGCCGTCGCTGCAACTTCGCCGTACTTTGTTTGTGTCAGATCGACCAGACTAAGACCGCTTTCGGAACCCCACTTTCAGCTATAATCATTCATCTATATTCGCAATATATTGATTGCCAACTTTTTGTTCTTGCTTGTTCTCGATTGATTGCAGGAGCTAGACCTGAGTGGTTGGGTCGACCGTGCTACGGCGCTGTCAATAACCTCCCGGAGTTGGTGTAGCGATTGCTAAGGTGCAGCGTCCTCGTACGTTTGTAGTCGGATCGTGAACGTCAACGCCACCCAAATCGTAGTTATCATCTCATCGAAAGATCGGACACCTTCGCCTCTATCAAGTGGTATCAGATTTCAGGTTGATCGGTGATTTACTGTTTTTCATAGATTAGATTGCTTCTCTTCTTCATACCTACAGTCCACAAAAAGCCAAAAAAAATTGTTAGGTTTAGATCATCCCATCCTACAACCAGTCCGGGCCTATTGCATCTTCTTTTTAGTGTAATGCATTGTTGATTTTTCGTCTGCATCGTCGTGTCAAGTTGTTGGTCTGAGCATTTATTCCCGTAGAGTTTTGAGTTCTTTGCATAGTTCGTCATTGCCGCTGCCGCATCACGTCGCACGTTTGCAGATCGCCGCTGCCTCCCACCACCACAAATTCCGCCACTATCCAACCACCACAATCAGCTACCTCACGCACCACAATCAGCCGCCGCTATCATCTCCATTACTGGTGTTCGACAAGCTATCCATCACGCCGCTACCTTGCCGCCACCACATTGCATCGCGCCGCCAATAGCTTCCATCCGCACCCGTGCGTCTCCACTTGTTCCTGTGCGCCGCCTCCATGCTACTAGTTATGGTTAGGGGTTTGCTAGTTGTTTCAATCCTTATTTCTATCAATAGATTAGAGTTCTAATCAGTTTGGGACTCCAAATTAGCGACCTACTGTAGCAGCAAAAAAAAATCGGGAACTCGCCCGACCACAGACATACTCTGAGGTTTGGAGAGAGCAAAAAAGTTTAAAAAAAGAATATTTCTCTATTTAGTGCAGTTTCTTAGTGCTCTTTGCTCATCCTTTTCTCTTTTTGCTTGTTGTTGCCGCACCGTGACGTTGTTGGTGTTATAGGCTCGCGTCTCTAAAACGGTCTAGCCTAGGACCAGCACAGTACCGTCTTTGAGCGTTTATTCAACTTGAATTCCTGATTTGATTATTGCTAATTCTTGCTACTATATTCAAGCCTCCTAAAGCTCCACAGATTCTACATCGTGCGGTGTGACTTTCACCTAGCAATCGCTCCATCTAATCTTCACTGAGACTTGACATCGTTTGTTGCCGGTCACCTCCTGTTGGTGGGTGAGAACTTGTAAGAGTTTTGTTTTTGGTTTGACATATTAGGCATTTTTTTCCACCACCTAGTAGTTGATAGGACCATATACTCGTGATTTTTTTTCTTTTGTTGTCCACTAACCATGCCAGGATCCGATGATAAATGGGAGAGCTTAACGAACAAAGAGTTGCACACAAAGTTCGCCAAGCTTGTGACAGATCACACGGAGGACATCGACACGAAACTTGGAGAGGCGCTTGAGAAGATAACAGGCCTCGAGCAAGATTTTGACACCAAGCTCGACACAAAATTCGACGAGCTGCTCGCTCGTCTGGCACCTCCACGCGCTGGCCCTCGCATACCTGCGAATGTTGGACGGGCGCAACGTATTCTAGTTGAGCAAGGTGCTGCAGCTGCTCGTGATGCTAATGTTGCTGAGTATGAGGATGAAGATGAGTACGTGGGAGATGAGGTTCCGGTGCATCCCGCGGGTAGGCCGCGCCCCCACGTGCGTAATGGTAATGTTGGACCACGCCTTCAGGTATTGCCCGACGATGACCATGTAGCCAAATTAAAATTACATATTTCATTGTTTGCGGGTAGATATGATCCTGATGCTTATCTTACATGGGAATTAGAAACTGAACAATGTTTCGCATGCTTACATTATCCTGATGCTAGACGTGTTAAAGCTGATGTTTGTGAATTTACTGGTTTTGCTTTTATTTGGTGGTCTGAATATTGTAGAGTAAATCTTAATGCCATTCCCACCACTTGGACTGATTTAAAGAATGTTATGCGTACCCGTTGGGTGCCGCCATATTATCAACGCGATTTGCTTCAAAAATTATAGAACCTAAAACAAGGAAAAAATTCTGTAGAGGAGTACTATCAGGAATTGCAAACTGGGTTAATAAGATGTGGTGTTATTGAGGATAGTAAACCTATGCTTGCACGTTTTAGGGATGGGTTAAACAAAAAAATTCAAACTATTTTGGAATATAAAGAATATCATACCATCACTCGTTTGTTCCATCTTGCTTGTATTGTTGAACGTGAAGTGCAGGATCGGCAAGCCGCACGGACTAATTTTTCTGCAGGTCGTGCTACATCATGGACTACTCGTACACGTCCTACACGCACCACATCTTCTCCTTCGAGTCCTGCTACCACGACCAGCATAGAACAGTCAAGCAAGGCACCACTACCATCACCTAAGATGGCCCCTACTGGTTCTACACAGTCTTCATCTTCCATGGCTTCTACGGACACACAAGTAACATTCAGTGTCGCTGTTGTGATGGTTGGGGTCATTATGCTCGTGAGTGTACAAACAAGCGTGTGATGATAGCTCGTGAAGATGGCGGGTATGATTCCGCTAGTGACTATGATGAGGAGACTTTGGGTCTTATTGCACACGAGGATCGTGATGGCACCGAGTCTGACCAAGATGTACAATGTATGGCTGCTGAAGCCGCTGAGAGGTATGAGTCTTTAATTGTTCAACGAGCTTTGTGTGCAGGTGACCAAGGCAGAACATGAACATCAGAACAATCTATTCCATACGAAAGGGGTCGTCAAAGAACGATGTATACGCATCATTATTGATGGAGGGAGCTGCAACAATTTGGCAAGTGTTGAGATGGTAGAGAAGCTCTCCCTTCAAACGAAGCCACATCCTCGTCCTTCTACACACAATGGTTCAACAACAGCGGCAAGGTTAAAATATCACGTACCCTTCATGTGCATTTTACTATTGCTACATATACTGATTTTGTTGATTGTGATGTGGTACCTATGCAAGCATGCTCTCTTTTACTTGGTAGACCATGGCAATTTGATAAAAATTATGTACATCATGGTAGTACAAATACATATACTCTGGTTCATAAGGATAAAAAAATTGCTTTGCTTCCTATGTCTCCTGAACAAATTTTGAAAGATGACATTGCTAGAGCTAGTAAGGCAAAGAAACAAGAGATTAACAAGAGTGAAAATCAGATTGTGGCTAAACAATTGCAGCAACATAAGACTAATACAAATTTGTCACCTTCACATGAGATTAAATTGACAAGTCCATGTTTCTTAGCTAGCAAATCTGATATTACTGATTTGGATATTCTCAATTCTGTTTGCTATGCTATTGTGTGCAAAGAGGTGTTATTTTCATTTGAGGATTTGCCTCCCTCTTTGCCTTCTGCTGTCACTAACATTTTGCAGGAGTATGTGGATGTTTTTCCACAAGATGTACCACCGGGATTACCACCTATTAGAGGGATTGAGCATCAGATTGATTTAATACCCGGTGCTTCACTACCAAACAGGGTGCCCTAGTGTACCAACCCCGAGGAGACAAAAGAGATTCAACGTCACATATAGGAGCTACTTGAGAAAGGTCATATGCGTGAATCCCTTAGTTCTTGTAATATTCCTGTTTTGTTGGTACCAAAAAAGGATGGCACATCTCGTTTTGTTGTTGATTGCCGAGCCATTAATAATATTACTATTCGATATCGTCATCCCATTCCTAGGTTAGAGGATATGCTTGATGAATTAAGTGGCTCTATTCTGTTTTCCAAAGTTGATTTGCGTAGTGGATACCATCAAATTCGTATGAAATTGGGAGATGAATGGAAAACATCATTTAAAACTAAGTTTATTTTATATTAGTGGTTGGTTATGCCTTTTGGGTTAACTAATGCACCTAGCACTTTCATGCGATTAATGAATGAAGTTTTATGTGCTTTCATTGGACAATTTGTGGTAGTTTATTTTGATAATATATTGATTTATAGCAAATATTTGGATGATCACTTGGAACATTTGTGTGTTGTTTTTAATGCCTTGCGATCTGCGCATTTGTTTGGTAATCTTGGTAAGTGCACCTTTTGCACAGACCGTGTTTCTTTTCTTGGCTATGTTGTTACTCCACAGAGAATTGAAGTTGATAAAGCCAAGATTGAAGCTATTGAGAGTTGGCCGCAACCAAAAACAGTCACACAAGTGCGGAGTTTTCTTGGCCTCGCGGGATTTTATAGGCGTTTTGTGAAAGATTTCAGCACCATTGCTGCCCCTCTCAATGAATTGACAAGGAAAGATGTTCCTTTTGTGTGGGGTACACCACAAAATGAGGCCTTCAAGTTACTAAAGGATAAGTTAACACATGCTCCTTTGCTACAACTTCCTGATTTTAGTAAGACTTTTGAGCTTGTATGTGATGCTAGTGGTATTGGTTTGGGAGGTGTGTTACTGCAAGATGGTAAACCTGTTGCATACTTTTCTGAAAAATTGAGTGGGCCTAGTCTCAACTATTCTACTTATGATAAGGAATTATACGCTCTTGTTAGAACCTTAGAAACTTGGCAACATTATTTATGGCCCAAAGAATTTGTTATCCATTCTGATCATGAATCTTTAAAACATATTCGAAGTCAAGCAAAACTAAATCGTAGACATGCTAAGTGGGTTGAATTCATTGAGTCTTTTCCTTATGTCATAAAGCACAAGAAGGGTAAAGATAATGTTATTGCTGATGCTTTGTCTCGTCGTTACACTATGCTTTCTCAACTTGATTTCAAAATATTTGGGTTGGAGACCATCAAAGATTTGTATATGCATGATGCTGAGTTTAAGGACGTAATGCAGAATTGTAAGGATTGTAGAACATGGAACAAATTCGTCCTTAGTGATGGATTTGTGTTTCGTGCTAACAAGTTATGCATTCCCGATAGTTCGGTTCGTCTTTTTTTGTTACAGGAAGCGCATGGAGGAGGACTGATGGGTCACTTTGGAGTGAAGAAGACGGAGGACATACTTGTTGCACACTTTTTTTGGCCACGTATGAGATGCCATGTTGAGAGGTTTGTTGCTCGCTGCACTACATGTCAAAAAGCTAAGTCTCGTTTGAATCCACATGGTTTATATATGCCTCTCCTGTCCCTAGTGTGCCCTAGGAGGATATTTCTATGGATTTTGTTTTGGGATTGCCTCACACACAAGAGGGGAGGGATAGCATTTTTGTTGTTGTGGATCGTTTTTCAAAGATGGCACACTTTATTCCTTGTCACAAGAGTGATGATGCTACACATGTTGCTGATTTATTCTTTCGTGAAATTGTTCGTTTACATGGTGTGCCAAATACTATTGTTTCATATCGTGATACTAAGTTTCTTAATCATTTTTGGCGCTGTTTATGTGCTAAGTTGGGGACTAAATTACTATTTAGTGCTACATGTCATCCCCAAACCGATGGACAAACTGAAGTAGTTAATAGAACTTTGTCTACTATGTTAAGGGTTGTGTTAAAACATAATTTTAAAAAGTGGGAAGAATGTTTGCCTCATATAGAATTCGCTTATAATCGTTCGCTGCATTCTACTACTAAATTGTGCCCTTTCGATATTGTGTATATGGTTTTATTCCTCGTGCACCTATTGATTTATTGCCTCTTCCATCTTCGGTGCAACATAATTTAGATGCTACACAACGTGCTGACTTGATCTTAAAATTGCATGCCACTGTTAAAGAGAACATTGAACGCATGAATGCTAAATATAAAATGTATGGTGATAAGGAACGGAAGGAACTTACATTTGAACCTGGAGATCTTTTTTGGTTGCATTTGCGTAGAGACCGTTTTCCTGAGTTGCGCAAGTCAAAATTAATGCCACGAGCTGATGGTCCTTTTGAGGTGTTAGAGAGGATCAATGATAATGCATATAAACTTGAGTTACCTGCAGATTTCGGGGTTAGTCCCACATTTAACATTGCAGATTTGAAGCCATATTTGGGAGATAATGATGACATAGCGTCGAGGACGACTTTGATTCAAGAAGGGGGGATGATGAGGACATCGCTACTACTACACCACTTTCATTACAAGGACCTATGACTAGAGCTCGTGCACGTCAACTTAATCAGCAGGTACTATCGTTTCTATGAGTTGTTCCTAATATACATGAGAATATGATACTGCCTAAATCAAATGTGTTTGTTTCTCTCAGGAATAATGGACCTAGCATGGATGAGAGGGACAAGCTATGGAGCATGTTCGAGGATGGAGCTGGCAGCAGAAGCACAAGTGGAGAAGATGGCACTGTCACGGAGGGAGATTACAGCAGCAGGAAGTCACCGTAATGCCAAATGAAGCCTTGGACAAAATATACAAGCTACCACTTCATTATTTTCGTCCAAGTCCTTTTATAGGTGATGCGACACCTCCTTATTGGGCCAGACCCATGTATTTTCGTCATACCCCTTAGTGGGCAGTTTTTAGAGTCCGTATTCATGGGAAAAAGAGGTTTAGGATGGATTTCGTGGCCCCACCATTGGGAGCACGAATTTCCCCTCTTTTCCCCTCATAAATACAGCCCCTAGGGTTTCTTTTAGGGCTGGGTTTTGTTTAGTTAAAAGTTAGCCGTCGCTGCAACTTCGCCGTACTTTGTTTGTGTCAGATCGACCAGACTAAGACCGCTTTCGGAACCCCACTTTCAGCTATAATCATTCATCTATATTCGCCATATATTGATTGCCAACTCTTAGTTCTTGCTTGTTCTCGATTGATTGCAGGAGCTAGACCTGACTGGTTGGGTCGACCGTGCTACGGCGCTGTCAATAACCTCCCAGAGTTGGTATAGCGATTGCTAAGGCACAACGTCCTCGTACGTTTGTAGTCGGATCGTCAACGTCAACGCCATCCAAATCGTAGTTATCATCTCATCGAAAGATCGGACACCTTCTCCTCTATCATCCCCTCTCTTAAATAGTTAGGATCCGAGCCAAGACTCCTCAGACTACATTAAACATTAAACCCTAGACCTCTAGATTGAAACAGCTTGTAAGCCTTTCATCTGGAAGTTCATCTGCAAACTTTACGTGTAACCTGCTGTTCCACTGGGAATAAGAAGGTACAGGACCACCTGTAGTCGGTGGATTACTTGTGCAAGAGTGTGGAGTTGAGAATATCCTTGGGGTTGTTATCTTTTGCATTGGCATCAGGGATCAGCCGGGAGAGTTCTTAGTGGCGCACTAGTTATCAATCAGAAGTTATCTGTGAGTTCACTGAGAAGATTGGGCCACCCCCTATCATCTTGGTATCAGATTTACAGGTTGCCTCGGTGAGCTATCATATTTTCCTATTAGATTTGAGTGTTTTTCTTAACTATCCAGAAAATTGCCCCACAAAAATAGTTTAGTTCGTGCCATTGCTTTAGATAATCACCTTAGTTTCAATTACTAGTGTTGTTTTTGTGTTTGATTTTGTGTTCCTTTTTGTCTTTTTAGTTTTGTTATTTTCGGCTAGGGTTAGGGTTCTTCTTCCCCTGGTCGAGTTCATATCAAAAAACCACAAAAATAGCTTTTGGGTGTGTTTTCCTTGTCCAATCCGAGTTGGCCTCGAAATCCTACCGCGGCACCAATTCTCGCTGTTTTCGCTACCGCCATCCACTACCGCTGCCACCCCCTAGTCGTACTCGGAATCCCTCTCGCGTGCTTACAAAACAACCACCCGCACCCGCATCGCCCTTACCAATTCCACTACCGCGCGCTGCCGCGACAACAGTTTTCATCGAAACGCTGCCGTGCGCTTCCACTGCTGCCACCGTACACGTAACACCCACGCGCTCAATTTTCCACCGTAACGCGCTTACCACAGGCCGTATCACACGCGCGCGCGCTGCCGTGACAGAAATTTTCGCAGTTTTGCTGCCGCGCATTGTTTTCTTGCCGTCGCCGTGTGCAGGTTCTACCGTGGCACGGTTTTGGTTAGTTTTTCCTGCCGTACGGTACAGTTTGAGCTGTTTTTGCTGCAGTGAGCTGAAATTTCCTGCCGTGAGCTAGAAAAGTAGTTTTCGCTTAGTTTTCTTTGTTATTTCCTGTTTTATCATTAGGAACAATATATCCAACCTTTGTGAACCTAGCCACAGTCTTTCTATAGCATTACAAATAGGAACTTGCCCACAAGTATAGCTATTTTTTTGCTCTCACAAGCTGCTCATTTTCATCACCACCATTGTGTTCACTTGTTCGTTGGTTTATATTGCTCCTAGTTGTGTTTAAGGCCATTGGAAAAATAAAAAAAAAATAGAAAAAGAGTAAAAGTATAAAAAAAAGAAGAGAAAAGAGAAAACAGAAAATTGCAAAGAGGCCGAGTTGATACTATTGTTTACTAGTGGAGCTTGCCATTGTGACACTTGGTTTTTCATTGAGCAATCTTGTGCCTGTCAATTAAGAGCCTAGCTAGTGACTTTCTAGTGCATTGCAAAATCTCATCCATATATTTGCTTTGCCACATTTGTCTCCATTATTGTGTGAGTTTCCTTGGGTATTTTTATATCATCACAAAACAGCAAATAGGACTTGTTACTTTGGTCATTGTTAGGTATCCATACCAAGCCCCACTAAATAACCTTGTTTTCCTTTGTGAGAGTTAAAAACCTAGGTATTCTCTTCTTCAGATCAAAGTACATTAATTGCCTCTACTTGTTGGTAAGTATTTCTATTCACTTTGGAACGGTAAGATAACCTATTGTCTTGCTAGATTTTTGTGTGAGTTGTGAGAGAACACCACAACCTATACTTGTTTCTGTTTTCACTAACCTACTAATGGATCTTTCTAGTGATGACATTGTGCAGCAAAAGAAGGACCATAAAGAGGGAGTGAATTGGAGGGAGTATGAGGCTCTAAGGGATGTGTTGACAAATCAAATGAGGGACAATCATAAAAATATCAAGGAGTTTGTTACTGATGCATGTGATCCTCTATATGATGCTCTCCAAGCCGTGGAGAATAAAATGGAGGAAACACATAAGATGGCCGAGACCAACAATGGGCAAATGCAAACAATACAATATTCTATTGCTACATTGAATACTACCCTTGCTGGTATTCAAACATTGATTCAACAAAGATTACCACCTATTGATGATGATAATACTAGTGTCCATAGTGATGCAAATAATGGTTTTGAAGCCAATGTTGAGGTGGATAATAATCATGGTCGTGGAGCTAGAGGAGAAAGAGGCCGAGGAGGATTTCTAGGCCGAGCCAATCATTTGGGAGCTAGGCGTGTCCCAATCAATGTTGCTCCTGAAAATCATAGAGAGGATGATGGTTTGGGTAAGCCCAAATTTTCTATACCATATTTCAGCTTTGACACCATGGATGTGGAAGAATATTTGCTATGGGAACTGAAAATTGAGAAGCTATGGAGATTACATGATTATATTAAGGATAGAAAAATAAAATTGGCTTCTTCTGAGTTTGATGGATATGCTCTTCGTTGGTGGGATACTACTATGAGAAAGAGACAAGAAGATGGTGAATTACCCATTATCACTCGGAATACCATGAAGAGAGTCATGAGGGACAAATTTGTACCACTAAATTACATAAGGCAACAATTTGATCAATTGCAACAATTGAGGCAAGGTACTATGACTGTTGATGCTTATTATCAAGAGATGGAATTGATCATGCAAAGAGCACATGTGAGAGAGAAATTGGAGCAAACAATGCAAAGGTTCCTTTCAGGTTTGAATTATAAAATCAAGGGCATTGTTAGACATCATCAATATCATGATATGCATGAGTTATTACATCATGGTAGGGAGGCCAAATCACATATCAATGAGGAGGCTAAAATTACAACAAGAACAAAGAGTAGATTTCCCTTGAGATCATCTACTATGCCTAGTACACCACCTCCACCTTCTCTTAGCCGTGGTGTTTCATCATCCAAGGCCGAGCCTAGTACCTCTATTGCAAGAAAATCATCACAACCAGCAGCAAGTGCCACAGGTTCAAGTGCTTCCACAGCAAGAAATAGAGATATTACATGTCATACATGTGGAGGAAACGGGCACTTCAAGAAGGATTGTCCAAATACAAAGGTGATGTTTATTAATGAGAACAATGAGTATGAGACAGGTGATGATGTTGATCCTAATAATAACGATGATGAAGGCTATTTCAGTGATACTCCATTGGATGCCTATGCTACCACTATGCCATCCATTATTTGCACACAAAAATCTATGAGTGTTATTCCTTGTCCTGAAAATCAAAGGTGCAATTTATTTCAAACAAAGGCTGTTATTGGTCCTAATATGGCTTGCAAAGTCATTATTGATGGAGGGAGTTGCAGGAATTTGGCTAGCAAAGATTTATGTGCAAAGCTAAATCTGAAATATTTACCACACCCTTGTCCTTATCATATACAATGGTTGAGTAGCTCTAGACAAATGAAGGTGACACATATGGTGCGTGTGGAATTTCAGATTGGTCCTTATAAGGGTACTATTGAGTTTGATGTGGTTCCTATGACAGTTTGCCACTTATTATTGGGAAGACCATGGCAATTTGATAGAAGTGTGAAGCATGAAGGAAGAGAAAATACTTATGAGTTGCATCATCATGGGAAGACTAGTATTTTGAGGCCTATGACTCCACAACAAATTGTAAATGAGTCCCAATCCAAAATAGAAGTGAAAGTTGAAAAAGAGAGTGAGAGGGATGAGGGAAAACAAAATTCACAACCTTTGGGGAGTGGTAGTCAAAACAATTCGAGTAGTAAAAATAAGAGAGAGAACCTATTATGCATGTTTGCCACTAAAGAGGATTTGAGGGAATTTAGGGAGGATCCTACATTAGTCCCTATTGTGCTTATTCACAAGGAAGAGATTTTGGTTTCTAATGATATGACCCCTATTCCTCTTGGTGTTTCTCATGTGTTGCAGGATTTTGATTATGTTTTTCCAGGAGATATTCCCTCCGGATTTCCACCATTGAGAGGGATTGAGCATCAAATTGATTTAATTCCTGGAGCATCTTTGCCAAACCGAGCCCCTTATAGGACAAATCCACAAGAGTCAAAGGAGATACAAAGGCAATTACAAGAGCTACTAGATAAAGGTTATATTCGAGTTAGTCTTTCTCCTTGTGTTGTTCCCGTTATTTTAGTCCCTAAGATAGATGGTACTTGGTGCATGTGTGTAGATTGTAGAGCAATTAACAACATCACTATTCGTTATCGTCATCCTATACCATGTTTAGAAGACATGTTAGATGAATTAAGTGGTGCTGCTCTTTTCTCTAAAATTGATTTGCGTAGTGGTTACCATCAAATAAGAATGAAAGAGGGAGATGAGTGGAAAACAACATTTAAAACAAAATATGGTTTATTTGAATGGTTAGTGATGCCTTTTAGTTTAACTAATGCACCTAGTACTTTCATGGGACTAATGAACCATATTTTGAGAGAATTTATTGGTAGATTTGTGGTAGTTTATTTTGATGATATTCTCATATATAGCCACAATGAACATGAGCACATTGATCATATTAGACAAGTTTTGCAAGTGCTAAGAGAAAATAAATTGTATGGTAATCTTGAGAAGTGCACTTTTTGCAAAGATAAGGTCATATTTTTGGGATATGTAGTTTCTAAACATGGGATTGAAGTAGATACATCAAAAGTAGAAGCAATTCAAAATTGGCCTATTCCAACTAATGCAAGTCAAGTTAGAAGTTTTAATGGTCTTGCTGGTTTCTATAGGAGATTTGTGCCTAATTTTAGTACTATTGCTGCTCCATTAAATGATCTAACTAAAAAGGGAGTTGATTTCGAGTGGGGAGTTTCTCAAGACATTGATTTTAATACTTTAAAAGAGAAGTTGATTTCGGTCCCACTATTAATGCTACCAAATTTTGATAAACAATTTGTGATTGAGTGTGATGCTAGTGGCATAGGTATTAGAGGTGTGTTAATGCAAGAAAAGAAACCTATTGCCTATTTTTCTGAAAAATTACATGGTGCACAATTGAATTATTCTGTTTATGATAAAGAATTATATGCACTTGTGAGAGTTTTAGAGGTGTGGAAACATTATTTATGGCCTAAATAATTTATTATACATAGTGATCATGAGGCATTGAAATTCTTAAATATCCAATCAAATTTGAATAAAAGACATGCTAAATGGGTTGAATTTATTGAATCTTTTCCATATATAATTAAGCATATAAAAGGATTAGAAAATGTAGTTGCTGATGCTTTGTCAAGAAAGAATATGTTACTCTCAAATTTAGAAATCAAGGTTTCGGGTTTAGAGGGTATTAGAGATTTATATGATGAAGATAATGAGTTTTCTATGCCATTTAATAAATGTACTAATGTTAAGGCATGGGATAAATTTCATATACGTGTTGGATACTTGTTGAGAGCTAACAAATTATGTATTCCCGAGTGTTCTTTGCGTTTATTCTTAATACATGAATCTCATAGTGGAGGATTAATGGGACACTTTGGAAGAGAGAAGACATTGCTTATGTTGGGTGAAAAAATTTATTGGGCACATATGAGAAGAGATGTGTATAAATTGGTGCAAAGATGCATTACTTGCAACCAGGCTAAGTCCAAATTAAAACCCCACGGGTTGTACACTCCATTACCATCACCTATTACACCATGGGAAGATATAAGTATGGATTTAGTGTTGGGCTTGCCAAGAACAAAAAGAGTACATGACTCTATCTTTGTGGTTGTGGACAGATTTTCCAAGATGGATCACTTCATTGCTTGCCACAAGAGTGATGATGCTTCTCACATTGCAAATTTATTCTTTAGAGAAATTGTGAGATTACATGGAGTGCCAAGAACAATTGTTTCAGATAGAGATGTCAAATTCATGAGTTACTTTTGGAAGACACTATGGGGAAGCTTGGAACTAAATTATTATTTTCCACTACTTGACACCCCCAAACTGATGGCCAAACCGAGGTGGTAAATAGGACATTGTCCACATTATTGAGAAGCATGATCAAGAAAAATTTAAAGGAGTGGGAGGAGTGTTTGCCCCATGTGGAATTTGCATACAATAGAGCTGTGCATTCAACTTCTCAATTATGTCCTTTTGAGGTGGTTTATGGGTTCAAGCCTATTACTCCTCTTGATTTGTTACCACTTTCTACACAAGAGAGAATTAATATGGAGGCATCCAAGAGAGCTGATTTTGTGAAGAAAATTCATGAGAAAACAAAAGAGGAAATTGAGAAGAAAGGAAGACATGTGGCTGAAAGAGTAAACAAGAAAAGAAAAGAAGTGATATTTCGGCCAGGAGATATGGTGTCGGTTCACTTTGGAAAAGATAGATTTCCCACATTGAGAAAATAAAAATTGATGCCTAGAGATGATCTTGCATCGAGGTCGATGCCTTTTCAAGAGGGGGAGGATGATGAGGACATCCCTAGCTCTTCACCTATTGTTACACATGAGGATGTTCCAACACAAGCTAATGAAGTGAGGATTGGTCCAATGACAAGATCAAGGACCAAGCTATTACAACAACAGGTGAATTCACTCCTACTTGAGTATAATGTTTATAGTAGTGAAAACTTTATACTACCTAAATCCATGCACTTATGTATTCTCAGGTTTATTGATAACACAAGCATGAAAGGAGGAGATCATGAAGAGGAGATACACATGGATGAAGATGGACTTGAGGAGGAGATGGAGAACAAGTGCTATCATGGTGTAAACAAGAAATAACAGAAAATAACAATTGTTATTCATTGAAAACAATTGTTATTTTGATATTTACAAGGGGATGGTGCCTCCACAAGGTCAAATGCACCTATTATAAATCCTAACAATGTTAGGTATGGTTTGTATACCATTATTGGCCGCACCCCTTAATGGTGGGTCGGTTTGTATCTATTGTGGGTCGGTTTGGGTTGTGTCCACCCAAACCAAGAGTCCTAGTCCTAGTAGGTTTGGTGCTTGCGCAAGGGAACCCCCCTTGTGGCCGAACCGCCTCTCTTAAATAGTTAGGGTCCGAGCCAAGGCTCCTTAGACTACGTTAAACATTAAACCCTAGACCTCTAGAATTAAATAGCTTGTAAGCCTTTAATCTGGAAGTTCATCTCCAAACTTTACGTGTTACCTGCTGTTCCACTGGGAATAAGAAGATACATGACCACTTGTAGTCAGTGGATTACTTGTGCAAGAGTGTGGAGTTGAGAATATCCTTGGGGTTGCTATCTTTTGCATTGGCATCAGGGATCAGCCGGGAGAGTTCTTAGTGGCACACTAGTTATCAATCATAAGTTATCTTTGAGTTCACAGAGAATATTGGGCCACCCCCTATCAGGAAGAAAATCTGAAACTTGAGACTTCTATCCCTAGAAAATTAGATGATGGTTGGGAGCCTGTCATTAAAATAAAATTAAATGATTTTGATTGCAATGCTTTGTGTGATCTTGGTGCTAGTATCTCTGTTATGCCTCAAAAGCATATTATAAAGCTTTGGATGTTCATCTTGCTGATAATGCTAAGAAGAAACCTCTTGGTAGAATTAATGATGTTCTTATTGTGGTTAATAATAACCTTTCCCCTGTTGATTTTGTTGTTATGAACATTGAATTGTAGCGCCTTACCTTTTGATAAAGATAGAACACATGTGTAACCTGCTATTCCCGAGATCTCTGATAGCATACACATGACAAAATGAAATATTCGTTGCAATAGCATCATTCTACATCGTTGATCCAGTGGATAAGAAATAAAATAGTCTTACAATTGGCATAGTCAACATGGACTAGCCCAAATAACAAGGTTTCATAGTAAACACAGCGGAAACAAATCTTAAATGAGCTTTCTTCTCTTCATGCGTCACAGGCAGAACATGTTGGCGATAGACTCGAGATCCTAAATGAAATCCTCACTCGTCTTCAGATTTATCTGCACGTTGGAATATGCAGCCCCCACGGGGGAGGAAGTCAGTACAAACAATGAACTGGCAAGTGACACTTGTATGGTGGCAGTTTTGAGGAATAACTAGCTACATGATATTTGGCTGGTGGAGTCTAGGCTATTTGCATAAAGCCAATTTTGTCCTATATTTGATAAATAATTTTAATAAAAATGAAGACTTTAGTACAACCATCATGGCTAAATCCACCATGAAGGTTGACAGTTCATCATGGCTAAATCCACCATGAAGTTTGATAAATCATCATGGCTAAATCCACCATGAAGTTTGAAAATTGTCATGGCTAAATCCGCCATTAAGTTTGAAAATCGTCATGGCTAAATCCACCATGAAGTTTAGTAAATCATCATGGCTAAATCCACCATGAGGTTTGATTGTAGCATCATGAGGCTTGATTGTAGCATCATGGCTAAATCGTCATGTGCCCTAAAAGGGGTTTCTACCATGTTTTATTTCATTCGGAAAAGATGAGGTGATCCTTCGGCACCAACTCTGTCTAGCTGCTCAACTGGGCCATAACCGGGGACACGGCTAAGATCTTAGTTTTTAACTCTGTAGAGGTTGTGCACTTTCACCTTGAGACTCATTTTCCCCGAGAGAAAAATGAGACAAGATCTTTGGGAAGAGGGATTCAACCATACCAGTATTGACTCGTTGCTCCTAAAATTCTACCACCCCTTGTCAATACAACAGGAGGAACCCCCACAACTTACTTAATCTTGGCAGAGCCCATATTACCTCAAGGGTGCATTAGAAGCTAACTATACAGGGAAGACCTAAAAATTTCTTTAATCATGGGTGGCAATCCACAAGTGTACCCTCAGGTGATAACCACCACATCCATGGCTAAATCCACCATGAACATGGCCCTGAGTAGCCACTCAACATAATTCATTCATACCAATCCACCCAGGTGTTTCATTGGGTTGTTACTTTTCAATTTTCAAACCATCACAATCCAACAAGTGACAGGAATAGTTGTGATAGCATTCTAGTATTGCTAAACTAGCACCTAGCAGGGGTTTCAGGTTGGCTACACACTACTAGGTTTTCTGAGCTAGCATACATGGAAAAATAATTAAAAACACCTATGATGCATACTACTGAAAACACTAATGCAATGTAAAACAAAAGTGGGACATGAGTATCACTTGCCTTGTGGAAGTTGGTACAGAAACACTCTCTTCACAATAGAACGTTGCTATCCGTACAATCTAAACAATATAAATAAATAACAATAAACAAGAAATTCACCAACAAACAAACAAATACAACACAATATACAATACAGAAGCATAACAAGTTATTCAACTTGATTGGTGTTAACATGGACAAGGTTTTGACACATAATTCAATATGCAAAAAGAACTAAGTGTTTGGTCATGGGGTTTGCCATTGGTGGTTAAGGGTTGTCACGGAATATCACTTCACTCAATATACAAAAGAAGTGGATGTGATAAGGTTTAGGGCTTAAGGGTTTTAGAAATCAAAACCATGACAAACATGATTTATTCCATGGCTTTGGGTTCTAGGGTTTCAAGCAATTCACAACATGACTTGTAAATTTACAAAGGGTCTTGGGTTATGGTTTTATGGTCCAAAATTTATTGTCACATGTGGTTAACATGAAATGGGTGTTGGTTTTGATCAAAATGATCACACCACAAATTTCCTAAAGGGGGTTCTCATCACACAACACTTAATTTATAATGGATGGCTTCTATGGATGCTTTATATGGCAATTATTACATGGAATGGGTTCTCTGGTCACAATTGGTTATGGCACTGGTTTCTCTGTTCTAAGGTTACTAAATGGAACAATTTCCCAAAACAAACTAATTAAAATTATTTATAGAAATAAAACTAGCTGTATAATACTCAAATGGCTATTTAAATTATAATCTCCATTTTAATTGGTTCAATTATTATTTTGGGATAGAGGGTATGAAAGTAAACATTCTAAGGATTCCAAAAATATTTTATTTGCAAGTTTTGGCTTTGTAGAATTTGAATTATGCCAAAATTCATCAAATAAGCATATTTAAATTTGAATCAATATAAGTTTTTCAAATTTTAATTTGAACAGTGCCAAAAGTTTCTAAAATGTTCAGGGGATTTCAAAAAGTCCAAGATGGCTAAATTTGGCCCTATGGTTCAAAAGTTATGATGATTACAAGTTTCAGGGGCTATTATACAAAAGTGCCATTTATATTCTATTCCGGAAAATTCAGAAAAATGCCAGGACAAGTGGAAGTTTCTGATTGGTACGGGCTGGCTTACGCGACAGTGACGCGGCGGCTGACTAGGAGCCACGCGGCTGCTTCCCATTGGTTGGTTCCGGTTCGTCTTAATGATCTAATGTGGGCGGTTGGATTAAGATCCAACGGTTGACAGCGAACAGATGACTCACCGTGGCGGCTGGTGGCCGGAAAATGGCCCGCGGCGGCACGCTGCTCGTAAGTTCGCCGGAGATGGAGCTCCGGTGGTCCTCGAGCTCAATGGAGGCAACGGCGGGCTTCAGCGCGGGATTACGAGCTCGATGGTGCGGGCGGTACCCTCGGTGACGAATGCTCGTGGATGGAGAGATCGGGACGCCGGTGATCTCCGGTGGTGCTTGGTGCGGACTTTACTGACACCGGAAGGGTTGTGCAAGGCCGTCAGGAGGTGCGCATGAGAATGTGGAGTAAGTGGAGGGGGAAAGCGGAGCCAGAGACCCTTTGTTGCGGCCGCAATCGACGAAACCCGGCGTCGGTTGAACGGAACTCCAGTGAGTAATATATGCGCAGTGGGGGCAAGGTTTTGAGGGGGTAGGGAGGGAAAAGAGAGAGGGTGTCCCGGGCAATTGTGGAGGGGCTCGAGGTGTTGGAGGATACGCGGGAGGAGGAGATCGTGGCGAGCTCGATCGGCCGGATCGTGGAGGCATGGGCAGCGGTTAGGGAGAGGGATGACGCGTGGGTGCGGTTAGTCGGTGAGAGAAAGGACAAAGAGTGGGCTGGGCTGCGGGATTCTATGCGCTGCGCGCGTGCGAGCGGTAGGAAATGGGGAGGGAATGGGCCGGTCTGTTGCTGGGCTGGCTCGCCCTTTTTTTAGTTTAGTTTTCCTTCTCTTTTCTTTTCTGTTTTTATTCTTTAATCCATAACTTGTGTTTTATAAAATCGAACTCCCACAAACAAGTTTATAAATCTTTGTAAAAACTTTATCTTTCAAATAGGAGTTTTTTTGTGTTGTTTTCAACACTTTTGAATCTTTTAAATTGGACAATATGAATAATTTAGTCGTAGTGACTTAATGATATTTTCTAAAATACGAAATAATAATAATTTGGAATTAGGGTTTAATAAAATTAAGATAGGTGGTCTCAAACATAAATATTGGTTTTCAACGTCTTTTAAATTTATTAAAAAAACAAAATAATTTATATAAAAACTTTATTGGTTATTACTTGATCTAATATTTTGAAAGGCATTATGGAAATATTTTTATTCACATGAAATATTTTTGGAGGCTTGAAGAAAATATTAGAGATAGCAATTCTCTGGATTTTAGTATCATAAACATTTTCATAGTTATAAATGGTTTGAAAACTTGTTTGTAAAGAGGTTTGATACGAAGGAATATTTTTTGTTTATAATGAAAACTATATTTGGAATAGGTTTGAGGTTTAAGGAAGAAAGGTAGTTTGGATTCTTAAATCCATTTTCATTTAAATGTGTATTGTTTTCATTTGTTTCTTGCATCCCATTTGGTTTTTGGTGACTTGTTTAACATGAAAACAAAACGTTTCAAATTTGTGTGATTTTTGAACTTTCCCGAAAATTAGGGATGTTACAGACTACCACCCTTAAAACAAATCTCGTCCCGAGATTTTGGAAGGCTAGAAGGAAAGATCGGTGTGGGTAACTGGGTTTACAAAAGTGGGGTGGGCTACCACCCTTAAATGAAACTTTTGTAGGTAGTCTCAAACTCTTGTCTACTGGTTACTGGGTTTACCATATCCTCAGCTGGAGTCATACTTCATCATCCATATTATTCTTGTATATATGTATCCCCTCCTTGTTGGTATTTGGGATCTTAAATCCATGTTTTCATCATGTAGGGGTCTATGTGTACAGATTCATCCCCAATAGGATGAGCCTATTCACATAGCTTGGAATGTGGTTTTACTCAAGATGGCTGGAGTAGAACTTTCTCTTGCATTAGAGCTCCAGATCAACATAAGTCTATTGAACTACCTTTGACACTGACGGGTCACTCTTTGGGTCAATAGGAAGTCCTTGGTCTGTATAACCTTCTCTTCAGCTTCTTGGATGATGTCAGGACCAAAGAATTTCTTTCTCCTACACCACTCCACAACAAAAGGTGTGGTGCATTTTCTTCTCATACAAAGCTTCAAATGGTGCCCTCTCAAAACTAGCTTGATAACTGTTTTGTTGTAGGATTTTTTTTTGCATATGGTAAGTTGTCATCCCAACTAGATCCATAGTCTAAAACACATGCTCTCAGCATATCCTCTAGAATCTGATACACTCTCTCAGTTTGACCATATGTTTGAGAATGAAACACGGTGTTCAACTCTAGTCTGGTCTCTTAGGACTCATGTAGTTTCTTCCCAAAGTGTGAAGTAAACTTTGTACCACTATCAGACACAATACTCCTTGGAACGCCATGAAGACAGACAATCTTCTTGTATATATCAGTCAACTTAGCACCGGTGTAAGTGGTCTTTACTGGCACAAAGTGTGCTATATTTGTCAGACAATCAACCACTTCCCAAATAAAATCATACCCTGATTTGGTTCGAGATAATCCAGTGATAAGTCCATACCAAATTTCTTCTCATTTCCTTGGTGATCTTTGACCAAGTTGTGGTATCTCTTGAATAAAAACACCATGCTATTTCTAACGAAACTCTCATGGTAGGCAATTTCTTCAATTGTGCTTCCTCCAAGATTGGCTTTGTCCTCAACGACGTTTAGTACTTTTCAGCAACACTTGCCTAACATAGGGATATTATTACATCTAACCCTTCTATGGTTTTGGTTTAATATCATCGTCACTCGACTAAGGCTCAAGGCAAACATAGTTCCTTCAACCCAACATAGTAAGAGTGAATAACATGAGTAGTAGGAATGGTGATCAGTCCATCCTGCACCCATTTCATTTTCCACATGTAGATTGATGAACTACGTGATCTAACCCTTGTTTATCCTCACTTGTCTGACAGAAAGTTTCCCACCTGTAAGACAACCTGAACTAAACTATTGTTTCTCCAACTAATGGGGTTGCGTAAATTCTTTGCACCTCTAGTCGAATAGTTGCATCTTCGTCATATGTCCTTCTCATAGAGTAGGTAGCTCTGTATGATGTCTTATTTTCTGTGATTCTGACTCCACATGTATATCATCTCTTGTTGATGGACTTGTAGCTCCTTAGGATAGATGTGGCTTGATCATGGATGTGATTGTTCCTTCACACAGATGAACATAATCCTGAGATCTTTGGTATTCCTCAATTGGATGGTTGTATCAAAAGGTGCTCTTGGGTGTCGAGTCAGTTGTTGCACTCCAACTTAGAAACTCACTATGGTTAGTAAAGGGGAATGGTGTTGGGTTTGGTTTGGTTTAGCATGGATGAGTAGAGATTTAGAAAGAGACTTAAGAAGGTTCCTACCCAAACACAAAAGAGCAAGGCAAATCGCCTTACAAGCAACATCTAACAAGCATATAGCAAACATTCATCACTCCAATCATCAAGGTTTAACAAACAACCTAGTATTGTCATAACACACACAATTGTATGACCAATACACTCACACGTTAACGTTGTTCTAACAAGGTAACTATATTGGTAGTCTAATCTATATCTTATTGAGTTTTCTTAAAATCCTCCTCTCAGTGTCTTGAGGTGTTGATCTTCATGTTGAAATCAAAGGTCATTTGAAAACTATTCCTTTTACTCCACGAATTTTCTCCAACCATGTCTTGATGGAAAACAAGAGGTAGGTCATCTATAACAAGACGAGAATATTTTGAAGGTGAATAATAGATGAAAAGATATGAGAAGGATTAATATGTGATTTATGTTTTGCCCCACTCTTAAGGACTATAGAAATATCACTTTGCCATGCTTTCTCTATACCTGAAATAAACGTCTACCTTTCTTTGCATTATTATTCATGATCCTTTATTTGAGTTACTCTTCGTGATGCAAATTAATTGCTATGCTTTATTATTAAAGTTTTATTTATCATGCATGTGTTTAAAGTCTTATGATCTCAGCGTGCATATGCTTTTACATTAGATTGATCAAGTTTGTGTTAGTAGCATGTCACCTCAGATATTATTGTTTTATCATTTACCTACTCGAGGACGAGTAGGAACTAAGCTTGGGGATGCTTGCTACATCATAAACGTATCCCTAATTTATGATGCTCCATGATCATATTATGCCAATTGCTACATGTTTTCTCCCTTATTTATGTCATTTTTATCGATTTTCCGGACTAACCTATTAACAAGATGCCACAGAGCCAGTTCCCTGTTTTCTGCTGTTTTTAGTTTCAGAAAAGTTGTTCTGGAAATATTCTCGGAATTGGAAAATTCGAAGCCCGGAAGTCCTATTTTCCCCGGAAGCATCCAGAAGACCGTAGAGGAGCCGGAGAGGGGCAGCAGGGGGCCACACCATAGGGTGGCGCGGCCCCCTGGCCGCGCCAGCTATAGTTGTGGGCCCCTGGAGCGCCACCACCTTTGCCCTTTCGCCTATTTAAGCCCCCCGGATGGAAAACCCTAAACACCTGATCAAAATCCCCGAAAAAGTTCCACAGCCGCCGTCACCGTCAACCCCAGACCAGGGGGTTCTGAAGCTATTTCCGGCACCTTGCTGGAGAGGATATCATCACCGGAGGCCTCTTCATCACCATGCCTGCCTCCGGAGTGATGCGTGAGTAGTTCATCCTTGGACTACGGGTTCGTAGCTGTAGCTAGATGGTTATCTTCTCCTCATATGCCTCCATTTTTAGATCTTGTGAGCTGCCTATCATGATCGAGATTGATCTTATGTAATTCTATGTGCTGTGTTTGCTGGGATCCGATGAATATTGACCTTATGCCAAGTTGATTATAGTCTTTATTTGCATATGTTATTTGTGATCTTGCATGCTCTCCGTTGCTAGTGGTTATTCTGGCCAAGTAGTTGCTAGTGACTCCAAGAGGGAGTATTTATGCTCGATAGTGGGTTCATGTCTCCTTGTTGCCTTGCTCGAGTGACAGAAACGTGAAGGGGGAGTATGTGTTGTTTCCATTAGGGAGAAAACAGCGGTGAGAGTGCCTGCGTGCATAATCATTGCTTACATTACACACTTTGTTTAATGCAATTATCTGTTGCTTGCAACATAATACCAGAGGGGGTTCGGATGATAACCTCAGGGTGGATTATTAGTCATAGATGCAGATGGATGTCGGTCTATGTATCTTGTTGTAATGCCCGCACTAAATAGCATAGTAATCTTCATGTCATATTGTGCACTACGGTTGCCGGGGGGTTACCCCCGAGTAGGGTAAAGGCAAGTGGTAAAAGCAACTATCAGAAGAGAGGTTTGGTCGAGTAGCCGCCTACCCTGTACTCGCTACCCGGTCGACTGCTACCCGGTCTCACCTCAAGATGACCAGAAGAAAGAATCAATCAAGTTCTGTCCATTCGAGTAGAAGAGTTGGCCCGAGTAAGATTGGCGGGAACCTACTCGGGCCAGAAGTCAAAGGAGCCGTTCCGACACCGGATCCCGCGTATCCCGGGTCCGTACTTGGCACTATTCGAACTACTGTTCACCTGGGGCCGGCCTGCCTGACAGTGACAGCATGGAAGCAGGCGGTCGGAGGATAAGGGGGCCCCAGTCTGTGTTTGGCACAGTGATACCAGTCTGTCCCCTTGGTTTTGCCCAACGACTTTCCGGATGCAGCCAAGGTTAGGAACCAAAGCTATCAGCGGGAACCCGGAAGAAGGACGATGTGCACACTATGTCGACACTTGTCCATGTTTGGACGTATCCGGCTGGGCACCGGGTATATAAGGTGCCCCGCCGCCTCCTGCGTGGGGGATCGCATGCTAGAACACATTGTGACCTAATTCTTGACCTAGTTCATCACGTAGAGAGAAGAGTGGCTACTCGGTAGCAAGAACGTTGTACTGTGGCTACTCGGTGAGACACCAGAATACATAGAGAAAGGCAGGAGTAGGGGTTTTACCTCCTCACGAGGGCCCTAAACCTGGGTAGATCGTGTTGTTTGCAGTGTTTACTTCGTACCTCACGCGGCTACTCGTCGCGTGATCCCTCCCCGAGCACCTCCAGCGTCCTTCGTCCCCACATCTTTAGCCATCCCATGGCATCTGCCGTGACACCACCACGACAGTTGGCGCCCACCGTGGGGCAACCAGCGGCGCTGGCTGGAGTTTCTGTTAGGACGGGATCTTCTTCAGCGGAGCGCGTGGTCTGTGGCCTTGTCCACAGATTCGGCTCCTTCGACTTCGTCACCGACAACGCCGGCGATTTCGGCGGCAGGGCCATGCCGGAGGGCGGCTCGGTGATCTCCTTCGGCTCTCACCTCGTCTACGTCGCCACCGTCGCCAACCGCGCATACCCCGAGCTGGTACATGACGCGGAGGATCCTCCCGCGGTGATCGCTGCTCGCGGAAGGCCCGCGTGCCATTCTGCGAACTGCGCTGAGGTGATGGTGACGGGCTTGGCGGCAAACGCTGGCGCGGCCGCTACTGGCGCTGCGGCCGTCGTCGAGGATCTTGCTGCACCGAGCGCTGGTGGCAGGACTCACCGGCCCTACGAGAAGGAGTGCAACTTGCCGCCTTCCACTTCTACGACTATTCCCGCGTCGGCTGCGCGACCTGTCATGCCGACTCCCACCGACATCGAGCTTCTAGCCATGAGGGAGCAGCTCGAGCGGCAGCGCCTAGAGCTGCTTGCCGAGCAGGCGGAGTTGGATAAGGTGAGGTTGGAGTTGAGTTTAGATCAGCTCGAGTACAACAAAGCTCACGGTTTCACGCCAGTCGCTAGGAGGGCTAGCAGAGTAGGCGCCACTCGGCGCAACCTTGGTGCCGAGATGGCGACAGTTGTAGAGGTTCCTGCTCAGTCCGCCACCGCAAACACCTCCACCCGGCCCAGATATAGCACACCCGCCAAGACACTTAGAGCTGCAGAGGCTGTAGCTGCCGAGTTGCCTTGTCTAGACGGCGACGCGCGCGTTAGGCAGCAGGAAAGGCTCAACGAGTTGGTATTGGAGGCTGCTAGGCAGAATGAGGAGTTCCGGAAGGCCAACCCGGGTGCTGGAGCTTCGCAGGTGGTGCACTCGCACGCGGCTAGATCTAACGATCAGGCCTCGTCTCCGCATCCCAGCCGCGAGAAGAGCCGCAGCGGACGTTCGGCCAGAGATAGGCAAATGCAGGTGTATGACCCGGCTGCTGCCGCGAGACAGCTTGCTGTGCCGCAGCAGCCCGGGCAGGAACACAACGCTGCAAGAGCAGGCTCTCAAGCCCATCAAGCTCAAAGCCAGGCCCGAGATGAAGCGCGTCCAGGTCCTTCTCGGCGTCCCGCTGCTCCGCCTACTCGGCAGAGGCAGCAGCCGCGCGCAGTGGCACCAGTCGCCAACCCGGTGGAGCAGCCTGCAGCTGTGCAGGTGGACAGATATGATGATGGCTACTCGGCTATGGAGATGGCTGGCTATGATGTCCATGATCGTGTTGGCGAGCGCATGCTGGCGCCTGGAGATGCGAGGCATCAGTTGGACCGGATCAGCTTGTCGGCGCGGCTAGAGAACACGGGTCCTCCAGGCCCCGAGTGCTTTGGCCCGCGCATCATGAACGAGCCGTCCGTGAAGAACTTCCAGCTCGCAAGGGGCACCAAGAGCTACAATGGCAGCACCAAGCCCGAAGACTGGCTCAATGACTATGTCACCGCGGTCCATATCGCGAACGGCAACAGAAGATGGGCGGTGCGCTATGTTCCGCAGATGCTAGAGGGTCCAGCTCGCACTTGGCTCAACAACTTGCCCAAGAACAGCATCAACTGCTGGCTGGACTTCTCGGATGCCTTCATCAGCAACTTCACGAGCACATACAAGAGGACGAATAGGCCACAGCAGCTATCCGCTTGCATGCAGCGAGAAGACGAGACAGACCGCGAGTATCTTACTCGGTGGAGTACATTGAGGAACACCTGTGAAGGTGTGAATGAAGCGCAGGCCATCACTTGGTTTGCGCAGGGATGCAGGCATGGTAGCATGTTGTGGCAGAGATTGCAGAGGGAGATGCCGAACACTCTGCCGGAGACCATCAAGATTGCGGATCAGTACGCACTTGGTGATCCTACTCAGCCCCTGATGGATTCCTCTGAACCGAGAAGAAACTTCAGCAACAGCAAGCGCAACGAGTTCCGCAACAAGCGCCGAATAGATACTCGGTATGATCCCGAGGAGGTGAATGCAGTGACTGTTGGAGCTGGTGGCAGCCAAAGGCAGAAACCTGCTGGAGCCTACGGGCAGAACCAGAACCAGGGCCAAGGCAACAAGAAGCCATTTCGCACCTCTCAGTCGGGTAGCGGAAACTCCGAGCAGCCGAAGATGTTTGTCTTTGATGACATGAAGGATGGCCCATGCAGTTTTCACACTCACCACCCCTCGAGGCCTGCTAACCACACTACTCGGCAATGCGAGTGGTGGGATGTGATCAAGAGTGATGGCTTGCCTCCTCCTCCTCCTCTGCCAGCGGCCAACGCCAATGTGCAGCCTACTCGCGCACCCGCAGCTCGGCCGCCAGTGTACCCGAGAAGAGAGAATGTGAACCAAGTGGCTTTAGGAGCCAACCGTAACTTCAACAACGAGAGCTACCGCAACAACAACAACAACTACAACCGCAACAGCAACAGAGGCAACAACAACAATTACCAGGGCAACAACAACAACGGAAACAATGGGGGCGGAGGCTCCAACCAGTACCAAGAGCACCATGAGAGCTACATGATCTTCACCTCTGAGCCAGTCGACAAGCAATCACAGCACAGACGTGCCATGGAGGTCAACGCAGTGATTCCGGCTGTCCCTCACTACATGTATTGGTGTGACCAGGAGATCAGGTGGTCCCGAGTAGATCATCCCAAGGTGATGCCCAATCCGGGTAGCAATGCCTTGGTGCTGGATCCTACCTTCCTGGGCCCCGAAAAGAATGTGAGGTTCAGCAAGGTGCTAATCGACAACGGCAGCAGCATCAACATCGTGTACAAAGACACACTCGAGAAGCTTGGCCTGGCCGAGAACATGATGCTGCCCAGCAAGACCACTTTCCATGGCATTGTGCCCGGGATCTCGTGCAACCCGATTGGCCGAGTATGGATAGATGTGCTATTCGGCTCCAGGGATAACTGCCGCACAGAGCGCCTGCAGTTCGAGGTGGTTGACCATCAGAGTCTTTACCATGCCCTACTCGGCAGGCCTGCTCTGAGCAAGTTCATGGCCTCTACCCATGTAGCATATCTGAAGATGAAGATCCCTGGTCCCAACGGCATAATTACTATCTCTGGTGATTACAAGAAGTCCATGGAGTGTGCCTCTGCGGGTTCCCAGTTGGCGGAGTCGATGGTGATTGCTGCCGAGAAGAAGAAGATGTATGAGGTGGTGGCCATGGCGCAATCCGCGCAGGCTGGCGCGCAAGGCGTGCCGAGTACCCAGCACGGGACCGCTTTCCAGGCATCTCAGGAGACCAAGAAGGTCCAGGTCGACCCCGAGTTCCCTGACCGCGTAGCCATCATTGGCTCCGGGTTGGCGGAGAAATAGGAAAGCGAGCTCATCCACTTCCTCCGTGAGAATCGGGATGTATTCGCCTGGTCCAATGAAGATCTACCAGGAGTCCCGAGGGAGTTGGTTGAGCACTCATTACACGTGCGTCCTGACGCCAAGCCAGTGAAGCAGGCTATGCGCCGCTTCGGAGATGAGAGAAGGAAGGCCATTGGTGACCAGATCACCAAGTTATTGATAAGCAATTTCATCATGGAGGTGGTGCATCCGGATTGGCTAGCCAACCCGGTCATGGTCGAGAAGAAGAAGGAGGATCCCAAGGCTGCCACGGCATGGCGCATGTGCGTCGACTACACCGACTTGAACAAGGCATGCCCCAAGGATCCCTTCCCGCTACCTCGCATCGATCAGGTGATCGATTCCACTGCTGGTTGTGAACTGTTGTCTTTCATAGATGCCTACTCTGGTTTCCACCAGATCGCACTCAATCCTGCTGATCAAATAAAGACTGCTTTCATTACCCCGTACGGGGCTTATTGCTATCGCGTCATGTGTTTTGGCTTGAGGAATGCGGGTGCAACCTATCAGAGATGCATGCAGAAATGCTTGCACGACCAGCTCGGCAAGAATGTGCAGGTGTACGTAGATGACATTGTCATCAAAACGAATAAAACACATACTCTGCTTGCCGACCTGGAGGAAACCTTTGCTAACCTACGCAAGTACAAAATGAAGCTGAATCCGAGTAAATGCACCTTTGGTGTCCCGGCTGGTAAGCTACTCGGCTTCCTGGTATCTAGTCGGGGCATTGAAGCCAATCCTTCTAAGATAAAAGCTATTGAGAGCATGTCTTTGCCGAGATCCCTGAAGGATGTGCAGAAATTCACTGGTTGCTTAGCATCTCTGAGCCGTTTTCTGGGCCGAATGGGCGAGAAGGCCCTGCCTCTGTATCAATTAATGAAGAAAAGTGACAAGTTTGTCTGGACTCCGCAAGCAGATGTGGCATTCAACGAGCTGAAAGCAATGCTGGCTAGCGCTCCCATCTTGGCTAGTCCGCTACCCAAGGAGCCAATGCTGCTGTACATTGCTGCGACTAACCGAGTAGTCAGTGTGGTGATTGTGGTGGAACGAGAAGAAGAAGGCAAGAGTGTGCAGCGCCCAGTGTACTATCTTAGTGAAGTGCTGTCCAGCTCCAAGCAGAACTACCCGCACTACCAGAAGATGACCTACAGCGTGTACTTGGGCGCCAAGAAGCTAAAGCATTATTTCCAAGAGCATCCTATCACGGTTGTGAGCTCTGCTCCCATCTCGGACATCATGGGCAACAAGGAGGTGAGTGGCAGAGTAGCCAAGTGGGCAATCGAGCTGGCCGCGTATGCACCCGCATACGCGAGAAGAGAAGCCATCAAGTCTCAGATTCTGGCGGAATTCCTGGTGGACTGGGCCGAGGTGCAGTATGAACCTCCTGCTCCAGTTTCTAACTACTGGAAGATGCACTTTGATGGCTCGAAGGTGAAGGAAGGCCTTGGTGCTGGCGTGGTGCTTACGTCACCCAAGCGAGATCAACTCAAGTATGTGCTGCAGATCCACTTCAAGGCGTCCAACAATGTAGCAGAGTACGAGGCAGTGGTGCATGGCTTGCGAGTAGCCAAGGAGGTTGGTGTGCAGCGCATTATATGCTATGGCGATTCAGATCTGGTGGTGCAGCAAGTCTCTGGCACTTGGGATGCTCTAGATGCTAACATGGCATCATATCGCTTCCGGGTGCAGTCAATGACTGGGTTCTTCGAAGGCTGCGAGTTCCAGCACATCCACCGAGCAGAGAATGAAGCAGCAGATGAGTTATCCAAGTTGGGATCTTCTCGGCAATCCATCCCGGCTGGAGTCGCCTTGGAGCACTTGAGGAAGCCATCCATCAAGCCTTCTCCCAACTCGGAGTCCATATTTGTTCCTTCTCTGCCAAGTGAGGAATCTGATCCCATGGAGATTGACTGGGAGAATGCTACAGGAAACCAGGGGACTGCCGTCCTCTACTCGGGGACTGCCACTCCTTACTCGGGGACTGCCACTCCTTACTCGGGGACTGCCACTCCATACTCGGGGACTGCCACTCCTTACCCGGGGACTGCCACTCCCTACTCGGGGACTGCTGTCCTTAACCCGGGGACTGTCGCATTCATTGAGGAAGTCCTTGCTAATCGGTCTGGGCTTCAGAGAAGTGCTCCCGCCCCTAAAGAGCAACCAGAGGTACCCGTCCCAATGGAAGTGGACGAACCAGTGTTTCCCACACGGGAGACACCGAGTTGGGCTATGCCCATATTATCCTTTCTAAGGGACGGTACTCTACTGGAAGATGAGGTGGCTGCAAGACAGATTCAGAGAAGATCCAAGGGCTACACTATAATCCGAGATGTGCTGCACAAGAGAAGTGCCACTGGCGTGCTGCAACGTTGTGTGGATCCAGCAGAAGGAGAAGAAATCCTGGTAGAGATACACCAAGGAGAATGCAGGCACCATGCCTCTTCTCGGGCATTGGTCCAGAAAGCTTTTCGGCATGGCTTCTACTGGCTCACAGCTCTGCAGCAAGCTGAAGATATCGTGAGGAAGTGCAATGGCTGCCAGATGTTCGCGAGTAAGATTCACATGCCTGCTTCCGAGCTGAAAACAATTCCTATCACTTGGCCATTTGCTGTTTGGTGTTTGGACATGGTCGGGCCCTTCCAGCCGGCTAGAGGCAACATGACTCACATCCTGGTCATGGTGGATAAGTTCACCAAGTGGATCGAGGTGAAGCCTATTCGGAGGTGTGATGGGGCCACAACTGTGAAATTCGTGAAGGATGTGATCCTGAGATATGGCTACCCGCACAGCATCATCACCGACAACGGCACAAATTTTGCTGAGGGAGCAATGGTGCGATTCTGCAGAGATAAGCATATCCGACTAGACGTTGCGTCAGTCGCGCATCCCGCTTCCAATGGGCAAGTTGAAAGAGCAAATGGAATGGTACTGGCAGGCATAAAGCCAAGGCTGATGGAGCCATTGCTGAAAACACCTGGGTGTTGGCTAGACGAGTTGCCAACGGTGTTGTGGAGTCTAAGGACTACCCCTAACCGGTCAACCGGCTACACGCCATTCTTCTTGGTATACGGGGCTGAGGCCGTGTTGCCGATAGACTTAGAGCATGACTCCCCCCGAGTAACCCTCTACACTGAGGTGGAGGCGAGAGAAGCTCGAGAAGACGACGTTGACCTGCTTGAAGAAGCAAGAGAGCTGACTCTGTCACGTTCGGCTATCTACCAGCAAAACCTGCGGCGTTATCATAGCCGAAAGGTGAACCCAAGGGTTTTCCGAGAAGGAGACATGGTCCTTAGGCTTGTGCAGCGCACAGCCGGGATGCACAAGTTGTCTCCTCCATGGGAAGGGCCTTTCATTGTGAGCAAAGCGCTGCACAACGATGCTTACTATCTTATAGATGCGCGCCCACCACAGGCGAACAGGGAAGATAAAGCTGGAGAGGAAACCAAGCGCCCTTGGAATGTAGCTCTACTCTGTCGTTTTCATTCGTGAGCAAAGATGTGTATGTACCCTCTTATCCGAGTTGAAATTCTACTCTGCAATCTGAAATTGTTCTCGGGGACTGCCCTCGTCCAAAATTGCTTTAAGTGTTTTTACTCGGCTTTACCTTTTGCCTATTCGGTTGCTCTACTCCAAAATTCAAAGGTACATTGAGTATTGTGTTTAAACCTACATGCCAACTCTTCGACTTCGCTGCTGTCCGAAACCCGGCTTCATGGCAAGCAAGAGAACGAGCAAAAGGTCCATGAGCACAAGAAAAATTACTAAGGAAAGGAAGAGTGCAGGAACCGAGTAGGGTGCTTTTATTACGGTTCTGTGACTTGTCTTTTCGGCTAAGTGGTGGGCTGCCTTACTATGATTGTTTCTAAGCGGCTAAGTATTTGCAGCTCTACCCTTTAACTCTTGTGACTCGAATACCAAAAAAGCAACAAGTTGCGGGTAGAGCTGAGACGAAAAGGGAGAGTGAATAAGAAATGCAACTCGGGGACTCGTATACTGACGCAACTCGGCATCCAGCCCAGGTTGAACAAATTGATTAAGTTGAAAATAACAAGTGGGAATAAAAATGAGTAGCAACGGAATAAAATAGTCTGATACATTTGCTCCCGGCATCCCGGGGATCTGATAAATGTTTGAGTAAAAAGTTTGCAGGATAGAATCATGTTGAGGAAGCGGTGTTCTCGGTGCTCGCCTTGGTTGCTTTGTCTTCCTCAGTGGCCTTGGTGGTGTCCGCTTCTGTGCTGGCATCAACAGTCCTCGCTTTCTCGGCGTCAGGCTCGGTGGTGAGCTGCTCAGAAGTCGCAGTGGCCACCGAGATGGGCGTTGTCGCGGAGGCGGAGCCGGTCTCGGGGGCGCGGAGGTTGACGGTGTCGTCAAGGGCGGCCCCTGACGAGGTGCCGAACTCGAGGGCGGCTGTGTCGATCTCCTCGACCTCTTCATCGCTACTCGCGACGACCGCGGCCTTCCCTTTGCCCCTAGGTGAATCGAAGAAGCCCAACTCGGGATCTGATTCTTCGTCTTCCTCCTCGTCCTCCTCCACCTCGGTGTCGGGTTCAGTGAGGCCATCGATGAAGGTTGCCGTGTCAGCACACTCCGCAACCTCATGCGCAATCAGCTGGCGCATGGTCACGCAGCTGGGATCCATCTCCCACTTGGAATTGGCACGCTTCCCGCGGATGACCTGCATGTTCAAGTTCTCATACCAGGAGGCGACGCAGAGCAGCATCAGATCAGCACCCGCCCGAGCTCCCGAGGCGCGCCACTTCTTCAATTCGGCCTTCACGTTGCGCAGCTTTAGAGCAAGGCCACAGATAGTCGTTGGCGCAGGGTCCTGAGGCCAGAAGAGCTTGTGGAGCTGGAAGGCGGTGCGCACCAAGTCAGTGCCCACGCCGACGAGGCGTTCGAACTGCCCTCGCATCACCAGCATGCTATCCTCGATCTCGGCTCTGGTGTCTGCAGCCTCGCCCTTCTCAATACGAGCTGCTTGGGCCTTGGCCAAAGCAGGCGCGCAAGAGGACACGATGTCAGGGAAAATTTCTGCAAGAAGCAAGTGAGAGATTCAGTAACAGAATTAGAGAGGAGGTAGGACAGAGAAGAAGAGATGCAGTGAGAAGAAAACTTACGATTCAACTCGTGGCGCAGCCCCTGCAGCTGGTTCTTCCATGTTTCTTCATTGGATACATGCTTCTCCTGGAGCAAACGGAGCCCCTCCAGCTGAGTGAAGAGCCCAGCATTGGCTTTTGTCAGCACCTCGCACTCCTGTTTGAGGGCGTTCACCTTGGCATTGGCTGTTGTCTCGGCCTTTGCCTTCTCGGCAATGACTCTGTCCCTCTCGGCACCAAGGCTGATAGCATCCTGGAGTGCCTTCTGCAGCTGGAGTTGAAGCTTCTCCATCTCGGTAGCGTGCTCACTCTGCAGAGCAGCTGATTGGCTTGCCAGTTGCACCTGCACCTCGGCAGGCTTGAGGCAATCCTGATGTTCTACAACAAACTTCTTATGATCTTCTGAAAAGAGCAAAGCACGGTTAGCAGAGAAGCGAAAGAGAGAAACAGACACAAGGGCGAACCGAGTAGACAGTGGTTTACCTTCAAGCTTCTTGATGGTGGCCTCGCCATTCTCAACAAAGGCACGGCAGTTCGCGTGCTCGTCAACCAGGGCTTTCAGTTTCCCTGCAGAGTAGAAATGGTTAACGCAAAAAAGCAGAAGCGGGCGTAAACAAAAAACGCAAGAACCGCGTAGCTAGAAGCGTACCTTCAACCTCAGACAGCCTCATAGTGCTGTTCATTACTTCCTTGTCGGCTTCCTCGGCGCTCACTTTCTCTTTCTCCAAGGCAGCAATGCGCCTCTTGGCAATGGCATGATTCCAGAGAAGTTGACGGTGCAAGTTGGTCCGTTTCAGTACACTATTCTGAGAAGCAAAAGAAACAAGAGTCAGGCAAAGTATTTGAGATTCAACCCGAGAAGGCGGCTACTCGGGAGAATGTCCGCCTACTCGGCCAGAATCTCGGGGACTGGGTGATGGATAAGGAAAAGAGAGACGAGTAGAAAAGAAGAAAAGATGCAACTCGGAAAGGATAAGTCAAGGCTTACCGCGTAAGACTGCTCGAGATCTTCTGCGTTCTTGCGGTGCACGAACATCTTGGCAGCAAGTGTAGCAGAAGTGGTCGAGACGGTCATGGGTTTGCAACCCAAGTCCACCTTGTTCCAATCCTGGCGCATATGGTCGATGTCGCACAGATCGATGCCGTTCCAGTTGGGGTTGCCAAGAACCTTGCTGTCCCACTTGGCGTCGATGAAACCAATCAGGTCGAGTACTTGCTCGAGGCTCTGGGACGTTATCGCCTTGTCTTGAGCTCCCCGAGAAGCTATGGAGACGGATCTGTCTTGATTGGGGGCCGGGGGCCTGGAGTCCACCGCCACGGCTTTCCTCCCTTTCTGAAGAGCAAGAGTCCGGTCTGTGGGGGAGAAGCCGACCTGGTGCTGTTGGCTGACCTTCACCATATAATCAGGGTAGAGGGGCTGATCAGCTATAGTAGCGGCGGCAGGAATCGCACTGGGATTGCGGATAACCAGCTGCCTGGACTGGCCAGCTGATGTCGGCGGGGGCATGTCGGCAACTCTCTTCTTTGCTTTCTCCTTCTGAGCAGTTGGCTTCTCGGAGATTGGCTTCTCGGCTTTCTTTTTTTCGGTGTCTTTCTTCTCAGCCATCTTCTTCTCAGCTCTCTCCTTCTCGGCTGCCTCCTTCTCGGCAGCATCTTGGGCACTCTTCCTAGTAACCGGCTTGGCTGAAGGGCCGGTTGCAGCTGTGGGTTGTGGCACCAGGGAGGAGTCTGGCTGGGCGCCACCTTGGTCAGTTGGTGGCGCCAGGGACGCGCTGTCTGATGCGCCATCTGGCTGGGCGCTACTCTGCGTGGCGTCTGGTTGCACGTCGCTCAGAGGGTAACGCCCAGTCGCGTCCTCTACCCGCTGTTCAGCAGCAGGATCAGGCTGGGAGATATCCATTGCCTCCACCCGCGACTGGGACACAGGATCTTCTTGCGCAGCACCCCCTGTGGCTGGCTGCTCTTGTTCTGCTCCTGGCCGCTCGACGGCGGCGTCGTGGTGCATCTCTATATCTTGATCTTGGTTCCCCTCGGCGGTGTCGGCCGGAGGGGAAGGTTGGTTCTCCTGATGAGCAGCATCCTGCGCCTCCTGCTCGGCGCGGAACTGCGGCTCTGGCTCGGCGTTCTGGGCATTCGTGCCCTCTGTTGACGCATTGGCGGCATTGTTCTCGTCGCCATCGAGGTCGATTAGATTGTCGACATCGATGGCAGTCTTCTTTTGAGTCTCGGTGGATGCAAGAGCGGCATCCGCGTTCAAGGGGCTCTGAAGAGGAAATTGGGGTCAAAGATAAGAAAAGGGCAGAGGAAAACAAGAGAAAACAGTGAAGGAAAAGGATTGGGAGTCAACCGAGAAGAACAAAGTAAACTGAAACATGCAACCGAGAAGAAACTTACGCGTTGGTGGAGGGAATCGTTCGTCTTGTTCTCTTCACAACCTTTTTGGTCGTCTTCTCGGATGGTTTCTTCTTTTTGGCGGGGGGCTCTAGGGCGCCGCTGCCGGTCCGCTTGCGGGTAGCAGGTGCAGCAACTGATAGAGGATTGGCCTCAAGGGCTCTCTCGTCGTCATCCTCGTCATCATCCTCAGCATTTGCAGCATCTGTGAAATAGACAGGAAGAAAAACACTTCAGAAACAGCAGGCAAAGGGCTAGTGTTTCTCGCAGAGATAAGGCGTGAATTCAGTTACCTTCTAACTCGTCATCAGACCAATCACGGAGAGACGTTTCGGCATGCTGCTTCTCTGTTGAAGGGGAATGAGGAAGATTGATCTGATCCGCGGTCTCGAGGGAGGCCTGGTCATCTTCTTCTCGGTCATCTGACCAATTGCCCTCGAAACGCTCACAGCTTTCAGATAGCTGGCGGTCAAGGACCTGAAAGACAGAGAAACATTGCAAATTAGCCGAGTAGCGAGAAGGCATTCTACCCGAGTGGGCGTGCGAACACGAAGTACACTGAGCCTAGGGAAACTTGCTAAGTATTCTACTCGGCGAGGCGTGCAGGCAACAAGCACATTAAGCCTAAGCATTTCTCCTGAGTATGCTACTCGGCAAGGCGTGCAAACACCAAGCATACTAAGCCTAGGCAGTTCTGCAGAGTGCTCTACTCGGTGCGGGATGCAATTACTAATCGCAGTAGGAAGAGGAGAATATCTACTCGGATTGCATAAACTAGAAGCAGAGAAAGGGGAACATACCCGTGGAATCGGCTTCGTGCGGCTGAAGGGGGTAAACCCGTACTCCCAATCGTCGCGGAGGCCCGTGGTCAGGATGGACCTCGCGTGCTCGGCGACGTCCGCGTTGCTGAGCTCGAACGTGGTCGTCCGAGTGCAATCGCGGGGGCCTCCCAGGTAGCACATTGGATGGGCGCGCTGCTGCAGAGGCAGCACCCGGTTCTTGATCCAGCAGGCGACGGGGTCATCGCTCCTGAGGCCCTCTCCGATTAGCGCAGCAAGCCGCTCCTCCATCTGCACGGCGTTGCGGTCGTTGGAGGGCTTCGTCTTCCAGTTCTGCCCGGACGGAGCTCGGTTGCTCCAGGCGGGCAGGTTGATGCGGTCCGTCACTGGTCCCCCCTTCGTGGCGGGGATGTTCTTCACATAAAGGAAGGATTTCTGCCACATACGGACGGAATCCAACCCCTTGATGCGAGGGTGGTTGGTTCCCGCCCGCTGCAGCATCATGGCGCTGCCGGTGTCGGTTACCCGACTGCCAGTGGCTGCGCCATCTTTCTTCCCCTTGCTCTGCAGACGAAGATGGAAGTACTTCAGCCATGTCTGTACCGTGGGGCGGACGCCGAGAAAGGCCTCGCACACCACGGTATGATAGGCGAGGAAGACGACCGCATTCGGAGGGAGGTGATGCATCTGGACACCGAAGTGATCCAGGAAAGAGCGGAGAAAATCGGACGCTGGCAGGCCAAATCCTCGCGCGAAGTGCGCGAGGAAGACGACATGCTCGCCCTCCCGCGGGGCCGGAACGAGTTCGCCGTCGGACGGCCGGCACTGAACACCAGGAGGAACCCTCCGGGTGTTCACGAGCCAGGAGCAGTCGTCGACGGTAACGTCGGAACCAGCCCAGCCGGCGCGAGCAGCCATGGCAGCAGGCGAGAAGGTGGAGGAAGTTGGAAGAATTGGGTGGAGAGAACGAATCCGCAGCAGCGCAAAGAGTTGCACGGCGGTGGAGAGCTCAGCGGCGGAGAAGAAACAGGGCAGAGAAAGAGGAAAGTGCGGAGGAGGAAGAAGGGGAAGTTACCGGTGGGGGTATTTATACCCTCGCCTCAGATTACCGTTACCATCGGGGTAGTGGGATCGATCGTGGCCATAACACTCGTGTGGTGGGGCCTGTGGCCGGATAGAAACGCACGCAAGCGCGGAACGCGCGCGTAACGGCCACAGTTGATCCCACGACCAGATCGTGGGATATTACTGCGCTTGATGGGACATGACGAGCCGGTGGGCCCGCTCCGTGAAAACTGGGCGCGTGGCACGTCGTGTCCTGGGCAGCGAGACGTCGGGGTCGCTGATGCACGACACGTGTCCAGTTGCGGCACGGAAGGCTGGATTGTGCTCTGCGCTGCAGAGACGATAGAGGAGAAATTCTCTAAGTCTTTTTACTCGGTTACAGAGTAGAAAGCAGGTGCTATTCGGAAGACAGGAAACTCAAGGTACTTTCTAGAGTACTACTCGGAGGCTCTTACTCGGCATCTTGAGGTTCCAGGGCTATGTTTCAAAGGTTGGTTTTAAGCTGGCAGAGCCTAGTGAACGAGTTCGCAAGACTCTACCAGCTTCGGGGACTGCTGTCGGGGGGTTACCCCCGAGTAGGGTAAAGGCAAGTGGTAAAAGCAACTATCAGAAGAGAGGTTTGGTCGAGTAGCCGCCTACCCGGTACTCGCTACCCGGTCGACTGCTACCCGGTCTCACCTCAAGAAGACCAGAAGAAAGAATCAATCAAGTTCTGTCCATTCGAGTAGAAGAGTTGGCCCGAGTAAGATTGGCGGGAACCTACTCGGGCCAGAAGTCAAAGGAGCCGTTCTGACACCGGATCCCGCGTATCCCGGGTCCGTACTTGGCACTATTCGAACTACTGTTCACCTGGGGCCGGCCTGCCTGACAGTGACAGCATGGAAGCAGGCGGTCGCAGGATAAGGGGGCCCCAGTCTGTGTTTGGCACAGTGATACCAGTCTGTCCCCTTGGTTTTGCCCAACGACTTTCCGGATGCAGCCAAGGTTAGGAACCAAAGCTGTCAGCGGGAACCCGGAAGAAGGACGATGTGCACACTATGTCGACACTTGTCCATGTTTGGACGTATCCGGCTGGGCACCGGGTATATAAGGTGCCCCGCCGCCTCCTGCGTGGGGGATCGCATGCTAGAACACATTGTGACCTAATTCTTTACCTAGTTCATCACGTAGAGAGAAGAGTGGCTACTCGGTAGCAAGAACGTTGTACTGTGGCTACTCGGTGAGACACCAGAATACATAGAGAAAGGCAGGAGTAGGGGTTTTACCTCCTCACGAGGGCCCTGAACCTGGGTAGATCGTGTTGTTTGCAGTGTTTACTTCGTACCTCACGCGGCTACTCGTCGCGTGATCCCTCCCCGAGCACCTCCAGCGTCCTTCGTCCCCACATCTTTAGCCATCCCATGGCATCTGCCGTGACACCACCACGACAACGGTGCAACCCTTATTTGTTAATTGCCCAGCTGTAATTTGTTCAACCAACATGCTATCTTTTATGGAGAGACACCACTAGTGAAACTATGAACCCCGGTCCATTTTTCCACACTATTAAACAAACCACAACAATTTCCTGCTTTCTTTACTTTCTGCAAGCATACACTATTTTTCCACACTATACGTCTAATCTTTGTTTTCAACAAGACCGGTGAGATTGACAACCTCACTGTACCGTTGGGGCAAAGTATTTTGATTGTGTTGTGTGCAGGTTCCACGTTGTTGCTGACACCGGTAAAGTGCCAGCACCAGACTCATTTACAATTTTCTGTGGTGTCATAGACCTCAAAATAATAGTTCTCCCATGGTGATTCAACTCATAAGTATTGGCTCTTCCATCATGCTTCACACTCCTGTCGAATTGCCATGGTCTTCCCAATAATAAGTGGCAAACAGTCATAGGAACCACATCAAACTCAATGGAATCCTTATAAGGACCAATCTGAAATTCCACACGCACGATATGGCTCACTTTCATCTCACCAGTGCTACTCAACCATTGTATATGATAAGGAGAAGGGTGTGGTAAATATTTCAGATTTAACTTTGCACATAGATCTTTGCTAGCCAAATTTCTGCAACTCCCTCCATCAATAATGACTTTGCAAGCCATATTAGGACCAATAACAGCCTTGGTTTGAAACAAATTGCACCTTTGATTTTCAGGACTAGGAAGAACACTCAAAGATTTTTGTGTGCAAATAATAGATGGCATAGTAGTAGCATAAGCATCCAATGAAGAATCACTCATATAGCCATCATCATCATCATTATCATTAGGATCAACATCATCACCTGTCTTATACTCATTGTGCTCATTAATAATCATGATTTTTGTATTAGGGCAATCCCTCTTAAAATGACCTTTTCCTCCACATGTATGACTTGTAATATCCATGTTTCTTGTTGTGGATGCAGTTGAACCCGTGGTACTAGCTGCTGGTTGTGGTGATTTCTTTGCAATAGAGGTACTAGGCTCGGCCTTGGATGATGAAACACCACGGCTAACAGAAGGTGGAGGTGGTGTACTAGGCATAGAAGTTGATCGCAAGGGAAATCTGCTCCTTGTTCTTGCTGTAATTTTGGCCTCCTCATTAATATGCGATTCGGCCTCTCTAGCATGATGTAATAACTCATGCATATCATGATATTGATGATGCCTAACAATGCCCTTGATTTTATTATTCAAACCTGAAAGAAACATTTGGATTGTTTTCTCCAATTGCTCTCTCTCACATGCCCTTTGCATGATTAATTCCATCTCTTGATAATATGCATCAACTGTCAAAGAACCTTGCCTCAATTGTTGCAAGTGATCAAATTGTTGTCTAATGTAATTTGGTGGTACAAATCTGTCCCTCATGACTCTCTTCATGGGTAATTCACCATCTTCATGTCTCTTTCTCACAGTAGTATCCCACCAACGAATAGCATAGCCATCAAACTCAGAAGAAGCCAATTTAATTTTTCTATCCTCAGTATAATCATGCAATCTCCATAGCTTCTCAATTTTCAGATCCCATAGAAAATATTCTTCCACATCCATGTTGTCAAAGCTGAAAGGTGGTATAGAAAATTTTGTCTTACCCAAACCATCATCCCCTCTATGATTTTCAGGAGCAACATTGATGGGAACACGCCTTGCAGCCATCTGATTGGCTCGGCCTAGATGTCCTCCTCGGCATGTTTCTCCTCTAGCTCCACGGACATGATTGTGATCCACCTCACCATTGGCTTCAAAACCATTATTAGCATCACTATGGACACTATCATTATCATCATCAACATTAGGCAATGTTTGTTGAATCAATGTTTGAAGACCAGCAATGATACGGGCATCTACTGGTTAGCACGCTAGGACAATAAACCACGATGTATAATGTCTAAGGCCTGCGAGCCGCATATTGTGGCCGAGCCTTCTAAATGTGCCGGTTTGTATCCACTTTGAGTCCAACTAGGTTTAGGTTCGAGTCAGTTTCGGTTTGGGTTTGTCCAGTCGACTAGGGGTTGGCCTCTTATATAAAGAGAGCCAAGGCCTAGGGTTAAAAGAGGTTGAAAATTATGTAGAAGTAAAAGTTCCAGGTTGCCACCGTCCCTAGGGGATCAGCGTGTAGGCGGCGTCTCGGACGTCCGTCAGTTATTTTTGCAAATAAAGGTGTGAGTGTTCTTGGATCTGCCAAGAGGGTTCGTTCGTGGCTAGGGGGCTCTTGGATCTGCCTAGAGTTGTCTAGCTTGGCGTGAAATAAAGGTGCGAGTGTTCTTGGATCTTCCAAGAGGGTTCGTGCGTTTCTCGCCTAAATCTATCCATGTTCTTCATGTTACATGTATCGATTACGTGATTGGGAGAATAGTTATCTCGGTGGTTCTTGCGGTGAAAGATCGGGCAAACGTCTACATCATGTGGTATCAGAGCGCCGGCTTGATCACCGCGAGGGAGTTTGTCCAGTTGAAGATTGATCTGCAGGTTTGTAAAGATTAGAAGATTTGTATTTACTGGAATTGTTGGAGGGGCGACGAGTTTGCCAGCGTTTATGCATCTCGTCAAGTTGGATGACCTGTAGTCATAGAGTTTTGGCTGCTTGCAATTGTGGCGTCGTGGACTCGAGATCGGATTCGCCGCACGGTGCAAGTCTGTAATCGGGTTGGTCCATGAACTCCAAGGCAGTCAAGGCGGCGGGACCGTACAGTCAGCTGCAAAGAAAAGTGTTCGCACGTGTATTCGATCAGCATATAAATTGGTCATCGGTACGTGGAGTGCAAAAAATAACAAATGCTTGATTTGGATCGGTGGAGGTTTGTGTACGGAATAGAAAAAAAGTGGCTACAAAAAAAGGAAAGTTGAGATTGCTTCCTTGGTATGTGAGCCTGTACAAGAAAAAAGGAAACAAGGAAAGTCCAATATGCTTTGGTACGTGCATACCCTGGTCTTCGTATAATACAAAAAATAATATTGGTGCGGATGTATAGGAAATTGCTATGGATGGTATCGTGGAAGGAAAGTTTTGTTCGGATCATATGGAAACAGACTATTTTTTTTTGTGTGCGTGGAGTTTGGCTCATCGGGAATCGTTGAGAAAAAAAAAGTTCCAATTGGTGCACACTAGCCTATACGTGAAGAGTCACCAATGATAAAAATAAAAATTATTGGCAGGGGGAGTTCGGTCCCAGGTGCAGCGGTTTGTTTGGCCCAAATTTTTGGTACAGTTTGCGGCGGACACGGAGACAAAATAAAAAAAGAGACACTAGTTTATATTTTCACAGGCGGTGAACTTGGTTCATTTGGACTCAAGGGGTGCAGTAATTTGTCCTGTTTGTCTTGGATGATGCACTCAGTTGACCTCCACTATTTCAGATTGCATCCGTGGGCGTATTCAGCTTATTTGGATCCTTGGGGTACAAGAGTCTGTCCTGCTGTGTCAGGGGTGGTTTGCATGGTGCGTTTACAGATGCAATTTGACAGATTATGTGTCTAAATTATGTTGGTGGTGCCAAACATGGATGGCGCCAAGAACAAGTCTAGCTAGCTGAGAGGGAGGATGTGGTGTGGCATGCCAGCATGACTTGAGGATGTAGAAGCGTGGCGATATGATAATTTGACGCCACAAGCGCCAGAGAAGACCTTCTGGCGTTGAGGACAACGCCTTTTGAAGAAAGGGAGGATGATACGGGCATCTACAGGTTAGCACGCTAGGACAATAAACCACGATGTATAATGTCTAAGCCATGCGAGCCGCATATTGTGGCCGAGCCTTCTAAATGGGCCGGTTTGTATCCACTTTGAGTCTACATCAAGCAAGGGTAGTAGTCAAGGTAGCAATAGAATCATTGATTATTTTCACTTGCTCAGTATGGTCTCGGCCAATTTATGTGTCTCCCCCATTTTATTCTCCATGGCTTGCATAGCTTCATAAAGGGGATCACATGCATCAGTCACAAATTGCTTGATATCTTTATGATTGTCTCTTATTTGATTTGTCAACACATCCCTTAGAGCCTCATACTCCCTCCAATTCACTCCTTTTGTATGGTCCTTCTTTTGCTGCACAAGGGCATCACTAGATAGATCCATTAGTAGGTTAGTCAAAACAGAAACAAATATATAGGTTGTAGTGTTCTCTCACAACTCACTCAAAAATCTAGCAAGACAATTGATTATCTTACCGTTCCAAAGTGAATAGAAATACTTACCAACAAGTAGAGACAATTAGTGTACTTTGATGTGAAGAAGAGAATACTCAGGGTTTTCACTCTCACAAAGGCAAACAAGGTTATTTAGTGGGCTTGGTATGGATACCTAACAATCACCAAAGTAGCAAGTCCTATTTGCTGTTTTATGATGATACAAAAATACCCAAGGAAACTCACACAATAATGGAGACAAGTGCGGCAAAGCAAATATATGGATGAGGTTTTGCAATGCACTAGAAATTTACTAGCTAGGCTCACAATAGACAGGCACAAGATTTCTCAATAAAAAACCAAGTGTCACAATGGCAATCTCCACTAGTAAACAATATTATCACTTCGGCCTCTTTGCAATTTTCTGTTTTCTCTTTTCTCTTTTTTTATATACTTTTACTCTTTTTCTATTTTTTTTGTATTTTTCCAATGGTTTTAAACACAACTAGGAGCAATATAAACCAAGTAACAAGTGAAGACAAATGGTAGTGATGATAATGAGCAGCCTGTCAGAGCACAAAAATAGCTATACTTGTGGGCAAGTTCCTATTAAAAATGCTGTAGAAAGGCTATGGCTAGGTTCACAAACATTGGATATAGAACTCCTAAGAAAAACAAAAAGAACTAACCTAATAGGGGCTAAGTACTCACGGCAGAGAAATAGGTGAAATTTTGCCGTACGGTAGCAAAAACGGCCGAAAATCGTGCCGTGGTAGAGCCTACACATGGTCACGGCAAGAAACAGCGCGCGGCAGCAAAACGCTGACGTCTGTGTCGCGGTGTGTGCGTGCGGCAGCAAGCGTGTTGAGCGCGGCAGCGGCCGCATAGTTTTTGTGCCGCGGGGTGGTTGCGCGCGGGTGCTGCGGAAGGTAAACGTGCTGTGCGCCGCAAGGGGATTTTATAAGCGTGATGCGGTGGGTGCGGTGGACTCCGAGTTCGACTAGAGGGCGGTAGGCAGTAATACGGCGGCAGCGGAAACGGTGAATTGGTGTCGCAGTAGGATTTCGAGGACAACTCGGATTGGACAAAGAAAACACACCCGAAAGCTATTTTTTGTGGTTTTTTTATAGCATTTCGACCAGGGGAACAGGAACCCTAACCCTAGCCGACAATAACAAAACTAAAAAGAGAAAAAGTAACACAAAAGCAGCAACTAGTAATTGAAACTAAGGTGAAACTAAAGCTATGGCAATGAACTAAACTATTTTTGTGGGGCAATTTTCTGGATAGGTATAAAAACACTCAAATCTAAAGGGAAATATGATACCTCACCGAGGCAACCTGTAAATCTAATACCAAGATGATAAGGGGTGGCCCAATCTTCTCAGTGAACTCACAGATAATTTCAGTATGATAACCAGTGCGCCACTAAGAACTCTCCCGGCTGATCCCTGATGCCAATGCAACAGCTAGAAACCCCAAGGATATTCTCAACTCCACACTCTTGCACAAGTAATCCACCGATTACAAGTGGTCTTGTACCATCTTATTCCCAGTGGAACAGCAGGTAACACAAAAAGTTTGCAGATGAACTTACAGATGAAGGCTTACAAGTTGTTTCAATATAGAGGTCTAGGGTTTTTGATTTAACGTAGTCTAAGGAGCCTTGGCTCGGATTCTACCTATTTAAGAGGGGTGGGTGTGGCCACAAGGTACCCCTTGCGCAAGCACAACCCAACTTGGACTAGGACTCATGGTTTGGATTGGACACAAACCCAAACCGACTCAAACATGATACAAACCAACCCACCATTAAGGGGTGCGGCATATGATGGTATACAAACCATGCCTAATAATATTAGGACTTGTACTAGGCGCATTTGACCTTGTGGAGGCGCCATCCCCTTGTATGCTATGAAATAACAATTGTTTTCAATGAATAACAATTGTTATTTTCTATTATTCCTTGTTTTCACCCTTCTAGCATTTGTTTTCCATCTCCTTCTTAAGTCCATCATCATCCATGTGCATATCCTCTTCATGATCTCCTCCTCTCATGCTTGTGTTATCAACAAACCTGAGAATACGTAAGTGTATGGATTTAGGTAGTATAAAGTTCTCACAATTATAAACATTATACTCAAGTAGGAGTGAATACACATGTTGTTGTAATAACTTGGTCCTTGATCTTGTCATGGGACCAATCCTCACTTCATTAGCTTGTGTAGGAACATCATCATGTGTAATAATAGGTGAAGAGCTAGGGATGTCCTCATCATCAACCTTCCGAAGATTCTCTTTCTCCTACTTGATTGATAACCCTGGTTCTTAACTAAGGGGAAAACCCCTACCGTTGTGCTTGTCACACCTTCCTCTTGGGGTTCCCAACAACACAGAGAAAGGATTGAACTATGCCAGCAACATGCACCAGTAGTCCATGATGTAGCAAGACATCCAGAAAAATTACTCCTCGCAGCTTGCCGATCCTGCACTTCACGTTCAGCAATACAAGCAAGATGGAACAAATGAGTGATGGTATGATATTCCTTATATTAAGAAATGGTTTGAATTTCTTTGTTTAACCCACCCCTAAGACGTGCAAGAGTAGGTTCAATACCCTCAGTAACACCACATCGAATTAACTCAGTTTGCAATCCCTGATAGTACTCCTCTACAGAATTTTTGCCTTGTTTTAGATTCTCTAATTTTTGAAATAAATCACTTTAATAATATGGAGGCACCCAACGTGTACTCATAGAAGTTTTTAAATCATTCCAAGTCATGGGAATGCCATTAGGATTTACTCTACAATATTCAGACCACCAAATAGAAGCAAATCCAGTGAATTCAAAAACAACAATTTTAACACGTCTATCAATAGGATAATGTAAGCATGCAAAACATTGTTCAGTTTCTAATTCCTAGGTAAGATAAGCATGCAGATCGTATGTACCTACAAATGGTGAAAGATGTAATTTTAATTTGGCTACATGGTCATCACCTTGCAATACCTGAGGGTGTGGACCAACATTACCATTACGTACGTAGGGGCGTGGACTACCCGCGGGGTGCATTGGAACCTCGTCTTCCACATATTTTTCTTCACATTGATACTCATCAAAATTATCATCGCGAGCAGCTGCAGCAACACCTTTCTCAAGTGAAACACGTTACACCCGCCCAACATACGCGGGTCGGCGAGGACCAACGTGTGGTTGTGGTAGATGAGCAAGCAACCCGTTGGACATTGTATTGATCTTGGTCTCAAAAGTTGTCCGGTTTAAGGCTGGAAGGTTTGAAGACCTAGAGGAATCCTTGAAGATCCGGAATGTCAAAGGATGACCCGGTAGAGTCCGTCGTGACCCGGAGAGGCCCGGAGTAACCCGGCGGAGCAAGGTAACCATACCAGACGACCCAGGACTTGACGCGGCGGCCCAAGGCTGACAAGGTGGCCTGGACCCGGACTGGTTGATCCGGATCACGGTGGGAGCCGGCAGAGTAACATGAAGGTCGGATCTCGCTAGGATTCCGACAACATGTGTAACCCAGATTATCATGTAACCTTAAGGACTCGTCTACTATATAAATCGAGGCCCTGAGACGTAGAAAGACAAGTTCTAGTCGATAGCAATAGTTCTCGAGACATTGGAATCCATAATCGCTCCTTGTAATCGAGACCTTGATTTCCTAATAGTAAGAAAGCAGGAGTAGGTTGTACCCTCAATAGAGGGGCCGAACCTTGGTAAACTCGCGTCTCCCGTTTCTACCTTAACCCTTTCGAGACTTGGCTCAGTAGCAATGGTCTCACAATCTAGTTCTCACCTGAGGACACTTGAAGTGACAACCCCACGACAGTTGACGCCCACCGTGGGGCCAGCTCGCGGAAGCGTTGTTTTCTCGGAAGGAGCCCTACTAGGGATCGAGGGGCTCACAATCGTCCGGCTCAGGAGGAGCTGGCGCGGAAACTACTACAACCACGATACAGGGGGACCCGAATTCTCCTTCGTCGAATCCAGTTTTTGAGTTCCCTTTGGTGCGAACCAGGTCTTCGTCGATTTCGTTGGAGGAACTGGCCCGGAGTCGGATCAGGAGTCAAATTCAGTTTCTGGAGAGACTACGATTGTGCATTCTGATGGAGAGTCCTCGGTCGGAAATAATAACAAACGAGATGAAACAGGGTCAATCCACCAGCTCTTCGAGGACCGGTTAGGGGGAAACCTGGAACAAGAGCTCGAAAGCTACGAGGAACCAGTTCAACACACGACCGTCTACATGGTAGGACCGGCTCGGCCTGCTAAGCCAAGGTATGATGCTAGTGGAAATTTGATTACAAATACATTTTCAGGTTCAAACCCAGTCCCAGGAGATACGAGGGCAACAGGTTATGCACCAACTGGTCCAAGAGCTGATCCAAGGGCAGCGAGTTCTGGACCAGCTGATCTAGTGGTTGATCTGACTGCTCCGACTCTGTACAATCCAAGGCATGAACTGATAGCAACAATGGATTCATTGAACGAGATCCTAGCGACCCCGATTACACCAGAAATTTTGGCCCAGCATAATGCGGAGATAGAAAGACTTCGGCAAGAATTGACTCACGCTCGTCAGGAGATCCAGACTGAGATAACCTATATAAACAAAGCGCGCTTAGTCATTATAGAGGAGGAAACACGTTTGGAAGCGGAGCGGATTCATCTAGGTTTCCGTCAGAGGGAACTTGCCTTGATTCAGCACAGACATCAGCATACCCGACTAAATAATGAGTTTGGAGTAGGACTTGGACCGACAAATCTCCAAAACCTTTTTATGTCTCCAACAAGCACACCGGGAGCGCCAAACCCGGCCCAGTAGGTTCATCCAGTAGCGCAGCCAGTTCAACCCACCCTGGTTAAGCCTCGGGTCGAGCCAGCGCGCTTCCAACCAGCGGTCCAATGACACGTCAATCCAGTTCAAAATCCAGTTTATGAGCAGCCACAACCCAAGCGGTTTCATACACCTCAAGTTCACTTTAGTAATCCAATGGATAACATTTGGGCGGCGACTAACAGTTTAGCTCAGATTCTCGTTAATCCAAATAACCCTATGGGAGTGGAATACATGAGGGAAATTGAGATGTTACAGACTGTGATAGTCCAACAGATGAATTATAGCAACCAGGAGAAGATACACTCAACTCCGTACAACAGCAAGAACTCGTTGCCAAGGAGTCACCATGGGAATTCACCAGTGCTAGCTGGTTCTAGTAATGTGAACCGACAGCAGCCCGTCCCACCGACGGAGGCTATCTCACATGCTCCCGGAGTTATCAATACAGGGAATAGAGTAGCAGGAACTAAAAATAGAAATCTGGATCATGTTCTTGCTCCATCCCAAAACTTGGTCTCAAGTCCAACTGCAACCGGGTCTCACAGAATTGGAATCCAATGTCTTGGACCACCATTCAGAAACGAGAGGATTCCAACTGACTTCAAAGGACCTTGAAAGGTTGTCAATAATACTGCGGATATGGAACCTGCAGATTGGATAGAAAGCTACGAGATGGCGGTGAAGATTCTGGAAGTCAGTGACGCTGTGTGCGCACAGTATTTGAGCATGATGTTGGAAGGACCTGCAAAATCCTGGTTAAAAAACTTGCCTCCAAACTCGATCAACAACTAGCAAGAACTGAAAGATCAGTTTACCAAAAAAATTCAGGGAACTTGCAAGCGCTCGACTACGATTATAGACCTGGAAAACTGTGTTCAGAAGGAAGGAAAGTCTGCCCATTATTGGTCGCTTCATGTTGCAGAAATCATTCATTCATTAGTTGGTATTATTGCCCAGCAGACACTTATAGCTCTGGAAAGAAACTGTAGACCCCTTGAGACATAAACTGGGACGCATCAAGAGGCACGTCAGCGATATGAGTGAACTGATGGACGCTATGACCAAATACGCCGAGTCTGATAAAACAAAGGATACAGACTCGGACGATGAGAATTCTAGGAAAGGAAAGAAAATTGGAGGTAAGGGTAATCAGAACACGAACCAGAGTAATAGAAATTTTCAGAACAAGAACAACAACAAGTGTAAGAACGGTGAAGGCACTTCAGACTTGGTGGCCAACACGAATATAGGTTATAGAAACCAGCGTCAGAATAACAATTTTAGGGCAAACCAGAATTTCTGGCACAACATGCTTTAAAGGGACCATGCCCTCGCCACAGTAAAAACGGAAAGGTAGAAATCCTATCTTGGGAGAACTATTTGATAATTTAGGGTTTCAAGCCCAGTAGAAACAATGGAGGTGGTAACTGATGTCTGCGCACTCTTCTATTCTTGTAGACAGTGTTCGGCCTCCAAGTGCAGAGGTTTTTAGAACAGCAGCAAGTTTCCCTTAAGTGGATCACCCAAGGTTTATCGAACTCAGGGAGGTAGAGGTCAAAGATATCCCTCTCAAGAAACCCTGCAATTACGATACAAGAAGTCTCTTGTGTCCCCAACACACCTAATACAATTGTCAGTTGTATAGGTGCACTAGTTCGGCGAAGAGATAGTGAAATACAAGTAATATGGATGATTATAAGCGCTAATAGCGATCTGAAATAAAAATGGCAGCAAGCAAACATGTAGCAGAACTGATTCTAAACGGTGTTTCAATGCTTAGAAACAAGGTCTAGGGATCATACTTTCACTAGTGGACACTCTCAACAATAATAACATAATTGAATGCATATATATCATCTCTTTACTATGCTACTCCGAACCACTCTCCGGTCGGATAACAAACACAAATCATTGCGTAGGGCTATAAGAGCACTCCTTAGAGTTCGCATTTCCCCATCTAGGAACCCCCACGCTATCACCATGGGACCTAGATGGTTCCAAACAAACACCACAATTTGATAGGTTCATCCAACACAAAATATAAATAGCACGCTAAACCACACAGTGCACCTGTCACCATTACACCATGATCAAAGTGTCTATGGAGATGTCATAACAAAACCACTTGAGTAGCATGACAGATGAAGAGTAACAGCTACTTATTCAACTAGATTAGAAAGCTCATGACCACATAAGGATCACACCATGGGAGAGAGATGAAACACATAGCTACCGGTAGAGCCCTCAGCCCCGGGGGAAAACTAATCCCGCCTCATCATAGGAGACAGCAACGACGATGAAGACGGCGGTGGAGTCGATGGAGATGGCTCCGGGGGCACTTCCCCGTCCCGGAAGGGTGCCGGAACAGAGATTTCTATCCCCCAAAACTTGTTGGTGGAGCTATGGAACTTTTCATGGAAGGGGGTGATATATTTAGGGTTTATGCCTCGGGGGACTTTATAGGCGAAAGGGCGATGGCGGTGGGTGGCCAGGGCGCATACCACCCCTAGGCGCGGCCAGGGGGACCCCCGCCCACCCATGGTGTGGGGGCTTGATGCACTTTGTTGGGAACCCCAAGGGGAGGGTGTGATGAGCACAACGGTAGGAGTTTTCCCCTTAGTTAAGAACCAGGGTTATCAATCCAGTAGGAGAAAGAGAATCTTCGGAAGGTTGATCCCACTGACGGTGGTGCTAGCGCTTCACCGGTGCCAGCAACAACGTGGAACGTGCACACAACACAATCAAAATACTTTGCACCAACGGTACAGTAAGGTTGTCAATCTCACCGGTCTTGCTGAAAAACAAAGATTAGACGTATAGTGTGGAAAAATAGTGTATGCTTGCGGAAAGTAAAGAGAGTAGGAAATTGTTGTGCTTTGTTTAAGAGTGTGGAAAAATGGACCGGGGTTCGTAGTTTCACTAGTGGTGTCTCTCCATAAAAGATAGCATGTTGGGTGAACAAATTACAGCTAGGCAATTTACAAATAAAGGTTGCACCGTAGTGCACAATATGACATGAATATTACTATGCTATTTAGTGCAGGCATTACAACAAGATACATAGACCGACATCCATCTGCATCTATGACTAAAAATCCACCCTCAGGTTATCATTCGAACCCCCTCAGGTATTAAGTTGCAAGCAACAGATAATTTCATTAAACAAAGTGTGTAATGTAAGCAATGATTATGCACGCAGGCACTCTCACCGCTGTTTTCTCCCTAATGGCAACAGCACATCATCCCCCTTCACGTTTCTGTCACTCGAGCAAGGCAACAAGGAGGCATGAACCCACTATCGAGCATAAATACTCCCTCTTGGAGTCACTAGCAACTACTTGGCAAGAATAACCACTAGCAACAGAGAGCATGCAAGATCACAAATAACATATGCAAATAAAGACTATAATCAACTTGCCATAAGGTCAATATTCATCGAATCCCAACAAACACAGCACAGAGCATTACATAAGATCAATCTCGATCATGATAGGCAGCTCACGAGATCTATACATGGAGGCATATGAGGAGAAGACAACCATCTAGCTACAGCTACGAACCCGTAGTCAAAGGATGAACTAATCATGCTTCACTCCGGAGGCAGACATGGTGATGCAGAGTCCTCCGGTGATGATCTCCTCACCGGCAGGGTGCCGGAAACAGCTTCAGACCCCCCTTGATCTGGGGTTAGTGGTGACGGCGGCTACGGATCTTTTTCGGTGATTTTGATCAGGTACCTAGGGTTTTCCATCCGGGGGGCTTAAATAGGCCAAAGGGAAAATGCGGTGGAGGCCGGAGGGCCCACACCCAAAGCTGGCGCCGCTAGGGAGCGCGCCACCCTATGGTGTGGCCCCCCTGCTGCCCCTCTTCGGCTCCTCTTCAGTCTTCTGTATGCTTCCGGGGAAAATAGGACTTCCGGGCTTCGAATTTCCAATTCCGAGAATATTTCCAGAACAACTTTTCTGAAACTAAAAAACAGCAGAAAACAGGGAACTGTCTCTGTGGCATCTTGTTAATAGGTTAGTCCGGAAAATCGATAAAAATGACATAAAGAAGGGAGAAAACATGTAGCAATTGGCATAATATGATCATGAAGCATCAGAAATTAAGGATACGTTTATGACGTATCAAGCATCCCCAAACTTAGTTCTTACTTGATACGGGCATCTATTCGTTAGCACACTAGGACAATAAACGACAATGTATAATGTCTAAGGCCTCCGAGCCGCATGTTGTGGCCGAGCCTTCTAAATGGGCCGGTTTGTATCCAGTTTGAGTCCAATTAGGTTAGGAGTCGGTTTGGGTCTGTCCAACCGACTAGGGTTTGGCCTCTTATATAAAGAGAGCCAAGGCGTAGGGTTTTGGAGAGGTTGAAAATTATATAGAACTAAAAGTTCCAGGTTACCACCGTCCCTAGGGGATCGGCGTGTAGGCGGCGTCTCGGACGTTCTTCAGTTATCTTTGCAAATAAAGGTGCGAGTGTTCTTGGATCTGCCAAGAGGGTTCGTTCGTGGCTAGGGGGCTCTTGGATCTTCCTAGAGTTGTCTAGCTTGGCGTGAAATAAAGGTGCGATTGTTCTTGGATCTGCCAAGAGGGTTCGTGCGTTTCTCGCCTAAATCTATCCATGTTCTTAAGCTTACGTGTATCGCTCACGTGATTGGGAGAATAGTTGTCTCGGTGGTTCTTGCGGTGAAGATCGCGCAAACGTCTACATCATGTGATATCAGAGCGCCAGGTTGATCACCGCGAGGTTGTTCGTGCAGTTGAAGATTAATCTGCATGTTAAAGACCGGCAGATTTGTTTTTTGCTGAGATAGTTGGTGGAAGACGACGGGTTGGCATGTTGATTGCATCTTGTCGAGTTGGAGTTTCTGTGTGGATGGTGAAGGACGTTTCGTCGCTGTTGTCGAGCTATCGTTAGCTAGCGATCGCTAAAAAGTATGGATCTGTAACGCTCGGGAATTGACAGAAAAAGCTGGATTGGTTTTGTTCGCGTATGTGGAGCAGTGAGATTGTGTCCGGTGCATGTACGCAGCGATGGAAAGCAATCAGCGAAAAAAAAGCGAAGGCAGGAAAGGTCGGAGGAGAAGTCTGCGCGTGCAACAAGAAAAGTAGCGATCTTTATTTCCTTCCTTGGTACGTGAGCCAGTACAAGACAAAAAAAACGGAAGAAGGCGTAGACTCGTTGGTTATTTTACTTGGTAAGTGGAAAGGCTGATGCGTTTTGCATGCAAACAAGTGATGGTTCCTGGCATGGAAACAAACGATGGTTCTTGTGCACGACGGATAAGAAAATAATAGAGGGCGTGGTGGACAGCCGTGGTCTATATCTGCGGACAAAAAAAGGAATTTGGATGCAGATTTTTGGTACAGTTTGCAGGCGGACACGAAGACCAAATAAAAAGAGACACTAGTTTATATTTTCACAGGTGGTGAACTTGGTTCATTTGGATTCAAGGGGTGCATGAATTTGTCATGTTTGTCTTGAGTGATGCACTCAGTTGACCTCCACTATTTCAGATTGCATCCGTGGGCGTATTCAGCTTATTTGGATCCTTGGGGTACAGGAGTATATCTTGCCGTGTCAGGGGTGGTTTGCATGGTGCGTTTGCAGATGCAATTTGACAGATTATGTGTCTAAATCATGTTGGTGGTGCCAAACATGGATGGCGCCAAGAACAAGTCTGCTAGCTGAGAGGGAGGATGTGGTGTGGCATGCCAGCATGACTTGAGGATGTAGAAGCGTGGCGATATGATAATTTGACGCCACAAGCGCCGGAGAAGACCTTCTAGCGTTGAGGACAACGCCTTTTGAAGAAAGGGAGTATGATACGGGCATCTACTGGTTAGCACGCTAGGACAATAAACGACGATCTATAATGTCTAAGGCCTGCGAGCCGCATGTTGTGGCCGAGTCTTCTAAATGGGCCGGTTTGTATCCAGTTTGAATCCAATTAGGTTAGGAGTCGGTTTGGGTCTGTCCAACCGACTAGGGTTTGGCCTCTTATATAAAGAGAGCCAAGGCGTAGGGTTTTGGAGAGGTTGAAAATTATGTAGAATTAAAAGTTCCAGGTTACCACCGTCCCTAGGGGATCGGCGTGTAGGCGGCGTCTCGGATGTTCGTCAGTTATCTTTGCAAATAAAGGTGCGAGTGTTCTTGGATCTGCCAAGAGGGTTCATTCGTGGCTAGGGGGCTCTTGGATCTGCCTAGAGTTGTCTAGCTCGGCGTGAAATAAAGGTGCGAGTGTTCTTGGATCTGCCAAGAGGGTTCGTGCGTTTCACGCCTAAATCTATCCATGTTCTTAAGGTTGCGTGTATCACTCACGTGATTGGGAGAATAGTTATCTCGGTGGTTCTTGCGGTGAAAAATCGGGGAAACGTCTACATCATTACTCGTCCTCGAGTAGGTAAACGATAAAACAATAATTTCTTAGGTGACATGCTACTGACACAAACTTGATCAATCTAATGTAAAAGCATATGCACGCTGAGATCATAAAACTTTAAACAAATGCATGATAAATAAAACTTTAATAATAAAGCATAGCAATTACTTTGCATCACGAAGAGTAACTCAAATAAAGGATCATGAATAATAATGCAAAGAAAGGTAAACATTTGTTTCGAGTATAGGGAAAGCATGGAAAAGTGATATTTCAATAGTCCTTAAGAGTTGGGAAAAACATAAATGCCAGGACACCTTCAAAGTTCAAGAGGAAGACTAGAACAAATAATTTAAGAACAAATAATATCACATCATGAAGTAATTATTGATGCTTATGGCACAAATGCACATAGAACTCAGAATAGAAAAAAAATGCTCTCTCAACTGTGCATAAAGTTATAAGATGGAGACTCAACATAAAAGTAAAAGAAAGGCCCTTCGCAGAGGGAAGCAGGGATCACTCATGTGCTAGAGCTTTTATTTTATCAAACATAGGTATTAAAAGTTTGACACTCCTCCCATCCATCTTTCACAAACCATGGCTAACCGAATAATGAGGACATCCCTAGCTATTCACCTATTGTTACACATGACACTACTAGGGAAAAGGCTATCGCAGGCGCACCAAAATAGACTACCGCAGGCGAATTTCAGTTCGCCTGGGACCACATCGCCAGCGGTAATGACTTACCGCAGGCGAACTGCAAAATGCGCTTGGGGTAACTTGACATACCCCAGGAGAACTGGCCCTGTGCGCCTGGGGTAAGCCTTTTACCTGAGGCGAACAGGCACTGTGCGCCTGGGGTACAGATTTGCCTGGGCTATCATTTCCTATTCGCCTGGGGTTTGGTTTTGCTGTGTCAAAAAATAAAAGAAACAAAAATAACAGAATTACAGCAAATTGACAGAAATAAGTATGAAAATGACAGCAAAATGAGAGAATAAAGTTTCATAACAGAAATATTCTCGATCATAAACACATAGTCTCGATCATCACCACATAGTTCAACAAATATTACATAGTCTCGAACAATAGTCTCGAAAACAACCATACTAATAAATGCAGGAGTTAGTCAGATGGAAATGATTTTTTTTCTAATTTCAACAAACTCGTCATCTATCTAGAGGGCTGAGGTAGTTGATGACCATCATCATGTCCAAGTTGGGGATGTCACTATTCCTCATGGTGATCAGAATAGCTCGGCCAGCCTCCATACCAACTCTTGGGGAATGGAACTGCCTCCATGCTTGAGAGTTGAGGATGACGCGACCATCAGCATTATCCCTGGTGAACGGAACTGTGGTGACATTTCCTGATTCTCCACGGCGTACTCCAATGGTACCTTTATGCTCCATGCCAGCACTGTCCGCTACCGCCATAGGTATTTTCTAGAACACACAATTCCAAGAAAGAATAAAAGCACAGTGTCACATACCGGCCACATTATAACATAAGCAACTATAGGAATAAGAAAGTGTTAAGAAACATACCATGACATGTCCATTGGAGATATTAGTGTTGGTGATGCGATGCACGAAAGGGACCCCGATGTAGCTATCTATCTGGGGTAGTTTCTGAAGGACACGGTCCTTCTCAAGCTCGCTAAGATTGGCTCTTTGAGCAACCACCACATGTTTCCATGGGTCCCTCCTCGCCCATATAATCCTCATTGTTCCCAATTTCCTCCTCACTCCCGCCATCCACCTGTATACTCTCGCTATCCTCGCTCGCAATCTCGCCCATATACAGAAGTACGATATGAGGTTGCGGTCCTGCCATAGAGAAGTGAATGAGATCACCTCCGCTTAAATTATAGGTGGCAATGATAGAAACCAATTGTTCCTCGTAGAAGTAGGTCTTCTTTCTTTCTTCACTCGAATCATGTAAATGGTCCCGTGAACATCGAAATCCACGATATTGCCTACTAACTCGTTGAACTCTTCCCGAATATTGCATGGTACAATCTAAAAAAGAAGTATAAAAGAATCTTTTGTTAAGAAACATACCAATCTAAGCTGGATAGTAAAACAAAAGAACACAAGTTGCAAGTTAACATAAAAGAATCGTTTGTTAATTACCAAAGAATCAAGGTGACCGTCGTTAAGCTGAAGCATAAAAGAAGACCCGGTGAATTGTCCTTGGGCACATAGGGACCCACATACTTTGCAAGCCATGTTCTATTAAATTAAGAATATGTATATGTAAATATAGGACAGTGAAAGTAGTCTGGTATAGCAACACTTATGTTGAGAGTACTGTTGTCATTAGAGCTGAGCTACTGCATGCGATGGAAAATGAAAGTAAAACAACAGAAAGTAGACATAGAGGTTAGAGGAGCATAGCTATTATCCAGCAAACAGTATGTAACTCAGAGGGGGGTACTGAATATCTGTTTGTTTAAATGGAAAGGCCGCCAAATGAACAGAAAATGTTTATTTGAACACAAACTTGACAAATACCCGATACTAAAAATGTACTATAAGTATGACCAATGAAGAAAGCATTAAAAATCTTAACGTCCCATCTCTGTTCTGAGGTGGATATTTTCTCCTCGTAGAACATTTCAAATGTGAAGTGTAAAAGAGTAAAATAAGGGTGAATAGAGATCTCAGAAGTAGAGTTTGAGAAGCTCCCGGGAATCCTCAATTTATTCATCAATATGTAGTATGGAAGGTACCAATTACATCCAATGTAGAGGATGTCATTTTCTCTAGGAGATCCAGCTGGGCGGGTGCCGAAGAAACTTCAGAACACAAGATGGCAATGTCAACTCCTAATACTAAGTGGTAGCATGAGAAGTTCTGAACAAGAAGGCTAGCTACATATGCAAGGTAAATGTAATTACTTCCAAATTTTGCTTTGAATTGCTACGTAAATGAACTTATATCCTCTGACATCAAACATAAAAGAAACGCAATCAGAACACTTCCCACTGTTTCAGTTGAGTTCCTACACAATCAGAACAAATTACTGAATCTTTATAAAACACTTTACATGGGCCCGTCAAATAATTTCTACACACCTTTATCATAGTGTTCAACAACTTTATTACTTATATTTCATCACAATCACACGGTGATGGTGGTGCAGAAATCAAGTCATCATAAATTCAAGAGACGAACCCTTGAGGGATTACAGATGGACGGTAGCAGAGACGTTGGGATCTGATTTCGGACCCTCGAACTGCTGTCGAGCAGCCTTGCAGCCGCCCAGCAATCTCGGCGCGGAAGAGACGGACGCCTTGAGATCCTTGTGTTCTTCACCACGGCCACCAGGAGCAGGCGCATGGCATTCAGGGCCTCTCCGCCGCCGCCCGTCCCTATCACCTCGTCCTCTTCCAGGCCACACTCCCTGACGGTGACGTCGCGGGTCAAAGGTGAAGGGGAGATAGGGGAGTGGGCGAGCCCGAAATGCCGTGGTCGAAGCGGGGCACCGTGGAGGCGACGCGGAGGGACGACAACATTGGGAGTCGACGCGGAGGGACTACAACATTAGGAGTCGATGCGACGACAACTGGTGGTGGCAGATGGGGAGCACGAGGGATCGCGCCGACTGCAAGAATGCCATGGACACAACGACTTCTCGATCCTACCCTATCGTGGGAGGGAGGGGGATGGGAGGGAGGGGGGCTGACCTGGACACAACGACGGCGTGGGCGACGACGGCGTGGATGAAAGGGCGTGGGCGATGTTGGCTGATCTGCTGCTCGACGACGGCGCGCCTTGGAACTGCTCCTCCTCGACACGGGCGTGGGCGTGGGATGCTCCTCGACGGCCTGCTCTGCTCCTCCTCGACGGCTCCCACTCCTCCTCCTGCTGCTCCCACTCCTCCTCCTGCTGCTCGACAACCACGACGGCAGCGTGCGATTTGGAGACGACGGCGGCGTGTGGGTGCGGGTGCGGGTGCGAGATTTGGTTCGATCTGTTCTGCGCGCAAGAGAGAGAAAGAAAGGGTGCGGGTGCGGGATTAGCACAGCGAGGCCTTACCCTAGGCGAATAACAAGCAAACTTCGCCTGCGCTAACTCTCACCCCAGGCGAATGCTGACCAAAATGCGCATGCGGTAAAGTTCAACCGATTTGTTATGTCGTGGGCCCACATAGCCTTACCCCAGGCGAATCCTGGCCAAAATGCGCCTGCGGTAAGAATTGATAGTTTTATTGCTATTGAAATAATTATAGCTATATTAATATAGCTATATAGTTTTATTGCTATAAAAATATATGATAGCTATATTAAAATAATATGGTAGCTATTTAAAAAAATTATTGATAGTTTTATTGATAGTTATATTAAAAATATATGATAGTTATATATTGATAGTTTTATTGCTATCAAAATATATAATAGCTATATTAAAACGTAGCTCGATAGACGATGAGATGGGTGTGGTTGCTTATTTGGAAGGTAGAACGAAGAACATTTTAGTCAACAAACAATATGGGAATACATCCTATAACTTGGTAGTTGATTTCTAAAATCATAAACAAAAATATAAAATGTGGTGAAAATGGGAAAAATCCGATCACTTACCCCAATTCTTCAATAGAGTATCGATCTCTTCTCCTCTTCTCTTGTGTGGAGGTGGATTGAGCTCATCTTTACCGTTGAACAGGTCTCCGCGCTTTCTCCACGGGTCGTTCTGTGGTAGCCACATTCGATGCCTCATGTATACGGTTTTAGAAGATCCGGGATCCTTGTGTATGTAGAAACGGGGTAAATTCCATGCACCTGACACAAGCCTTGTGCCCATGGCACACCTGACACGCAATATATCTGTATCCGAGATAGTCCTGCACCGTCGTGATCAGTGCGACTCTCATACGAAAAGTTTCTTCTTTGAAGGCGTCCCATGTTTCCACCCCTTCCTCCCACAACGTGTCTAGATCCTCCTTCAATAGCTCGAGATACAGGTTGATATCGCTCCCTGACTGGGTCGGCCCTTGAATCAGCATACTCATGTGTATGTACTTCCTCTTCAGACACAGCCACGGGGGAAGGTTGTACATCCATACAAACCTTCTTTCTGTCCTCTTCATGCACCTGACACAAGCCTGATGTTCCTTGGGTCGTTCCCGAATTCTTCATCCAATGCATCTAATGCTTTCCACTGACGTGCATCCGAAGGGTGTGTTAGCACTGGTTTTTCAACACGTTCTGGATCGCTCAGCACCGCCTTCTTTCTGTCCTCGTGCCAGCGCATGAGCTTTGCTTCCTTGGGGTCCACGAAGTACCGCTGCAGACGGGGAATGAGTGGAAAGTACCACACAACTTTCCTACGAGCTTTCTTCGTCCCCCTTGTAACGATCAGCACCGCACACCGGACATTTGATCTGATCCGCGTGCTCGTTACGATAAATTATGCATTCACGGACGCAAGCGTGGTATTTTGTGTGCGGTAAATCGAGGGGGCACACGATATTCTTGGCCTCCTGTAGACTAAAAAATACAAGAGAGAGAGGTTTCATTAACTAGATCCGGTTTTCACGGAAAATTTCGGTATGACCTTCCTACAAAAGGTGTAACGCAGAGCGCCAGAAATTTGCCGAAAAGGAAATGATTCAACATTTCGGCAAAACATTGGCAACTCATCCTCATGGCAACACAATAAAATGAAAAAGAGATGTGGTGCGCCTGCGCTAAGGGAGCTACCCCAGTCCACTTTTTACCCCAGGCGCTTCAGTCAAAATTCGCCTGGGGTATGTGTTATACCGCAGGCGAACAGGTAAGTTATTCGCCTGGGGCAAAGGAAGAGTGCCAGGGGTGGTGGTGGTGGCCCTGCCACACTTTACCCCAGGCGCTTCTGGAATTGGTTCGCCTGGGGTAACAGACTTACCCCGGGCGCACAGTGCGCCTGTTCGCCTGCGCTAAGTAGCCCAGGCGCATCGAACTGCGTGTTCGCCTGTGGTAGGATATGCTGCTATAAGCAAATCTCTAGTAGTGTGAGGATGCTCCAATACAAGCTAATGAAGTTAGGATTGGTCCAATGACAAGATCAAGAACCAACCTATTACACCAACAGGTGAATTCACTCCTACTTGAGTATAATGTTTCTAATTGTGAGAACTTTATACTACCTAAATCCTTGCACTTATGTATTCTCAGGTTTATTGATAACACAAGCATGAATGGAGGAGATCATGAAGAGGAGATACACAAGGATGGAGATGAACTAGAAGAGGAGATGGAGAACAAACAATAGCATGGTGAAAACAACAAATAACAAGAAATAACAATTGTTATGCATAGCAACAATTGTTATTATGATGATGACAAGGGGATGGTGCCTCCACAAGGTCAAATGCACTTAGTACAAATCCTAACAATGTTAGGTATGGTTTGTACACCATATTGGCCGCACCCCATCATGGTGGGTCGGTTTGTATCTATTGTGAGTCGGTTTGGGTTGTGTCCACCCAAACCAGGAGTCCTAGTCCTAGTAGGGTTGGTGCTTGCGCAAGGGAACCCCCCTTGTGGCCGCACCCCCCTCTTAAATAGATAGGTTTCGAGCCAAGTGCTCTTTAGACTACGTTAAAACATTAAACCCTAGACCTCTAGATTGAAACAGTTTGTAAGCCTTCATCTGGAAGTTCATCTGCAAACTTTACGTGTTACCCGCTGTTCCACTGGGAATAAGAAGGTACGGGACCACTTGTAATCGGTGGATTACTTGTGCAAGAGTGTGGAGTATAGAATATCCTTGGGGTTGCTATCTTTTGCATTGGCATCAGGGATCAGCCGGGAGAGTTCTTAGTGGCGCACTAGTTATCATTTGAAGTTATCTGTGAGTTCACTGAGAAGATTGGGCCACCCCTTATCATCTTGGTATCAGATTTCCAGGTTGCCTCGGTGAGCTATCATATTTTTCCCTTTAGTTTCAGTGTTTTTTTTACCTATCCAGAAAATTGCCCCACAAAAATAGTTTAGTTTCATTGCCATAGCCCTAGATATCACCTTAGTTTCAATTTCTATAGCTGTTTTTGTGTTTGATTTCGTGTCACTTTTTATCTTTTTAGATTTCATACTTTCGGCTAGGTTTAGGGTTTTTGTTCATCTAGTCGAAATCCTATCAAAAAACCACAAAAAAATCCGCTGCTCATTGCCTTTTGATCACCCAATCCGAGCACATCTAGAGATCCTACCACGGCAGCGAAATCCTTGTTTTTCTACCGTGCCGCACACCCCTCACCGATCCCTACCCGTACTCGGTTTCACCATGTCTATCGCTTACCAAAGACCAACCGCAACCCACAGCGCAACACACCACCCGCACACCAGCGTGCTGCCGCGGTACGCTTTCCTTCCAAATCGCTGCCGTGCGCCCCACCGTACCGCCCCTAGTCGCTATCGGATTGCCCCGTTCTGTGCTTACAAAATCAACACCGCGCCCGTCCCACAGCACACCACAGCACACCACCGCGCGCTACCGCGGCCGCAATTTTCCTGCCGTGACGCTGCCGCGCGCTCTTTTCGCTGCCGCCGTCTGTTTCCTCTGTCGTGCCCACGTATCAACCGTGCCCGCTGAAAATCAGTGTCCCGCGCTTACCGTTTGGCAGTTTGGTTAGTGCGTGCGCTGCCGTGGCAGAGAAACCGTGTTGATTTGCTGCCGTGAGCTGTTTTTGCTGCCCTGAGTGTTTTGAAGCTAGTTTTTCACCTAGATTTTTTTTTTCTTTGTTATCTCCTGTTTTCTTCTTTAGGATCAATATCTCCATACCTTGTGAACCTTAGCCACATCCTTTCTACAACATCTTAATAGGACCTTGCCCACAAGTATAGCTATTTTGTGCTCTGACAGGCTGCTCATTTTCATCACCACCATTGTGTTCACTTGTTTATTGGTTCATATTGCTCCCAGTTGTGTTTAAGGCCATTGGAAAATACAAAAAAATAGAAGAAGAGTAAAAGTAAAAAAAAAAGAGAAAATATAAAAAGTGCAAAGAGGCCATATTGATACTATTGTTTAGTAGTTGAGCTTGCCATTGTGACACTTGGTTTTTCTTTGAGCAATCTTGTGCCTGTCAGTTAAGAGCCTAGCTAGTGACTTTCTAGTGCATTGCAAAAACTCATCCATATATTTGCATTGCCACATTTGTCTCCATTATTGTGTGAGTTTCCTTGGGTATTTTTATATCTTCACAATACAACAAATAGGACTTGTTACTTTGGTGATTGTTAGGTATCCATACCAAGCCCCACTAAATAACCTTGTTTGCCTTTGTGAGAGTTAAAAACCTGGGTATTCTCTTCTTCACATCAAAGTAAATTAATTGCCTCTACTGGTGGTAAGTATTTCTATTCACTTTGGAACGGTAACATAACCTATTGTCTTGCTAGATTTTTGATTGAGTTGTGAGAGAACACCACAACCTATACTTGTTTCTATTTCACTAACCTACTAATGGATCCTTCTATGATGATCTTGTGCGGCAAAAGAAGGACCATAAGGAGGGAGTAAATTGGAGGGAGTATGAGGCCCTAAGAGATGTATCGACAAATCAAATGAGAGACAATCATAAAGAATTTAAGGAATATGTAAATGATGCATGTGATCCTTTATATAATATTGTCCAAGGATTGGAGACCAAGGTGGATGAGACCCATAGGTTGGCCGAAAAGAACAATGGAGAGGTGAAAGCAATCAATGATTCTATTGCTCAACTAGCTACTACACTTGCTGGCCTTCAAACTATGATTCAAGCAAGGCTGCCAATTGTTGATGATGATAATGATAGTGTCCATAGTGATGCTAATAATGGATTGGAAGCCAATGTTGGAGTGGATCACCATCATGGCCGTGGAGCTAGAGGAGATAGAGGCCGTGCAGGATATCAAGGCCGAGCTCATAATTTTGTGTCAAGGAGAGTGCCCAATAATGTGTTTCCTGAAAATCAAAGAGAGGATGGTTTGAGTAAGCCAAAATTCTCTATTCCTTCTTTCAGCTTTGATGCTATGGATGTGGAAGAATACTTGCTATGGGAGCTAAAAATTTAGAAGCTTTGGAGATTGCATGATTACAGTGAGGATAGAAAATAAAATTGGCATCTTCTGAGTTTGATGGATATGCTCTTAGATGGTGGGATACTCCTGTGAGTAAGAGACAAGAAGATGCTGAATTGCCCATTGTCACTTGGAACACCATGAAGAGAGTCATGAGGGACAGATTTGTACACCCAATTACATAAGGCAACAATTTGATCAATTGCAACAATTGAGGCAAGGTACTATGACTGTTGATGCTTATTATCAAGAGATGGAATTAATCATGCAAAGGGCACGTGTAAGAGAGCAATTGGAGCAAACAATGCAAAGGTTTCTTTCAGGTTTGAATTATAAAATCAAGGGCATTGTTAAGCATCACCAATATCATGATATGCACGAATTACTTCATCATGCTAGGGAGGCCGAAGCACATATTATTGAGGAGGCAAAAATTACTTCAAGGACAAGAGCTAGGTTCCCTTTGAGATCATCTCCTATGCCTACTCCAACACCTCCAACTTCAGCTATTCGAGGTACATCATCATCCAAGGCCGAGCCCACTTCCTCTATTACAAAAAATTCATCACAATCAGCTCCTAGTACCACGGGTTCAAGTGCTTCTACTACAAGAAATAGAGATATTACTTGTCATACATGTGGAGGCAAGGGACACTTCAAGAGGGATTGTCCAAATACAAAGGTGATGATTATCAATGACAACAATGAGTATGAGACAGGTGATGATGTTGATCCTAATGATTATGATGATGATGATGGTTATTTGAGTGATACTCCATTGGATGCATATGCTACTAACATGCCAACTATTATTTGCACACCAAAATGTTTGAGTGTGATTCCTAGTCCTGAAAATCAAAGGTGCAATTTATTTCAAACAAAGGCTGTTATTGGTCCTAATATGGCTTGCAAAGTCATTATTGATGGAGGGAGTTGCAGAAATTTGGCTAGCAAAGATTTATGTGACAAGTTAAATCTGAAATATTTACCACACCCTTGTCCTTATCATATACAATGGTTGAGTAGCATGGGACAAATGAAGGTGACTCATATGGTGCGTGTGGAATTTCAGATTGGTCCTTATAAGGATACTATTGAGTTTGATGTGGTTCCTATGACAGTTTGCCACTTATTATTGGGGAGACCATGGCAATTTGATAGAAGTGTGAAGCATGAAGGAAGAGCAAAGACTTATGAGTTGCATCATCATGGGAAGACTATTATTTTGAGGCCTATGACTCCACAACAAATTTTAAATGAGTCCCAATCCAAAATTGATATGAGAGTGGAAAAAGAGAGAGAGAGGGATGAGGGAACACAAAAATCACAAGCCTTGGGGAGTGGTAGTCAAGCCAATTCGAGTGGTAAAAAGAGAGAGAACCTATTATGCATGTTAGCCACCAAAGAGGATTTGAGAGAATTTAGGGATGATCCTACATTAGTCCCTATTGTGCTTATTCACAAGGGAGAGATTTTGGTTTCTAATGACATGACCCCTATTCCTCTTGGTGTTTCTCATGTTTTGCAGGATTTTGATGATGTTTTTCCAGGAGATATTCCCTCTGGATTGCCACCATTGAGAGGGATTGAGCATCAAATTGATTTAATTCCTGGAGCATCTTTGCCAAACCGAGCCCCTTATAGAACAAATCCACAAGAGACAGAGGAGATACAAAGGCAAGTACAAGAACTACTAGACAAAGGTTATATTCGAGTTAGTCTTTCTCCTTGTGCTGTTCCCGTTATTTTGGTTCCTAAGAAAGATGGTACTTGGCGCATGTGTGTACATTGTAGAGAAATTAATAACATCACTATTCGTTATCGTCATCCTATACCACGTTTAGAAGACATGCTAGATGAATTAAGTGGTGCTATTTGTTTCTCTAAAATTGATTTGCGTAGTGGGTACCATCAAATAAGAATGAAAGAGGGAGATGAGTGGAAAACTGTAAAACAAAATTTGGTTTATATGAATGGTTAGTGTCGCACCCGGACTTCTAGAGGATACTCACAGTCCGCTAAATAGTAGAACAAATGGCTTACGGGGCATACCGGCACCCGCATCTCAATATGAGCAGGCCAACACGTAAACGTGTGACAACCATTCTCTACTATCCATCGTCTGCGCAAACCATCCCATAGAAATCAGGACACTTCCGTTGACGTACTTCACAACATACACACATGGTACGTCAACGGCATTAGAACAACTGATATCACAACATATCTCTAAGACACAAAAGATTGAAATAAGTTGCAAATAGCTCTCACTAAAGCAGAGATAGCAAATACAATCATCCAGAGGACACATGTCCCAACATATCATCATTACAACACAGCGGAAGCATCCAAAGGGTCTGAGTACAGACAAATCCAAACAGGCTTAAGAAGCCGGGAATGAAAGGAAAACGGAGCCCATCCACGATGTCTCGGATCCTGCCCAGGTCCGCTATCTACTCGTCAGCAGCCTCGTCAAACTCCACGTAGTAGCCGTCACGGGGATCCTCTTAAGCGTAGTCTGCGGAAACCACAGCCCCAAAGGGGTCAGTACATAAACGTACTGGCAAGCAAGACTCACAGTTTACCAAAGTGTACCCCGTCAACACCAAGCACTGATGCTTTGGGTTCAACGGAAGAAAAGGGTGATACCAAAGATGCGGCAGATGGCTGCACTAACCAACTACAGAACATGATACAACTTCCGGCTAACAGAAAGGGGATAAGATAGCGTATCGTAACCAACTATAACTAACCACCAAACAAACCCATCCTGGACCTCGCCCCTTATCCAAAGAAGCAATCCGAGGATAACTCACACAGTTGGATTAATGATGGATCAAGTTGTTGTGTCAATAAGCCTATTACTAGTCAAGTTATCATTAGTTAGGTGTAAGTTGTTCTGAGTACTTGTTAGCCAGTACTTTCACCAAGTTAACCATAACCGCGGAAAACACGGCTTCTCGAGAAGATTTATCCCTGCAGGGGTGCACCAATTTGGCCGTACACGTAAGAATAACCCGCCAGATGGAATGCCTCCCACCAAGCGGGGCACTCAACACAACTCAACTCTTCTTCGCATCAAGCCCAAAGAACCCCGTGCAATTGAGCGCACGGCTAATCAATCCCCACGAAGAAAAGGGGACCCTCATAGCACTCTAAGAACGTGTCTCCCTAAATGCCGACTACAAAAGTTTCCACCCTGGCCTCGGGTTCGTACCTGCATATGCGTGCGGCAAATGGAAAACCCGAACTAAATGAGGCGATTTGGACGAGATGCGAATCGAATCAAATTGAGGGGGGCGCCTATACACGCTTCCCACATGCGGATAGTGCGCTCATCATGGATCAGTAGACAAGACCCTTTTCCTAATTAGGGTCGACACTAGCAGGCCTCAAAACCACGCCGGGCCTCCTGCCGGTGCCTTATCAGCAAATTATTATTACCTCAAAATTAACAGGTTGTTGTTTAACATCGAGCCCCAGAACATAATAGAATATGATAACAGAAAGTAACGGGTAACAGACTCGAGCAAAAACAACCCTAAGCATGCTAGTAAGACACGGGCAACAAGCAACGGGGTTATAGGTGTGGAGGTGAGGCTATAACAGGGCTAAAGGATAACATGTGATAGGATCGAACAGAAGCAACGATTCATAAGGCTAGCAGAATAGACAACGGAAAGTATCGGTATCCAATGTCGAAAGGAACACAATGGTTCGTGTGAGTGAATACTTGCCTGCAAACTCAGCAGCCTGGTACTGAGCTAGATCCTCAGAAGGGGTGTCGTAAGTATCGTCTGTCTCAACGTCGTCGTCTATCCGAGAAGAAGCAAACAAACAATGCAGAGAGATAAACAATCAATAACATGGCATAGTGCACAATCATGGGATGATGCATGTCAAGTTAATGGATGCATCAAAATAAACTAGTTGACATGGTAACACAATTTAAATGGATCCATATGCAATTTGAGTTGCATATGAAAGGCCCATCAATTAAGGTTGGAATAATTGTTTTACGACTAATCAACAGGTGAAAGTGGATTAGTATGATGCATGGATGAGGAAAACAGAAAAATAACAACAATAGATCAATTTTGAAATAAGGTTTACCAAGTTTGGGATTTTAGTTATTAAGTTAAGGAATTTTGGTTCCTTAAAGGTGTTACACAAGCATTTGTTGTTTTCATCAATTTTAATTGTTCAAAATAGATAACAAAGTTCATATTTGAAAAGAACACACAATTTTAGGTGGATTACATGTTTCAAATATTGAAAAAGGAATTAGGATGATTTACTTATGAATTAACCAAGATTAAACAAGTTTTAATTGAATTTAAATCAAGTATGAATTTTTTTGAATTTTTATTTGTTCAAAACATTAAACCAATTTCATATTTGAAAAGTTTAAACTTTTCTGGTTTGAAAACATATTTTATATGTTCAAAAATAATTTAATTTGAGCAAGTTATGGATTTAGCAAATTTAAATGATTTAAACAAGGTTTAAATTATTTAAGCAATTTTAATTATTCAAAACATGAAACAAAATTTATATTTGAAAAGATGGTTTAAAATGGCATGGAAAACATATTTTATTGGTGTTATTTGAATTAAGTATGAATTAGTTATGCATTTAATCAAATTTTAAATGAATTGTTTGAATTTGAAATTTGAATGCATTTGAATTATTCAAAATAGAATACAAATGGTTTAAATAGATAGACAATTAAATTTGGTTCAACAAACATATTTTATTTATATTATTTGGAGTTGTAAATTAAAAGTTATTAGCAATTTAAAACTAGGGACTAAACTGTAAAAGAATTGGACTTAACTGAAAAAAAGAAAAGCTGAAAATAGATCTACACCGTGCAGTGACCTAGCCTGGGTCACTGCCAGTGGGCCCTGGGCCAACGTGGCCAGCGTGTGCGCGCGTGGCAGCACGGGCCACTGACGAGTGGCCCCTGCCTGTCAGCGGCTCGCGAAAAAATGTTGGTTTTAATCGCGAGCGCCAGGGCTCGAACCCGCGACCTGGGCGCGCGAGGGAGCAGTGCTGCCACTGCGGTGCGAATCGCTCTTTGTCAGTATACGCGACGCAGCCAAGTTGAGGTTCAGTTTCGTGCTTAACTGCATTTTTTAACAGCGCGCGCGTTTCTGAAACTTGACAGAGAGTGACGGCCGGCGGCGAGCTGCCGTGGCTGCTTTTGCGGTGCCGTTGGGCTCGTGGACGCGTGCGTGCTGGTGTGCGTACTGCTGCGGTGCACGCGCAAGGCAGAGAGGAGGAAGGAGCGATGATGCTCACCGGCGGCTGCAGTGGAAGCAGCGGCTCGGGGCAGAACGGCGGCGACAGCGACGAGCTTGGCGGCGGCGATGCAGAGGCTTCCGACCACCGCGAAGGTGTCGACGAGCTCGAGGGAGGTGAGGGGGTCTCGTTCCTGTGGTCAGCCCGAGGGGAGAACGACCAGGTTGACGGCGATCATCGCGGGTTCAGGTAGGTGGCGCTCCGGTGAGGTACAGAGGTGGGGAAAACCGGGCAGCGAGAGAGGAAACGGCGGCGGCGCGAGTGGGCTGGGCCGTGCTGCTCCCCTCCTCTGAAGCGTTTTTTTTGCTTTTTATTTTTTTTCCTTCTATTTTTTTTTTGCTGAAATGAAATAGGAAGAAAAAAGAAAGGTTTTGAGTTAGGAAAAATTAGGTAAAATTTGTGTGAGTTAATTTGGTCAACAGCAATCACTTGCCAAGTTTTTGATTTCCAAAAAGTTCAAAAACTTGCTGTTTGTAAATTGGTTCAAATTTGAATCATTTTGAGATTAAGTGATTATTGAAAACAAAATTTAAATAGGGTGAACATCTAATTTAAAATGGAACAATTGATTAAAATTGTTGTGTAATTTTCATAATTTCAAATTGGGTGTTGTTTGTGATTTTATTTGAATTTTGAATGCAATTGCATTAAGTGAATTATTAAAGAACAAATAAATAGTTGAGCTTTCCATTTTCATGGAAACAAATGGAAGTTTTATTTGAACCTTTTATTTGGAAAGTTGTAACATAACAAGTATGAACAAGCATTTGAACTATTGGTTTGAATTTCAATTGTGAAAACAAAGGAAAACAGATGCAAACCAAATGAAAACAAGGAATGAGTATGATGACATGATGCAAAACTTTAATAAAACAAGAAACAAACATGTTAGGGGTGGTTTTTCATACTTGGGATGTTACAAAACGCCCCCCCCCCCTTGAAGGAATCGCGCCCCGAGATTCCTACTGAGAAAGGAAAAGGTCCGGATACTTCTTGCGAAGATCCTCTTCGGTCTCCCACGTTGCCTCTTTATCGGAATGATGCGACCACTGCACTTTCAAGAACTTGGTGCTCTTGTTGCGAGTCTTACGCTCGGTCTCATCGAGAATTCGAACAGGGTGCTCCTCATAAGAGAGATCATCTTGCAGTTCAATGGAATCATGATCAACTGCACGATCTGGATCTTTGAAACACCTCTTGAGCTGTGACACGTGAAACACATCGTGCACCTTGGATAGTTTTTCTGGAAGTTCAAGATGATAGGCATTTTCCGCACGCCTTGAGAGAATGTTGAAAGGACCAATGTATCTTGGTGCAAGCTTTCCTTTCACAACAAAACGATGAGTGCCTCTGAGGGGAGTTACACGGAGATATGCCTTGTCACCAGGTGCATAGATCATATCCCTGTGCTTGCTGTCATAGTAGCTTTTCTGACGAGACTGAGCAATCTTGAGATTGTCACGAATGATGCGAACTTTCTCTTCGCCTTCCTTAACAATGTCAGGGCCTAAGAGTGAACGTTCACCAGCTCCAGACCAATTGATTGGACTCCTCCATCTGCGGCCATAGAGAGCTTCAAATGGTGCCATGCCTAGGCTTGCCTGGTAGCTGTTGTTGTAGGCGAATTCAGCATATGGAAGGCAATCCTCCCATTTCATGCCAAAGGAGAGACCACATGCTCTGAGCATATCCTCGAGAATCTGATTGACTCTTTCGACTTGCCCCTGAGACTGAGGGTGATAAGCTGTGCTGAACAGAAGTTTGGTGCCCAATGCTTGTTGAAAGCTTTTCCAGAAATGAGAAGTGAAGATACTTCCACGGTCTGAGCTTATTTCCAATGGAACACCATGAAGAGGAACAATCTTTGCTGTGTAGAGCTCTGCTAACTGGCTAGCCGAGATTGTTTCTTTGACAGCAAAGAAGTGAGCTACTTTAGTGAGACGATCAATAACAACGAAGATTGCATCGTTGCCCTTCTTGGACTTTGGAAAACCAGTGACGAAGTCCATTTCAATCATGTCCCACTTCCACTCAGGGATTTTTAGAGGTTGGAGTAGACCGGCTGTTTTCTGATGGATTGCCTTAACACGTTGACAAACGTCGCATTCAGAAACGTATTGAGCAATTTCACGTTTCATGCCAGGCCACCAATACAGCGTCTTGAGATCCTGGTACATCTTTGTACTTCTAGGGTGAATGGAAAGAGGAGTTTCATGAGCCTCCTTGAGAATGATATCTTTGAGACTTTGAACTTGAGGAACTGCAATGCGTCCTTCGAAGAACACAGTTCCCTTGTCATCAATTGAGAAGGACTTAAATTTCTCCTTGCCTTCTTTGATGTGTTCTACCATCTTCTTGATTTCAGCATCACGAAGTTGTTCAGAACGAATCTTGTCCTCGAGAGTTGGACTGGCTGTCATGTTTGCAAGATAGCCTTGAGGAACAAGACCAAGGTTCATCTTCTTGAATTCTTCGTGAAGTGGAGGTTGGCTTTCCATGATCATGAGATTATTGCAATACGACTTGCGACTGAGAGCATCGGCCATAACATTAGCCTTGCCTGGAGTGTAAGAAATGGTGAGATCAAAGTCTTTAATCTTTTCAATCCATCTCCTTTGCCTGAGGTTTAGATCTGGTTGAGTGAAGATGTATTTCAGACTCTTATGATCGGAGAAGATTTCAGTGCGATTACCCAACAAGTATTGTCTCCATTTCTTGAGGGAAAACACAACTGCTGCAAGTTCAAGGTCATGTGTGGGATAATTGAGCTCATGTGCGTTCAACTGACGTGAAGCATAAGCCACAACTTGACGTTCTTGCATAAGAACTGCACCTAGACCTTGGAGAGATGCATCGCAGAATATTTGGAAAGGTTTGGTAGTATCTGGGCCAACCAGAACTGGGGTAGAAGTGAGTTTAGTCTTCAGGAGATTGAAACGTTCATCACATTGTGGAGACCAAACAAACTTCTTGTCCTTCTTTGTGATATCAGTGAGAGGTTTGGCAATCTTGGAAAAGTTTTGGACGAAACGACGGCAATAGCTAGCCAAGCCTAGAAAGCTTATTTGCTTCACCGTCTTAGGAGGTTTCCAATCAACAATTGCTTTAACCTTTTTTGGATCAATGGCTATGCCCTTGGCAGAGATGACATGACCAAGGTAAGCAACTTCTGGAATCCAGAACTCACATTTGGAGAATTTGGCATATAGACGATGCTCGCAAAGTTTCATGAGAGTGAGACGAAGATGTTCTCCATGCTCTTCCTCAGATTTGGAGTAGACAAGGATGTCATCAAGATATACCACAACGAACTTGTCGAGGTATTCATGGAAGACAGAATTCATGAGTCGAGAGAATGTCGTCGGTGCATTGGTGAGACCAAAAGACATGACGGTGTATTCATATAGACCATACCGAGTGGTGAAAGCTGTTTTTGGAATATCTTCCTTTCTGATCTTTATTTGATGGTAACCCATCCTCAAGTCCAATTTTGATAATATTGAGGCTCCAGCAAGTTGATCAAAAAGATCATCGATACGAGGGATTGGATACTTGTTTTTGATGGTTTTCTCGTTGAGAGGACGATAGTCAACCACGAGTCTCTTTGTTTGATCCTTCTTCGCAACGAACAGAGTTGGGCAACCCCAAGCGGAGGAACTAGGTTGAATGTAACCTTTTTCCATGTACATATCGATTTGCTCCTTTAACAGTTTCAGTTCAGGAGGAGCTATCTTGTATGGATGCTTAGAGATTGGAGCAGTACCTGGTTCAAGCTCGATCACGAACTCAACTGCTCTGTCCGGAGGCATCCCTGGTAACTCTTCTGGAAAGACGTCAGGGAATTCGCAAACCACCGGAACATTTTCAAGTAGAGGTAGAGGTTTAGCATCGAGGGTGTAAAGCTGAACAAAACTTGATTCATTTGGAGAATAGACTATCTGGCCAGAAGGGTGGAACAGAGTTATTGACTTCTGAGCACAATCAATCGTAGCTTTATTGGCCTTCAACCAATCCATGCCAAGAATGACATCAATGTCAGAATTTCCCAGCAACATGAGAGCAGCAAGGAATATGTGGCCTCCAATTAGGATTTGATTATCCTTACTTATCTTGGAAGTCAACATTTGAGATCCCGGTGAGTGAACAGTGATTTGATTGCTTAGTGGAACCACACTTAAGTTTTTTGTTGTGGCAAAAATCTTTGACACAAAAGAATGTGATGCTCCGGTATCAAACAACACTTTAGCTGGAATAAAGTTTACGGGCAATATACCGAGAAAGACGTCAGCAGCTTCCTCAGCTTTGTCGGCCTTGATATGATTCACCCTCGCGGTCCTCCCAACAGGCCTGTTGTTGGAGTTGAAGGCTTTAGCTGGGGGAGCACGCACCATTGCCTGGTTTGTGTTGGGACGAGGTGGTGGTGGAGGTAGCTGCCTCTGAGTGCACTTGTCAGCGTAGTGCCCCGTCTGCTTGCATTTGTAGCAAGTGACGACACGAGGAGTATCTGGCCTTGGCTGCCCCATTGAAAACCTCTGACCTTGCATGTGAGCTGGGTTGGGTGGGCGGGGAGCAAAGCCTGGAGAAGCTTGGGCATGTGGAGCCCGAGTGACAGCACCATTTGGCACCCAGATGCGGCGCTTCTGCTGAGGGGTGGTCATGTTGGAGGAGGAACCACCCTCACGCGAGTGCTTTCGAGACTCCTCGAACGCCTTGCGCCAATTTTCCTCATTGAGCGCGGTGTTCACGAGCTCCTTGAAGTCTTTGGCCTTGATGTTGGTGACGGCGTACTTGAGTTCCGGGTTAAAACCTCTGCGGAACCTTGCCATCTTCTTAGCCTCAGTGGACACCTGATCACCAGCGTAACGAGCGAGGCGATTGAACTCACTCTGATAGCCAATGACGTCCAGCTTGCCCTGCTTGAGAGAGCAAAACTCTTCACGCATCCTTTCCATGAGACCATCTGGAATGTGGTGCTTCAGGAAGGCTTCCTTGAAACAACCCCAGGTGATTGGATAGCCAGCTCTCATGGTCTGGTAGTTCTCCCACCAAGTAGCTGCCTGACCCTTCAGCAGATAGGATGCATACTTGACCTTGTCTTCCTCAGCAACGTGACCAATCTCCAGAGCCCTAGCTATCTCATGGATCCAGTCATCAGCATCCAGAGGCTCGCGTGTTGCCACGAAAGCTCTTGGGCCCAGACTGAGAAACTCCTTGATACTGACTCATGGAGCATTCTGGTTGTTGTGCTGGTTAGTCTGGAACTGGGCCATCTGTGCCATGACTTGGGTCATCTGAGTAAACAGCTCCGTGATTGGCGGTGGCTCAGGCGGGTTGTTCCTTGTTGGCGGCATCCTGAAAGGAAATGCATTTTAGCACAACAACAGAAAAGGATAGACTTGGAAACCGAAAGAGAGATTATTCCGACGCATGAATAGATAACCAACAGGTACATCATCACATGTTCAAATACATCAGAATATCCAACACACCATAAATTGTTCAAATGCCAAAGGATAACTAAACATAGCTAAGAATGGATACATCGGTACTCCCATGCTCATCACGCAGGACGGCGGTGAGTAGTACGACGAGAGGTACGGTGAGGAGCACGCCCACGAAAGTAGGTAGAACGACGATCCACATAGATCTGACGTGGTCTGAGAGCGACTCTAGGTGTGGTGAAGTACATAGCGTCGACTCCCTGTGCTCCAAAGCGAGGAATCCCAGTGTAACCAGCACCGAGGTTGAGGAGTGGACCTCTGATCGGCTCGTAACCTCCAGCATCTGGCAGACGACGACCAACTGGCTGATCGAAATGTGCAAAGCGCTCGTCTCCAACAAAGTCTGTGGTGTACGTCGCCAGACGAGTCAAAGCAAGGTAGAGCTGCTCTCTGACTGAAGCCAACTCCTGAGATAGTGTGCCGGCAACTGCGTCACTGTGCCTCACAAACTGAGCGGTGGTGTGCAGCCTGGAGTTATCATGCTCGTAGACATCCAGGTTGTCGTAGAGAGTGAAGTGAGCTCCCTCCGAGGTGATGTAACCACGGGGGATGTGGCGATAGATAGAATTGTCAAATCCCCAGTAGTCAGCACGACGGACGGTGAGACTCACATAAGCTGCCTGCTGCACAGCCATATCCACTGTGGACCCTACTGCCTCGTAGCGGTGGACAACGCTCATGCCATCATCTGACAGAATGTAGAAGATAGCCTGGTAGTAGGTCTGGTCAAACTCTCGCTGCTGCTCGTAGACCTGGTACTCTGGTGCCCAACGGAACCCCAGATAAGTGACCATGTCTCTCAGCATCTCCGGATAACCGGCAGTGCTCTCGCAACGAGTCATCCGAACCACCTGCGGGTAGAACCTGAGATCCATCTGCAGATGATCGGGGAAGTTTTGATTAGACGCCGGTAGAAGAACTGAAGTGGAAAGCAACAAGAAGGTTTCAACGGACGAAAAGGATGTTGAGAAGAACAGGATATCGAAGCAACAACGGGAAACACGAGACCAAAAACTCCTGAGGTACTACGGAAAACCCATCCGGGCTTCTAAAGGATCAATATCTACTGCTTAAGGAATAGAGGATCTGCTTCCAGGGCTTACACGCCTCCGTTCTCAATCGTGAGTAGGCAACATGATAAATCATGTCACAACCACCTCCATTCCTACGGTCTAGTAGATATAACTATCCTAGAGAAACCAGGATTCGTGAAACCCTAACTTGAAAGTTTAGACGAGAAGAGAAAACAACATTGCACTTCCTTACTAGAAAAGGGAGGGTGGGTGGGGAAAGAAATAAAATGGCAGAATTCCTACTCTCACGTTTCATTTTTCCTATATAGCTACAAAATAGTTTCTAGACTCAACTGCGACCAGTAAAAGGGATCCTACAGGCAGACAGGCTCTGATACCATTTGTCGCACCCGGACTTCTAGAGGATACTCACAGTCCGCTAAATAGTAGAACAAATGGCTTACGGGGCATACCGGCACCCGCATCTCAATATGAGCAGGCCAACACGTAAACGTGTGACAACCATTCTCTACTATCCATTGTCTGCGCAAACCGTCCCATAGAAATCAGGACACTTCCGTTGACGTACTTCACAACATACACACATGGTACGTCAACGGCATTAGAACAACTGATATCACAACATATCTCTAAGACACAAAAGATTGAAATAAGTTGCAAATAGCTCTCACTAGAGCAGAGATAGCAAATACAATCATCCAGAGGACACATGTCCCAACATATCATCATTACAACACAGCGGAAGCATCCAAAGGGTCTGAGTACAGACAAATCCAAACAGGCTTAAGAAGCCGGGAATGAAAGGAAAACGGAGCCCATCCACGATGTCTCGGATCCTACCCAGGTCCGCTATCTACTCGTCAGCAGCCTCGTCAAACTCCACGTAGTAGCCGTCACGGGGATCCTCGTAAGCGTAGTCTGCGGAAACCACAGCCCCAAAGGGGTCAGTACATAAACGTACTGGCAAGCAAGACTCACAGTTTACCAAAGTGTACCCCGTCAACACCAAGCACTGATGCTTTGGGTTCAACGGAAGAAAAGTGTGATACCAAAGATGCGGCAGATGGCTGCACTAACCAACTACAGAACATGATACAACTTCCGGCTAACAGAAAGGGGATAAGATAGCGTATCGTAACCAACTATAACTAACCACCAAACAAACCCATCCTGGACCTCGCCCCTTATCCAAAGAAGCAATCCGAGGATAACTCACACAGTTGGATTAATGATGGATCAAGTTGTTGTGTCAATAAGCCTATTACTAGTCAAGTTATCATTAGTTAGGTGTAAGTTGTTCTGAGTACTTGTTAGCCAGTACTTTCACCAAGTTAACCATAACCGCGGAAAACACGGCTTCTCGAGAAGATTTATCCCTGCAGGGGTGCACCAATTTGGCCGTACACGTAAGAATAACCCGCCAGATGGAATGGCTCCCACCAAGCGGGGCACTCAACACAACTCAACTCTTCTTCGCATCAAGCCCAAAGAACCCCGTGCAATTGAGCGCACGGCTAATCAAGCCCCACGAAGAAAAGGGGACCCTCATAGCACTCTAAGAACGTGTCTCCCTAAATGCCGACTACAAAAGTTTCCACCCTGGCCTCGGGTTCGTACCTGCATATGCGTGCGGCAAATGGAAAACCCGAACTAAATGAGGTGATTTGGACGAGATGCGAATCGAATCAAATTGAGGGGGGCGCCCATACACGCTTCCCACATGCGGATAGTGCGCTCATCATGGATCTGTAGACAAGAACTTTTTCCTAATTAGGGTCGACACTAGCAGGCCTCAAAACCACGCCGGGCCTCCTGCCGGTGCCTTATCAGCAAATTATTATTACCTCAAAATTAACAGGTTGTTGTTTAACATCGAGCCCCAGAACATAATAGAATATGATAACAGAAAGTAACGGGTAACAGACTCGAGCAAAAACAACCCTAAGCATGCTAGTAAGACACGGGCAACAAGCAACGGGGTTATAGGTGTGGAGGTGAGGCTATAACAGGGTTAAAGGATAACATGTGATAGGATCGAACAGAAGCAACGATTCATAAGGCTAGCAGAATAGACAACGGAAAGTATCGGTATCCAATGTCGAAAGGAACACAATGGTTCATGTGAGTGAATACTTGCCTGCAAACTCAGCAGCCTGGTACTGAGCTAGATCCTCAGAAGGGGTGTCGTAAGTATCGTCTGTCTCAACGTCGTCGTCTATCCGAGAAGAAGCAAACAAACAATGCAGAGAGATAAACAATCAATAACATGGCATAGTGCACAATCATGGGATGATGCATGTCAAGTTAATGGATGCATCAAAATAAACTAGTTGACATGGTAACACAATTTAAATGGATCCATATGCAATTTGAGTTGCATATGAAAGGCCCATCAATTAAGGTTGGAATAATTGTTTTACGACTAATCAACAGGTGAAAGTGGATTAGTATGATGCATGGATGAGGAAAACAGAAAAATAACAACAATAGATCAATTTTTGAAATAAGGTTTACCAAGTTTGGGATTTTAGTTATTAAGTTAAGGAATTTTGGTTCCTTAAAGGTGTTACACAAGCATTTGTTGTTTTCATCAATTTTAATTGTTCAAAATAGATAACAAAGTTCATATTTGAAAAGAACACACAATTTTAGGTGGATTACATGTTTCAAATATTGAAAAAGGAATTAGGATGATTTACTTATGAATTAAACAAGATTAAACAAGTTTTAATTGAATTTAAATCAAGTATGAATTTATTTGAATTTTTATTTGCTCAAAACATTAAACCAATTTCATATTTGAAAAGTTTAAACTTTTCTGGTTTGAAAACATATTTTATATGTTCAAAAATAATTTAATTTGAGCAAGTTATGGATTTAGCAAATTTAAATGATTTAAACAAGGTTTAAATTATTTAAGCAATTTTAATTATTCAAAACATGAAACAAAATTTATAATTGAAAAGATGGTTTAAAATGGCATGGAAAACATATTTTATTGGTGTTATTTGAATTAAATATGAATTAGTTATGCATTTAATCAAATTTTAAATGAATTGTTTGAATTTGAAATTTGAATGCATTTGAATTATTCAAAACAGAATACAAATGGTTTAAATAGATAGACAATTAAATTTGGTTCAACAAACATATTTTATTTATATTATTTGGAGTTGTAAATTTAAAGTTATTAGCAATTTAAAACTAGGGACTAAACTGTAAAAGAATTGGACTTAACTGAAAAAAAGAAAAGCTGAAAATAGATCTACACTGTGCAGTGACCTAGCCTGGGTCACTGCCAGTGGGCCCTGGGGCCAACGTGGCCAGCGTGTGCGCACGCGAAAAAATGTTGGTTTTAATCGCGAGCGCCAGGGCTCGAACCCGCGACCTGGGCGCGCGAGGGAGCAGTGCTGCCACTGCGGTGCGAATCGCTCTTTGTCCGTATACGCGACGCAGCCAAGTTGAGGTTCAGTTTCGTGCTTAACTGAATTTTTTAACAGCGCGCGCGTTCCTGAAACTTGACAGAGAGTGACGGCCGGCGGCGAGCTGCCGTGGCTGCTTTTGCGGTGCCGTTGGGCTCGTGGACGCGTGCGTGCTGGTGTGCGTGCTGCTGCGGTGCACGCGCAAGGCAGAGAGGAGGAAGGAGCGATGATGCTCACCGGCGGCTGGAGTGGAAGCAGCGGCTCGGGGCAGAACGGCGGCGACAGCGACGAGCTTGGCGGCGGCGATGCAGAGGCTTCCGACCACCGCCAAGGTGTCGACGAGCTCGACGGAGGTGAGGGGGTCTCGTTCCTGTGGTCAGCCCGAGGGGAGAACGACCAGGTTGACGGCGATCATCGCGGGTTCAGGTAGGTGGCGCTCCGGTGAGGTACAGAGGTGGGGAAAACCGGGCAGCGAGAGAGGAAACGGCGGCGGCGCGAGGGGGATAGGGTAGCAGGTGGCCTAGGGCTGCTCGGGGGAGGCCTAGGGTAGGCTTTATAGGCATAGGGGACTGCTGCTGGCCGTTGCCTGCGCGCCGTCGACGTGGCGCCGGCGGATTCTCTGACGTACGCAGAGAAGAAAGGGAGGGGGGCAGCGAAGGGGTACCAGGCCGCTGGGAGTGGGCTGGGCCGTGCTGCTCCCCTCCTCTAAAGCGTTTTTTTTTTTGCTTTTTTTTTCCTTCTATTTTTTTTTTGCTGAAATGAAATAGGAAGAAAAAAGAAAGGTTTTGAGTTAGGAAAAATTAGGTAAAATTTGTGTGAGTTAATTTGGTCAACAGCAATCACTTGCCAAGTTTTTGATTACCAAAAAGTTCAAAAACTTGCTGTTTGTAAATTGGTTCAAATTTGAATAATTTTGAGATTAAGTGATTATTGAAAACAAAATTTAAGTAGGGTGAACATCTAATTTAAAATGGAACAATTGATTAAAATTGTTGTGCAATTTTCATAATTTCAAATTGGGTGCTGTTTGTGATTTGATTTGAATTTTGAATGCAATTGCATTAAGTGAATTATTAAAGAACAAATAAATAGTTGAGCTTTCCATTTTCATGGAAACAAATGGAAGTTTTATTTGAACCTTTTATTTGGAAAGTTGTAACATAACAAGTATGAACAAGCATTTGAACTATTGGTTTGAATTTCAATTGTGAAAACAAAGGAAAACAGATGCAAACCAAATGAAAACAAGGAATGAGTATGATGACATGATGCAAAACTTTAATAAAACAAGAAACAAACATTCTAGGGGTGGTTTTTCATACTTGGGATGTTACAGTTAGTGATGCCTTTTGGTTTAACTAATGCACCTAGTACTTTCATGAGACTAATGAACCATATTTTGAGAGACTTTGATAGGGACATAATAGAGGTCCATGAGGATTATTTATGCTTGAGTCGGAAAGAAATATTAAGTCTCAGTGATGATTATTTTAAGGTGAATTATTTTCTAGTAATAAATATGGTTTGTCTTCATGAGAGCTTTATACTACCTAAATCCATGCACTATCATATTCTTAGGTTTGTTGATAACACAAGCATGAGTGGAGATGATCATGAAGAGGAGCTGAGCATGGATGAAGATGGTCATGAAGAGGAGCTGGAAAACAAGTGCTACAAGGATGAAAACAAAGAATGACAATTGTTATTTGATGCATAACAAGGGGAGGGCGCCTCCAAGAGTTTAAATGCGCCATGTAGAAGTCCTATTATTAATAGGCATGGTTTGTACACCATCATAGGCCGCACCCCTTAATGGTGGGTCGGTCTGTATCAGTTGGGTCGAGTCCAAAGTGGGTCCTATTCAAGTTGGGGTTGGTTGCTTGCGCATTTCCACTTGTGGCCGCACCATACCCCCTCATATATACCCCTTGGGTGAAATTAGATATATTAGACTACGTTAAAACATTAAACCCTAGACCTCTAGATTGAATCAGCTTGTAAGCCTTCATCTGGAAGTTCATCTGCAAAGTTTACGTGTTACCTGCTATTCCACTGGGATTAAGATGGTACAGGACCACTTGTAGTCGGTGGATTACTTGTGCAAGAGTGTGGAGTTGAGAATATCCTTGGGGTTGCTATCTTTTGCATTCGCATCAGGGATCAGCCGGGAGAGTTCTTAGTGGCGCACTAGTTATCAATTCAGAAGTTATCTGTGAGTTCACTGAGAAGATTGGGCCACCCCTTATCATCTTGGTATCAGATTTATAGGTTGCCTCGGTGAGCTATCATATTTTCCCTTTAGATTTGAGTGTTTTTCTTCCTATACAGAAAATTTCCCCACAAAAATAGAGTAGATTATTGTCATCGCCTTAGAGCATCCCCAATTTGCAATCCCTAGTTACCGTTCATGTTGATTTTGTGTTTCTTTTTGTCCTTTTGTGTCCTTTAGATTTCGAGTTAGGTTTATTGTGTTCTTCGTGTTCTTCATAGAGTCCACCGAAAAATTCCCACAAAAAGATCCAATCCGAGCAGTGTTTCCATCTATTTTCGTGTTAGGGTTTTGGTTCCTGCCATGGCATTTATTTCCTTCAATTTCTTGCCGCAGACCTACCCTAGTAGCACTTGGATTCGTGTCTTACCGCACTGCTGTTTTCCCTTATCAATTCTGCCCCCAGCCCCGTTTCACGCTTACCGCATCACCCCACCGCGCGCTGCCGCGGTACAAGATTGGCGCGAATCGCTGCCGCTCCCTGCTTTTCACTGCTGCGCACCGTGCTGCCGGCAGGATTTTGACGCGTTTGCTGCCGCGGTGCGCTGTCGTGGGCACCAAAACGGTGCGTTTCTCTGCCACGGTTCAGTTTTCCTGTCGTGCGATCATAGTAGTTGTAGTTGGTTTTCCGTGCTGTTTTCATTGCCCTTTTCACTTGATTTCCACTCAGTCTCTTTGAGAACCATGGCCACAGCCTATCTATATATCAAAATAGGAGCATACCCATATAAGACTAGCTCGTTTTTGTGCTCACAGGCTGCTCACTTGATCATTGCATTGTGCTGTTTTTCTGGAAAAAAAATCTCCGCGGTGCGACATATTGTGGCCAAAATAGAAAAAAGAAATTTTTTATGTCCGTACAAGTGGCATAATTTGGCCCAAAAGAGTGGAAAAATAAGAGAGAAAAACAGAAAAAATAAAAGAGAGGAAGAGGCCTAAAATTGTTGATCATTGCCACATGTTTCGGAGATGTTTACATGCTGTTTTGCACTAGTTCTTTGAGAAATCTTGTGCCTTTTTCTAAGAGCTGTAGCTAGTGTCTTTCGAGTGCATTGCAACAATTCCATCCATACAGTTGCTTGCCACATTATTCTCCACGTGTGTGTTTCCTGTGCTTTTTATATCACATTGGACAGCAAATAGGATTGTGCATTGCAACAATTCCATCCATATAGTTGTTAGGTATCCATACCAAGCCCCACCATATACCTTGTTTGTCATGTGATTGTTAACACCCTGGGTATTCTCTTCTTTACATCAGAGCATATTAGTTGCCACTACTTGTTGGTAAGTATTTTCTATTCACTTTGGAACAATAAGATAATCTATTGTCTTGCTAGATTTTGAGTGAGTTGTGAGAGAACACCACAATTTTGTTTTCACTAACATAATGGGTGTTTCTAGTGTTGTTGAGTATGTGCAGGTTACTAAGGAAACTAAAGAAGTAATGGAAGATATACAAGCACAATTCTCCTATATGTCCACAATGATTCATAACATGCATCAAAGCTTACTAGATAAGGATGTTTTAGTTGATGAGGAGCACTATACAAAATTGAAGCAATTAAGACAAGGAGAAAAATCAGTGGATGCATATTACATAGAGATGATTTCATTGCTACAATTATCTCGGGTTCTAGAGGATGAACAAAGTACAATGCAAAGATTTTATGCAGGGTTACTATTTTCAATTAGATTCCAAGTGAGGCGTGTTGAATATAGTACTTTGGATGAATTATTGCACATAGCAAGGAAAATAGAAAAGAGGATGGCCGAAGAGGTTCCTATGGCTCCAAGAAGAAGAATTTTTCCACCAATCCAAAAGCCAAGCATTATAACTACTAATGAAATAATATCTATTCCTAGTATTGTTTCTTCTCATGTGCAGACTTTTGAAGAAAGGGAGCCCATAGTAACATCATCACCACCACCATTGGAGGAGCATGTCATTGTTCCTAGTATTGTTTCTTGTGATTTGCAGCTTACTTTTGAAGAAAGGGATCCACAACAAGTAGAACCTGCATCACCACTTGAGATAGATGAATTGGTACCTATTATTTCTGAGGAGGATGTCATTGACATTGGTACTGATTTGGAGCTACCACCTACAAGTACAACTTTTTGTAAGTCCACTAATGTGCTAGTTAATTCTTCTGAGTTGATAGTCACATATAGTCCACCATCATGTGATATTTTGAATATTTCGAATTTTGATCATGTGGTCTTGCTTACACATAAAGAAGTACTTGCTAAAATACCACCTATTAATATTGTGTATTCCATCATGTTACATGAACCTATTAATGTGTAATGTGCTATGAATAGGATTGCTGAAATTTTATATATCAATTCTAGCACGCATGATACTTGCTTCACTTTTAATTTGGTTGGTGCATACAACATCAACGAAATTTTTATGGTGGATTACATATGTATTACTTGTGATAAAATTGTTGAATTGAACATTGTGTTACCTCGTTTGGATTGTGTACAATTTGCTAAATCTAAGCATGATTCTCCACATATGTTTGCTTTGCAACAAAATATGATAAGTACATATGCTACTGATTTATACTTCACTTATATTTGCAAACTAAGTTGCAATTTACATGATGATTATACTAAACATGAGAAGAAAATTATGTGTACTACTACTCGGCCATTACTTTCTTATATATATCAGAGTAGCACAGTTGAAGCATGGTATCTAATATATAATGAGTTAATTTGTTTGGATTGCTTTGACTTTACTACCACCAATTTTATTCATAGATTTTCTGTGGAGACACTTGGTTTGATACTGCACAATAAAAATTTATACATACATGTCTCTCCTTTTGATCATGATTTTATGAGCCTCACTTATATTTGCAATTATGATTTCTATTTTATGACATGCTATGACATTTATGTGATGTTTTCATGCCAATTTTGTGGTGACATGTCATGTGAAAAAATTAATGAGAGTATAGCCGAAGAGGTTGATCCTTGTGAGTTAACAAACATAGATAGTCCACCTACATGTGATAATGCAATAATTTCGAAATTTAATCATGTGGTGTTGATTTTACATAAAGAAGTGATTGCTAAATTACCACCTAAGTATATTGAGGATTACATCATGTTAATTGAATCAATTAATGTGCAAAGTGCTATGAAAAAGGTTGCTGAAATTTCATATGTCAGTTCTAGCAATTATGTTTCTTCTTTCACTTTTAACTTGATTGGTGACTTTAACATGAGTGAAATTTTTATGGTGAATCATATATGCATAACTTGTGATAAAGTGGCCGATTCGAACATTGTTTTACCTTGGGTAACTAAGCTACAACTTCCTACATATGAGCATGATTTTACACATATGTTTGGTTTGCCACAATACTTGTCACATACATGTGCTAATAAATTGTTCTTCACTTATATTTGCAAATTAAGTTGCAATTTTCATGATGAAAATAATAATCATGTTCCTACCTTTGAGTGTACTAATAAACATAAATTTGATCATAGATCTTCTGTGAGAACATTTGAATTGATACTAAACAATAAAAATATATACACATATGATTCTCATTTTGATCATGATTTATTGAGCTTCACTTATATTTGCAATTGTGATTGCTATTTTATGGAGTGCTATGACAATTATGTGATGTTTTTAAGCAAAATTCATGGTCTCATGTCTTGGGCACAATTTAATGATATGATAACAACTAATGCACCTCATTATAGATATTTGTATTGTGCATACATGTTGTTCTTTTTGTTTCTTCCACTTTCAGTTTACTACAAGCCAAGGACGTCTTGTCTTGAAGAAAGGGATGATGATAGGGACATAATAGAGGTCCATGAGGATTATTTATGCTTGAGTTGGAAAGAAATATTAAGTCTCACTAATGATTATTTTAAGGTGAATACTTTCCTAGTAATAAATATGGTTTGTCTTCATGAGAGCTTTATACTACCTAAATCCATGCACTATCATATTCTCAGGTTCGTTGATAACACAAGCATGAGTGGGAGATGATCATGAAGAGGAGCTGAGCATGGATGAAGATGGTCATGAAGAGGAGCTGGAAAACAAGTGCTACAAGGATGAAAACAAAGAATAACAATTGTTATTTGATGTATAACAAATGGAGGGCGCCTCCAAGAGTTTAAATGCGCCATGTAGAAGTCCTATTATTAATAGGCATGGTTTGTATACCATCATAGGCCGCACCCCTTAATGGTGGGTTGGATTGTATCAGTTGGGTCGAGTCCAAAGTCCAAACAGAGTCCAAAGTGGGTCCTATTCGAGTTGGGGTTGGTTGCTTGCGCAATTCCACTTGTGGCCGCACCATACCCCCTCATATATACCCCTTGGGCGAAATTATATAGATTAGACTACGTTAAAACATTAAACCCTAGACCTCTAGATTGAATCAGCTTGTAAGCCTTTATCTGGAAGTTCATCTACAAACTTTACGTGTTACCTGCTATTCCACTGGGAATAAGACGGTACATGACCACTTGTAGTCGGTGGATTACTTGTGCAAGAGTGTGGAGTTGAGAATATCCTTGGGGTTGCTATCTTTTGCATTGGCATTAGGGATCAGCCGGGAGAATTCTTAGTGGCGCACTAGTTATCAATTCAGAATTTATCTGTGAGTTCACTGAGAAGATTGGGCCACCCCTTACCAGACGTTATTGGTAGATTTGTGGTAGTTTATTTTGATGATATTCTTATATATAGCCACAATGAACATGAACACATTGATCATATTAGACAAGTTTTGCAAGTGCTTAGAGAAAATAAATTGTATGGTAATCTTGAGAAGTGCACTTTTTGCAAAGATAAGGCCATCTTTTTAGGATATGTTGTTTCTAAAGATGGGATTGAAGTAGATACATCAAAAATTGAAGCAATTCGAAATTGGCCTATTCCAACAAATGTGAGTCAAGTTAGAAGTTTTAATGGGCTTGCTAGTTTCTATAGAAGATTTGTGCCTAATTTTAGTACTATTGTTGCTCCATTAAATGATCTAACTAAAAAGGGAGTTGGATTTCGAGTGGGGTGTTGCTCAAGATATTTCTTTTGATACTTTAAAGGAAAAGTTGATTTCATCCCCACTTTTAATGCTACCAAATTTTGATAAACAATTTGAGATTGAATGTGATGCTAGTGGCATAGGTATAGGAGGTGCGTTAATGCAAGAAAAGAAACCTATTGCCTATTTTTCTGAAAAATTGAATGGTGCACAATTGAATTATTCTGTTTATGATAAAGAATTATATGCACTTGTGAGAGTTTTAGAGGTGTGGAAACATTATTTATGGCCTAAAGAATTTATTATACATAGTGATCATGAAGCATTAAAATTCTTAAAGTGCCAATCTAATTTGAATAAAAGACATGCTAAATGGGTTGAGTTTATTGAATCTTTTCCATACATAATTAAACATAAAAAAGGGATTGGAAAATGTAGTTGTTGATGCTTTGTCAAGAAAGAATACGTTACTCTCAAATTTAGAAATTAAGGTTTCGGGTTTGGAGGGTATTAGAGACTTATATGATGAAGATAATGAATTTTCTATGTTATTTAATAAGTGTACTAATGTTAAGGCATGGGAAAATTTTCATATACATGATGGGTACTTGTTTAGAGCTAACAAATTATGTATTCCCGAGTGTTCTTTGCGTTTATTCTTAATACAGGAATCTCATAGTGGAGGATTAATGGGACACTTTGGAAGAGAGAAGACATTGTTGATGTTGGCTGAAAATTTCTATTGGGCACATATGAGGAGAGATGTGTATAGATTGGTGCAAAGATGCATTACTTGCAACAAGTCCAAATCAAAGCTAAAACCCCACGGGTTGTACACCCCATTACCATCACCTAGTACACCATGGGAGGATATAAGTATGGATTTCGTTTTGGGCTTGCCAAGGACAAAAAGAGGACATGACTCTATCTTTGTGGTTGTGGACAGATTTTCAAAGATGGCTCACTTCATTGCTTGCCACAAGAGTGATGATGCTTCTCACATTGCAAATTTATTCTTTGGAGTAATTGTGAGATTACATGGAGTGCCAAGAACTATTGTTTCAGATAGAGATGTCAAGTTCATGAGTTACTTTTGGAAGACACTTTGGGGTAAGCTTGGCACCAAATTATTATTTTCCACTACTTGCCACCCCTAAACTGATGGCCAAACCGAGGTGGTTAATAGAACATTGTCCACATTATTGAGAAGCATGATCAAGAAAAATTTGAAGGAGCGGGAGGAGTGTTTGCCCCATGTGGAATTTGCATATAATAGAGTTGTGCATTCAACTACTCAATTATGTCCTTTTGAGGTGGTTTATGGTTTCAAGCCTATTACTCCTCTTGATTTATTACCGCTTCCTACACAAGAGAGAATTAATATGGAGGCATCAAAGAGGGATGATTTTGTGAAGAAGATTCATGAGAAAACAAAAGAGGCAATTGAGAAGAAAGGAAGACATGTGGCTGAAAGAGTAAACAAGAAGAGGAAAGAAGTCATATTTCGGCCAGGAGACATGGTGTGGGTGCACTTTAGAAAAGATAGATTTCCCACATTGAGAAAATCAAAATTGATGCCTAGAGGTGCTGGTCCTTATAGAGTTATTTCAAGGATCAATGATAGTGCATACAAGATTGACCTCCCAATTGATGAGTTTGGTGTTAGCAATTCTTTTAATGTGTCTGATTTGACACCTTACCATGGAGATGATTTAGCATCAAGGTCGATGCCTTTTCAAGAGGGGATGGATGATGAGGACATCCCTAGCTCTTCACCTATTGTTACACATGAGGATGCTCCAATACAAGCTAATGAAGTTAGGATTGGTCCAATGACAAGATCAAGAACCAAGCTATTACAACTATAGGTGAATTCACTCCTACTTGAGTATAATGTTTATAATTGTGAGAACTTTATACTACCTAAATCCTTGCACTCATGTATTCTTAGGTTTATTGATAACACAAGCATGAATGGAGGAGATCATGAAGAGGAGATACACAAGGATGAAGATGGACTAGAAGATGAGATGGAGAACAGACAATCGCATGGTGAAAACAAGAAATAACAAGAAATAACAATTGTTATGCATAGCAACAATTGTTATTATGATGATGAAAAGGGGATGGTGCCTCCACAAGGTAAAATGCACTTAGTAGAAATCCTAACAATGTTAGGTATTGTTTGTACACCATATTGGCCGCACCCCATCATGGTGGGTCGGTTTGTATCTACTGTGAGTCGGTTTGGGTTGAGTCCACCCAAACCAGGAGTCCTAGTCCTAGTAGGGTTGGTGCTTGCGCAAGGGAACCCCCCTTGTGGCGGCACCCCCCCCCCCTCTTAAATAGATAGGTTTCGAGCCAAGTGCTCTTTAGACTATGTTAAAACATTAAACCCTAGACCTCTAGATTGAAACAGCTTGTAAGCCTTCATCTGGAAGTTCATCTGCAAACTTTACGTGTTACCTGCTGTTCCACTGGGAATAAGAAGGTACAGGACCACTTGTAGTCGGTGGATTACTTGTGCAAGAGTGTGGAGTTGAGAATATCCTTGGGGTTGCTATCTTTTGCATTGGCATCAGGGATCAGCCGGGAGAGTTCTTAGTGGCGCACTAGTTATCATATTGAAGTTATCCGTGAGTTCACTGAGAAGATTGGGCCACCCCTTATGTAGCGTTCCCACATTTAAATAATGTAAGAACATCTATGTTAGTGTGCTATTCCCTGCATCAATTGCTAGCACCACAGTACAAAATGAAATATCATGCAAATGCATCAAATTCTATTACATCGAATGATCCAGTCTTTACAAAATAGTATTACAACTTGCATAGTCTTAGAAGACTAGCAGAAAACAAAGATATACAGCGGAAAACATAGTACACACTGAGTCCATCTTCTTCATGTGCCACAGGCAAAACATGTTGGCGATAGTCTCGGGATCCTAAATGAAATCCTCACTCGTCTTCAGAAACATCTGCAATATGGAATATGCAGCCACAAGGGAGTCAATACAATTTAATGTATTGGCAAGTGATAAGGGGTGGCCCAATCTTCTCAGTGAACTCACAGACAACTCCAGTATGATAACTAGTGCGCCACTAAGAACTCTCCCGGATCATCCCTGATGCCAATGCAAAAGATAGCAACCCCAAGGATATTCGCAACTCCACACTCTTGCACAAGTAATCCACCGACTACAAGTGGTACTGTACCTTCTTATTCCCAGTGGAACATCAGGTAACACGTAAAGTTAGCAGATGAACTTCCAGATGAAGGCTTACAAGCTGTTTCAATCTAGAGTTCTAGGGTTTATGTTTTAACGTAGTCTAATCCTCCAACTCGCAGGTATGGGGGTATATGAGAGGGGAAGGTGCGGCCACATGCTGCCTTGCGCAAGCAAACCCTCTCCTACTCGGCTAGGACTCCTAATTCTACCACAAATAGATACAAACCGACCCCACACACAAGGGATGCGGCCATATTGGTATACAAACCAATCCTACTAGTACTAGAACTCCATATGGCGCATTGATGCTTCCTTGTGGGCGCGGTCCTCTTGCCTTGTCTATCCATGAGTGTGAAATAACAATATGGCATTGTTTTCCACACTTAGTGCATTTGACCTTGTGGAGGCACCATCCCCTTGTCATCATAACACTTGTAACTTGTTGTTTTCACCATGCTAGCACTTGTTTTCCATCTCCCCTTGTAATCCATCTTCATCCATTTGTATCTCCTCTCCATGATCTCCATTCATGCTTGTGTTATCAATAAACCTGAGAATACATAAATACAATGATTTAGGTAGTATAAAGTTCTCATAATTATAAACATTATACTCAAGTAGGAGTGAATTCACCTGTTGTTGTAATAGCTTGGTTCTTGATCTTGTCATTGGACCAATCCTTACTTCATTAGCTTGTATAGGAACATCCTCATGTGTAACAATAGGTGAAGATCTAGGGATGTCCTCATCATCTTCCCCCTCTTGAAAAGGCATCGACCTCGATGCTAAATCATCTCCATGGTAAGGTGTCAAATCAACCACATTAAAAGAATTACTAACACCAAACTCATCAATTGGGAGGTCAATCTTGTATGCATTATCATTGATCCTTGAAATAACTTTGTAAGGACCAGCACCTCTAGGCATCAATTTGGATTTTCTCAATGTGGGAAATCTATCTTTTCTAAAGTGCACCCACACCATATCTCCTGGCCGAAATATAATCTCCTTCATCTTCTTGTTTACTCTTTCAGCCACATGATTTCCTCTCTTCTCAATAGCCTCTTTTGTTTTCTCATGTATCATCTTAACAAAATCAGCCCTCTTTGATGCCTCCATATTAATTCTCTCATGTAAAGGAAGTGGTAATAAATCAAGAGGAGTAATAGGCTTGAAACCATAAACCACCTCAAAAGGACATAATTGAGTAGTTGAATGCACAGCCCTATTATATGCAAATTCCACATGGGGCAAACACTCCTCCCACTCCTTCAAATTCTTCTTGATCATACCTCTTAGCAATGTAATGTTCTATTAACCACCTCGGTTTGTCCATCAGTTTGGGGGTGGCAAGTAGTAGAAAATAATAGCTTAGTGCCAAGCTTACCCCAAAGTGTCTTCCAAAAGTAACTCATGAACTTGACATCTCTATCTGAAACAATAGTTCTTGGCACTCCATTTAATCTCACAATTTCTCTAAAGAATAAGTTTGCAATGTGAGAAGCATCATCACTCTTGTGGCAAGCAATGAAGTGAGACATCTTTGAAAATCTGTCCACAACCACAAAGATAGAATCATGTCCTCTTTTTGTCCTTGGCAAGCCCAAAACAAAATCCATACTTATGTCCTCCCATGGTGTACTAGGTGATGGAAATGGGGTGTACAATCCGTGGGGTTTGAGCTTGGATTTGGACTTGTTGCAAGTTATACATCTTTGCACCAATCTATACACATCTCTCCTCTTATGTGCCCAATAGAAATTTTCAGCCAACATAAGCAATGTCTTCTCTCTTCCAAAGTGTCCCATCAAACCTCCACTATGATATTCCTGTATCAAAAACAAACGCAGAGAACACTCGGGAATACATAATTTGTTAGCTCTAAACAAGTACCCATCATGTATATGAAATTTTTCCCATGCCTTAACATTAGTACATTTATTAAATGGCATAGAAAACTCATTATCTTCATCATATAAATCTCTAATATCCTCCAAACCGGAAACCTTAATTTCTAAATTTGAGAGTAACATGTTTTTCCTTGACAAAGCATCAGCAACCACATTATCCAATCCCTTTTTATGTTTTATGATGTATGGAAAAGATTCAATAAACTCAACCCATTTAGCATGTCTCTTATTCAAATTGGATTGGCACTTTAAAAATTTCAATGCTTCATGATCACTATGTATAATAAATTCCTTAGGCCACAAATAATGTTTCCACACCTCTAAAACTCTCACAAGTGCATATAATTCCTTGTCATAAACAGAATAATTCAATTGTGCACCATTCAATTTTTCAGAAAAATAGGCAATATGTTGTTTATTTTGCATGAGCACACCTCCAATACCTATGCCACTAGCATCACACTCAATCTCAAATTGTTTATCAAAATTTGGAAGCATAAGTAGTGGGGCCGAAATCAACTTCTCTTTCAATGTATCAAAAGCAATATCTTGAGCAACACCCCACTCGAAATTAACATCCTTTTTAGTTAGATCATTTAAAGGGGCAGCAATTGTACTAAAATTAGGCACAAATCTTCTATAGAAACTAGCAAGCCCATTAAAACTTCTAACTTGACTCACATTAGTTGGAATTGGCCAATTTCGAATAGCTTCAATTTTAGATGTATTAACTTCCATGCTTAGAAACAACATAACCAAGAAATATGGCCTTATCTTTGCAAAAAGTGCACTTCTCAAGATTACCATACAATTTATTATCTCTTAGCACTTGCAAAACTTGTCTAATATGATAATTATGTTCATGTTCATTGTGGCTATGTATGAGAATATCATCAAAATAAACTACCACAAATCTACCAATAAAGTCTCTCAAAATATGGTTCATTAATCTCATGAAAGTACTAGGTGCATTAGTTAAACCAAAAGGCATCACTAACCACTCATATAAACCAAATTTTGTTTTAAAAGCAGTTTTCCATTCATCTCCCTCTTTCATTCTTATTTGATGGTATCCACTACGCAAATCAATTTTAGAGAAAAGAGTAGCACCACTTAATTCATCTAACATGTCATCTAAACGTGGTATAGGATGACGATAACGAATAGTGATGTTATTAATTGCTCTACAATCTACACACATGCGCCAAGTACCATCTTTCTTGGGAACCAAAATAACGGGGACAACACAAGGAGAAAGACTAACTCGAATATAACCTTTATCTAGGAGCTCTTGTACTTGCCTTTGTATCTCCTTTGTTTCTTGTGGATTGGTTCTATAAGGTGCTCGGTTTGGGAGAGATGCCTCAGGAATTAAATCAATTTGATGTTCTATCCCTCTCAATGGTGGCAATCCCGAGGGAATATCTTCGGGAAAAACATCCTCAAAATCCTGCAAAACATGAGAAACACCAAGAGGAATAGGGGTCATGTCATTAGAAACCAAAATCTCTCCCTTGTGAATAAGCACAATAGGGACTAGTGTAGGATCATCCCTAAATTCCCTCAAATCCTCTTTAGTGGCTAACATGCATAGTAGGTTCTCTCTCTTTTTACCACTCGAATTGGTTGTACTATCACTCCCCAAGGCTTGTGAATTTTTTGATCCCTCGTCCCTCTCTCTCTCTCTTTTTCCACTCTCATATTAATTTTGGATTGGGACTCATTTACAATTTGTTGTGGAGTCATAGGTCTTAAAATAATAGTCTTCCCATGATGATGCAACTCATAAGTATTTGCTCTTCCTTCATGCTTCACACTTCTATCAAATTGCCAAGGTCTTCCCAATAATAAGTGGCAAACTGTCATGGTCACCACATCAAACTCAATAGTATCCTTATAAGGTCCAATTTGAAACTCCACTCTCACCATATGAGATACCTTCATTTGTCCTGTGCTACTCAACCATTGTATATGATAAGGAGAAGGGTGTGGCAAATATTTCAAATTGAGTTTTGCACATAGATCTTTGCTAGCCAAATTCCTGCAACTCCCTCCATAAATAATGACTTTGCAAGCCATATTAGGACCAATGATAGCCTTATTTTGAAACAAATTGCACCTTTGATTTTCAGGACTAGGCACCACACTCAATGAATTTTGGGTGCAAATAATAGTGGGCATTGTAGTAGAATATGCATCCAATGGAGTATCACTCAAATATCCATCATCATCATCAATATCATTAGGATCAACATCATCACCTGTCTCATACTCATTGTTCTCATTGATAACCATCACCTTTGTATTTGGACAATCCCTCTTGAAGTGCCCTTTTCCTCCACATGTGTGACATGTAATATCTCTATTCCTTGTAGTAGGAGCACTAGAACCCGAGGCACTTGTTGTTGGTTGTGGTGATTTCTTGGAAATAGAAGCACTAGGCTCGGGTTTAGAGGATGTAGCACCTCTAAAACTAGATGATGGAGGTGGTGGAGGAGGTGCACTAGGCATAGATGATGATCTCATGGGAAATCTAGCCCTTGTCCTTGTAATAATTTTTGCTTCCTCCATAAGATGTGCTTCGGCCTCCCTTGCATGATGTAGCAACTCATGTATATCATTGTATTGATGATGCCTAACAATTCCCTTGATTTTATAGTTCAAACCCGAAAGGAACCTTTGCATTGTTTGCTCCAATTGCTCTCTCACACGTGCCCTTTGCATGATTAGCTCCATCTCTTGATAATAAGCATCAACACTCATAGTACCTTGCCTCAATTGTTGCAATTTATCAAATTGTTGCCTTATGTAATTTGGTGGAACAAATCTATCCCTCGTGACTCTCTTCATGGTGTTCCAAGTGACAATGGGTAATTCTCCATCTTCTTGCCTCTTTCTCATAAGATTATCCCACCATCTAAGAGCATATCCATCAAACTCAGAAGATGCCAACTTGATTTTTCTATCCTCATTGTACTCATGCATTCTCCATAGCTTCTCAATTTTCAACTCCCATAGCAAGTACTCTTCCACATCCATTGTATCAAAGCTGAAAGAAGGAATTGAGAATTTTGGCTTACTCAAACCATCCTCTCTCGGATTGTCTTGAACCAAATTATTGGGCACTCTCCTTGGAGCAAAATTATGAGCTCGGCCTTGATGGCCTTCATGGCCTCTTTCTCCTCTAGCACGGCCATGATTATTATTCCTTGCACCAAAAGCTTCCAAACCATTATTAGCATCACTATGGACACTAGCATTGTCATCATCCACAAGAGGCAATCTTTCTTGAATCATGGTTTGAAGTCCAGCAAGGGTAGTAGTCATTTCAGCAATTGAGTCATTGATTGATCTCACTTCCCCTCTATTAGTCTCGGCCAATTTGTGAGTGGCCTCCATCTTGGTCTCCATAGCTTGGAGAGCCTCATATAAGGGATCACATGCATCTTGTACAAATTGCTTGAGTCCATTATGGTTGTCCAATATCTCCTTTGCCAAAAACATACCTAAGAGCCTCATACTCCCTCCAATTAACTCCCTCCTTATGGTCCTTCTTTTGCTGCACAAGATCACCACTAGAAAGATCCATTAGTAGGTTAGTGTAATAGAAACAAGTATAGGTTGTGGTGCCTCTCACAACTCACTCAAAAATCTAGCAAGACAATAGGATATCTTACCACTTCAAAGTGAATAGAGATGCTTACCACAAGTAGAGGCAATTAAAGTACTTTGGTGTGAAGAAGAGAATACCCAGGTTTTTAACTCTCACAATAGCAAACAAGGTTATTTAGTGGGGCTTGGGATGGATACCTAACAATCACCAAAGTAACAATCCTATTTGCTGTCTTTGTGAAGATATAAAAATACCCAAGGAAACTCACACAATAATGGAGACAAATGTGGCAATGCAAATATATGGATGAATTTTTGCAATGCACTAGAAAGTCACTAGCTAGGCTCTTAATTGACAGGCACAAGATTGCTCAATGAAAAACCAAGTGTCACAATGGCAAGCTCAACTAGTAAACAATAGCAATGATATGGCCTCTTTGCACTTTGCTCTTTTTCTCTTTTCTCTTTTTTTTATACTTTTGCTTTTTCTATATTTTTTTGTATTTTTCCAATGGCCTTACACTAAGCTAGGAGCAATATGAACCAATAAACAAGTGAACACAATGGTGGTGATGAAAATGAGCAACCTGTCAGAGCACAAAAATAGCTATACTTGTGGGCAAGTTCCTATTAAAATGCTGTAGAAAGGCTGTGGCTAAGATTCACAAGGTATGGAGATATTGGTCCTAGTGAGAAAACAGGAAATAACAAGGAAAAACAGAAAAAAATCTAGGTGAAAACAGCTCACAAATGCTCACGGCAGAGTTTTTCAGCTCACGGCAGTAAAACAGATCAATTTCTCTGCCACGGCAGCGCACTGGCTCGCGTTACAGCTGCTGGTAAGAGTGTTGCGGGGAAAACTGGCGAGCGCGGATGTTACGTGGGCACGGCAGCAAACAGCACAGCGCACAGCAGCGGCGGCAGCAAATCGTTACAGTTTTTCTGCCGCGGTAGCGCGCAGGGTGGCTAATTGGTAACCGTGATGCGGTGCGGGTGGGTGCTTTTGTAAGCGTGAGACGGGCGGGGGAATCCGATACCGAGCGGGAAACGGGGAAGGTGGCGGCAGCGTTTTTGCGTAAAACGTGTACCGCGGCAGCGCGCGGAGCGGTGGATGGTAAGCTGCGCTGCGGGCTCGGGGGGTTGGTAAGCGCGTTACGGTGGGTTTCCGAGTGCGGGTAGGAAGCGGATCGGTGGACGCGCTACGGTAGGGAAATTACCAAAACTGTGTCGCGGTAGGATTGCTAGGTGGAATCGGATTGGTGGTGGTTTAGGGCAAGTGGTAGCGGATTTTTTTTGTTTTTGATAGAAATTCGACCAGGGTAACAAGGAACCCTAACCCTAGCCGAAAAGATGAAATCTAAAAAAGATAAAAAGCAACACAAATATAACACAAAAACAGCAATAGTAATTAAAACTAAGGTGATATCTAGGCTAAGGCAACGACTAACACTATTTTTGCGGGGCAATTTTCTGGATAGGAAATAAAAACTCTCAAACTAAAGGGAAAATATGATAAATCACCGAGGCAACCTGTAAATCTGATACCAAGATGATAAGGGGTGGCCCAATCTTCTCAGTGAACTCACAGACAACTCCAGTATGATAACTAGTGCGCCACTAAGAACTCTCCCGGCTGATCCTTGATGCCAATGCAAAAGATAGCAACCCCAAGGATATTCTCAACTCCACACTCTTGCACAAGTAATCCACTGACTACAAGTGGTCTTGTACCGTCTTATTCCCAGTGGAACAGCAGGTAACACGTAAAGTTTGCAGACGAACTTCCAGATGAAGGCTTACAAGCTGATTCAATCTAGACGTCTAGGGTTTATGTTTTAACGTAGTCTAATCCTCCAACTCGCATGTATGGGGGTATATGAGAGGGGAAGGTGCGGCCACAAGCTGCCTTGCGCAAGCAAACCCTCTCCTACTCAGCTAGGACTCCTAATTCTACCACAAATAGATACAAACCGACCCCACACACAAGGGGTGCGGCCATATTGGTATACAAACCAATCCTACTAGTACTAGAACTCCATATGGCGCATTGATGCTTCCTTGTGGGCGCCCTCCTCTTGCCTTGTCCATCCATGAGTGTGAAATAACAATATGGCATTGTTTTCCACACTTAGTGCATTTGACCTTGTGGAGGCACCATCCCCTTGTCATCATAACACTTGTAACTTGTTGTTTTCACCATGCTAGCACTTGTTTTCCATCTCCCCTTGCAATCCATCTTCATCCATTTGTATATCCTCTCCATGATCTCCATTCATGCTTGTGTTATCAATAAAGCTGAGAATACATAAATGCAATGATTTAGGTAGTATAAAGTTCTCATAATTATAAACATTATACTCAAGTAGGAGTGAATTCACCTGTTGATGTAATAGCTTGGTTCTTGATCTTGTCATTGGACCAATCCTTACTTCATTAGCTTGTATAGGAACATCCTCATGTGTAACAATAGGTGAAGAGCTAGGGATGTCCTCATCAGCAAGTAACACTATGGTGGATATAAATGGCAAGACTAATACTACATGCTTATTTGGCTGAGTGGAGTTTTGGCTAAGTTTGCATAAATCCAGTTTTCTCCTATCTTTTGTAAAACAAAACTTTCTTTTCAAAGGGTGGCAACATTGGATTAAGATCCAAGCACCACAATACTGTTCACTTGGTCAAAATTTTACTTATTGAAAATGGTGATGTGATTCTTCCGTCCTTCCTTGTCCAGCTGCTCATAGTTGTCCATAACCGGGGACACGGCTAAGATCTTAGTTTGTTGACTCTGCAGAGTTTGTGCACTTTCACCTTCAGGCTCAAATTAGCCCAAACATCCTATACACTCTGAGTGCATTAAGGAAAGGAGAAGATTGAGACGAGATCTTTAAGAAGCAAGAATTCAACCTAATGGCAAGACCCGTTCCACCTATAATTATGCTACATCTGCTTGTCAAGCCCAGGCTGAACCCTCGCAACTTAATTAATCAAGACATAGCCCATATGACTAAAGGCTGCACTGGAAGCAATCTAAACTTGGGGAACATTATAATCACTTTATTCCTGGGTGGCATTCCTTCAAGTGAACTCCCCTCGGGGAGACACTCAACTTTCGACAGCCCCGCAATACCAATCCACCCAGGTGGTTCATTGAAGTTGTTACTTAGAATTTTCTCACAACATCAAGTAAAACAATTTATGTAGCATGGCAAAGCATCAACTAAGTACCAAGGATTCGAAATAACAAGGTATAAGGATGGCTACACACTACTAGGATATAGCATAGCATAAAATAACTTAGTAAAACTTCCTATCATGCATACTACTCAAAATCAACTAATGCATATAGAAAATAATGGGTAGTTGAATGATGTGTTACTTGCCTTGTTGAAGTGGGTGAAGATATCACACTCTCTTCACAAAGGATCGTTGCTCTCCGTATAATCTATTCATTGAAACACAATAACAAAATAAACAAACATTCTACCAAACAACATACAAGTGTAGAAAACATACAGAGAAACTAACATATCAAAAAGGGGTTTAACCAAGTTGACTAGGACAAGGTCAAGATTTGAGTTCAATACTTGTTCAGGAAATTCCAAGGGTTTACTGGGGATGGACTAGGTTGAGTTTGATGTGATCTAACTTTATTATAACCATACTTGTCGAGGAAGTTCCAAGAGTTCACTAAGGCGATCTAACTATTTCAACTAAAGAAGCACATAACAAGTATAACACTTAGTTGTTTTTATCAAAACATTTGAGTGATCTATGTTTAGTCTTTAGTTTAAGGTAGGTCTAGGTTCAACTGACTTCATAGCAATAAAGAAAACAAGTCTAAGTCTTGGGATTTTCCATTTGGGTCAATGGTTGGACAAAAACAACTTGTTATTCTTCAACTTGTGTGGATTGCTCCAAGTCTTCACATGCTTGTCTTCTTGAAGATCTCCTTCATGCTTCTATTATAGACTTGTTCCTTGGATGGATTCTACTCTTGGTCTTGATAAATTCTTCATGGCTTTCTCACTAGTTGGTACAAGGTGGGATGGGCACAAACTACCACTAAGTCAATTTGGGAAGAAAGAAATAGAAAGGATAGAAAGAGGGAGGGAGATTTTTTCTTCTGGGTTTCTTCACACTTGTACTTTCTTGAGTTGCTTCAAGTTGTTGTGAAGTCAAATTCCTTTACTAAAAATTCTTCAATGATCTTCTTTGTGGCTCTGCATGTTGCCATCAAGTTGAAAGGAGAAGAATAGAAAAGGGAAGGAAAAAGACTTAGAGAGAAAGGGGGTTAGTCTCGTGGAAGTTTCTTTGGTTTTCTTCTAAGTGCTTCCACTTCTTGGAGATGCTTCTGAAGTTTGTTTTATGTGCTAAGTTCTTCATTGGTCTTCTATCTTCGTGTTGAAAAATCTCTAGATGGTTAAGTCCTCCATTGCACTTCATGGTTCTCACAAATCCAAAGTTGGTGAAATCTTGAAGCAAGCATGGGGAGACAAGAAGTTGATGGAAACATTTGTACTAGTGTTTTTAGGTTCATTTGTTGGCTAATTATAATTTGAAACTTCACTAAGGACTTAGCCTTAGTTTCATATAGCCATACACACATAGAACCACTTATGCAAAAATATTTCCTAAGTCATTTTTAATATGGTGTGAAACATGTGTGTGATAACTTGTCCTAAAATAAATGGGTATGGCTCATATGTGTCCAAAATTCGATGGCACTAGTTTCTATGGATTAAGGTTGCCATATGGACCAACATTGCTTAAGAAAACATATTAAAATTATTTATAGAATTTAAACTAAGTCAAATTTGCTCAAATGGCCATATAATTCTAATTCCAATCTAAACTTGTTAAAATAATATTTTGGGCTTATCTATATGTTAGTACACATTCTAAGGAACCCAAAAAAAATTATTTTGCAAAAATGGGATTTATAGAATTTGAATTATGTCAAATTTCATCAAACAAGCATATTTGAAAATGATCATATTTTAAATTGTCAAATTTTAATTTGGTTAAAGCCAAAAGATTCTACATGTTCTGTTGATTTCAAAAAGTCCAAATTTATCAAATTTGGCCAGGTGTTTTAAAAGTTATGAGGTTTTGAAATTACAGGGACTAATCTGTAAAACAGCCATTTAATTTTATTCCGGGAGAAAAATCGAATTTTCTTGCGGATAAGGTTGCGCTGACGTGGCCGTTTCCCACTGGCTAATACCGGTTAGATTAAATGATTTAAACAGGGCCCCTAGATCCAGATCTAACGGCCACGGATAGATCGGGGCTAGGGTTACCTCGGCTGGCCGGAGAAGTGGCCGGAGATGGCCTCGCGGCGGCGCAGTGCTCGGGAAAAACGACGACGGAGAGATCCAGGGCTCCTCCGTGCTTCGAGAGGGAACGGAGAGGCGCGGCGATGCACGGCGAGCGTGTCGGAGGCCACAGCGACGACGCACGCTTCCTGGAACGGCGATGCGACGCGGACGGAGCCGGGATCTGCTCCGGCGACCTTCGGACGTCCTTGGCGCGGCGCTTCCTGCGACAAAAAGAATGGAGCAAGGCATCAGAGAGATGCGCACGAGGAAGGGAAATAGAGAGGGACCAAGAGGGGCGGCGTAGAACAGCTACGGTGGTCGGGATGCTCGAAAACGGCCGGCGGCAGTCTCCAACTCCGGCGAGGAATAACAGTGGTCTCGGGGCATGATTGAGAGGGCAAACGGGGGGAAAGAGAGAGGAGAGCAGGGGCTATAAGGAGAGGGTCAGGGGGCAATCAATCACGCCCTTAATCGCTCGAATTTACTCGGCGAAAATCATGGCCGAAACGGCCGGGGTTTCCTCTGTGGCTTGAAGACGGCTGATGTCACCAGTGATGTCACCAATTCTTTTCTTTTTCATTTTAATTTCTGTTTAATCATTTCTTTAATAACTTCTGTATAAAACCTCCAATTGTCACGAAACCAATTTCTAAATTCTTAAAATTTAATTGCCTTTCCATAAAAACCATTTTCACAAACTTTTGAACATATTACATTTTTGGAATTATGAAATTTGAATAATTCATTAAAAGTGACTTAATAGCATTTTTTATACTACATCAAATTTATTTTTGAGAAATGGTTTTATAAAAATACAGAGATATTATATAAGTCAAATATCATTTTTTTAAATCATTTGCACTTGTTTTGCTATTTTATATTTTGAAAAAGAAATGATTTCACTAATAGCATATTAATGCCATTTAAAAATATCAATTATATAAATGAAAATTATTGGTTGAATAAAATAGCAGAGGCATTAATGTGATCAAATAACATTTTCGAAAATCATATTTAATGGTTTTCATATTTTATGATTTTAAAATATGAAGAAACAATGATAGTCACTTAATAGAAAACATTAATTTTTATATGATTAAAACAAATTTTAGAAATATTTTCTAAGACCCTTTTAGGAATTTTCATATTGTATATTTTCAACATATTAGTGAAACCACAATTAGTATCCTTTTGTTATATTTCAAACATAGAGAATTATTTAATAAATTTGGAAATGGGGTTTAGTAAAAGCAGAAAGGTTTTCCCAAATGAATATGTTGTTTTCCCAAATTAAAACATTGTTTTCTCAAAATATCTTACTTGTTTTCATAAACAATTTATTTCTATAGCACTATATTATTTTGTTGATTGACATAACACTTGGAAAACAAGGATCCAACTTATATCTATTTGGGGGTTATCAATAATAGTGAAACCCTTTTTAGAGACAAGAAGAAAATATTTTAGATAGCAACTCTCTAGTTTTTATATATCAAAATTATTTTCAAGATCATAATTGGGTTGAAAACATGTTTGGTGTAAAGGTTTGCTTAAGAAGAAATATTTTCTTTATGTAGAAATATTTATTTTGAAATGACCTTAGGGTTTATGGAATAGAGGTATATTGGATTTTCATTTCCAAAACCTTAGAACATGTATTGTTTTATTTAGTTTCTTGCATCTCATTTGGTTTTTTTTTTGACTTGCATAACATGAAAACAAAAAGTTTCAAATTTTTGTGATTTTTGCACTTTCCAAAAAAAAAACAGGGATGTTACACCTTATTACCGAATCCTCGGGTGCCTGCCAACAATCACATACCGTGGAGGAATGTCTATATTTTGGGAGATGTATGCTAATGTCAACGAATGGTAAACATAAAATACAGTACGTCACAAGTCAACTGGATTTACAAGAGCGGCTCCCATGGTGAAAGACGCAACTGGTGTAGAAGTTCATCCCTCTTTCTCTTTTGTTTACACAATTATGTTTTGACTGATAAATCAGGGGCAAAAATACTGAAGAAAATTTGTATGCATTAATTTGGGGGTGGGCACCCTGCTCCGAGCTCTTCTATCATTTGGATAAGAGAATGAAGCCACTAGTCCAGGGTGTGAAATCCAATCAATAAGTGAGATAAATATTCTCTATTTACGTCCTCATGAGCAAAAACAGAAACATAAAGCAGGTGTAATTTTGAAGGTTTTAAAGGTAACACATGAGCAATTTACTTTGGAATGGAAGTTAAATACCACATGTAGGTAGGTATGGTGTACACAATGGGAAAAATCTTTGGTTTAAGGGAGTTTGGATGCACGAGTAGAGCTCATACTCAGTACAGGTGGAGGCTAGCAAAAGACTGGGAGCGACAAATCAAGAGAGCATAAGAGCCATAATCATGCATAGCAACATAAGCATCATTAATTAAAACATAAGCAGTATCACAATTTCAAAATCTAAGTGGTCAATGAGGCTATTCGTGACTGGTTCGTAGTCATAAACATGGTGTAAGCATGTGCCAAGTCAACCAAATAAAAAATTCGAAAGAGAATACCATATATTGATGCTTTACTATGGCAAGAACAACTCATGAATCTTTCAATACATATTAAACACTCTGAGCTATTTGAGGCTAATCATGCTACTCAATAACCACAGGGCTTTAAAACTAAAATAACATTTAGCATGGCATGAAAAAGTTCTAGCCACAGTCTATACAAGCTTCTACTAGTACTGTTATAAATTCTACTTCAAGCAGCAGTTTTCGTTTCTCCCAACAAGCACCATACAAAACATGCTTTAACAAAAATACTCTTTATGATACAAAAAACAAACATGAGAGTACTCAAATATTACTACTAAAACTAACATCCCTAATAAGAGATGCATGCAAAACAGGAGCTGAATAAATGCAACAGCTAGACAGAGACTAAGAATACAACGTATTCTCATGAAAAAGCGAAGCGTGTCACTCTCCAATAAAATAATGCTGGGGTCCAACCAAGCTTATTATGAAAGTAAAAACAAACTTAAAGAAAAAGCAAAAGCAAACTGGAAACAAAAATAGAAGACGCTCCAAGTAAAGCACATAAGATGCGACCGAATAAAAATATAGTTTCACTAGAAGTGACTTGATAATTTGTTGATGAAGAAGGGGATGCCTTGGGCATCCCCAAGCTTAGACGCTTGAGTATTCTTGGAATTTTCTTGGATGAACCATCGGGGCATCCCCAAGCTTAGGCTTCTCACTCTTCTTGATCACTGTATAACATCCTCTTCTCTTGACCCTTGAAAACTTCCTTCACATCAAAATTCTCACAATCTTCATTAGCAACGTTAGTGCAATTGAAAAAATAAATCCACATGGTTCAGTTTCAACACAAGTATAACTCTAAAAAACACATTAGCTACTGTCAAAACTTATTTCAAAACTCTTTTTCTCAAAAGAACACCAAAAGAAAGAGATTAAGATGCAAATGCGATAAATGGCAGAAATCTGTCAAAAACAGGACAGCAGGTAAAGATCGATTTTTTCAAAAATCTTCTGTTGCTCAAATAAAAAAGTGGTATTCTAAGAAAAGTTGCGTATATAACTCAGGATTAAGAATAAAAAATGTCAGGTCATTTTGAATTGTCTGTAAATTTTAACAGAATTTACAGTGGACAGCATAAATCTGTTTCCTGCGCAGAAATCCGAAATATAGGCTCAACTTTCTACTAGAGGCTTTACTTGGCTCAACAAAAACTCAAAAGAAAAGATACAGCGGGCTTTCTAAGGAAATAGAAAACACCTAGGTAGTGCACACCAAAGAAAAAAAAGTAAACGGGTCGAAAATAGCAAAATAAAATGGGTTGTCTCCCAGTAGCGTTTTTCTTTAACGCCTTTCAGCTAGGCATAAAAAAGCAAAGATGCTCACATAAGAAATATGAATTAAGAAAAAGAGAGCATCACGAAGCAAGTATAAAAAAATTAAGTCTAACCCACTTCCTATGCATAGTAATCTTGTAAAGAAATAAATCAAAGAAGCTCAAACTAGAGATCATGGGAAGGTAGAACAACAGCAACTTCAAAACTTTCAACACAAAGAGAGGTATTTTAGTAACATGAAAATTACTACAAACATATTTTCCTCTCTCATAATAATTTTCAGTAGAATCATGAACAAACTCAACAACATAATTATCACATAAAGCATGTTTTTCATGGTCTAAAATCACACAATTCATATCAAGCTCAAAAACAGTCGGATCAAAATTAAAAGTAAAGACCTCTTCTTTCCCACTTTTAGCTATAGCAAAACAAAATGATTGGTCACTATTAAAAGATATAGGACACATTATAGCAATCCTGTTTCCAGTAGCATTATAATTTATAACATCAAGTAACATCGGACCATCATCAAGAGCATTATCATAAGATTTATCCAAGTAGCATTGATTATCACACATAATAGTAGCAATATCATTCTGACAAGTTTCATTCATAGTAGTATCAAGGTCACAAGTATAGCAAGTATCAATTTCATCAAATAATGTATGAGTTAAAGAGTTACTATCATTGGGAGGTAGACATGGGTAGCTCCATTCTTCCTTATCTTGATCATCACTCTCCTCCTCTTTTTCATCCAATGACCTTCCGGATTCAGCAATTTCTTCTTTTATAGGCTCCTGCAAGGCATCAGTTACTTCCTTAGGTTGTGAGAATTTATTAAGATATTCCATTATGTAGTAATTACAATCCTTGTAATTATCAAAGCAATATTCAAATAAAGCATAAAATCTCATATTTACAAAGTGCACCATCAATACTTTCAAGCAAATAGGCAATTTCGAATGCACCCTTCCAAGCAATAAATTCTTAAATTTGTTCCACATCGTATAATTCATAATTTCCCTTAACATAAGAAGATATGGTAACATTATCATTATACTCACATTGAAAAGGGAGGTGTTTATACCTCCTACAGCAACAAGATTTATCAAAGCAATAAGTAACATTATAAGTAGAGCACAAGTTTTTAGCATAGACTTGCAATTTGCTAATTTGCTCCCATAAGTGCATCCCTTTTTGTGATAAGCGGTGTTCCTTATAATGTTTTTGTTGTTCATCCGTGAACCCACCTTGCTTAAAAGATCTAGTTTCAAAGACATCAAACATTGATAGCAAGCATGATAAAGCAAAAATAGCAAGTGAATGCTTCACTTGAAAATACTTGAGTTGCTTTCTATGCTAAAAAGTAAACTACTTTTTTTTGTGTTTTTGATAAAGAGAAGCAAAACAAGATAATAATAAAACAAGACAATAAACAAAATAAAGAGGTTGAGAGTGAGAGACTCCCCTTGCTAGAAGACTTCTTCCTCCCCGGCAACGGCGCCAGAAAAATCCTTGATGCACTTTGTTGGGAACCCCAAGAGGAGGGTGTGATGAGCACAGCGGTAGGAGTTTTTCCCTTAGTTAAGAACCAGGGTTATCAATCCAGTAGGATAAAGAGAATCTTCGAAAGGTTGATGCCACTGACGGTGGTGATGGCGCTTCACCGGTGTCAGCAACAACGTGGAACCTACACACAACACAATAAAAATACTTTGCCCCAACGGTACAGTGAGGTTGTCAATCTCACCGGTCTTGCTGAAAACAAAGATTAGACGTATAGTGTGGAAAAATAGTGTATGCTTGCAGAAAGTAAAGAGAGCAGGAAATTGTTGTGGTTTGTTTAACAGTGTGGAAAAATGGACCTGATAGGGATATTCCTAAGGATTATGTTATCACAATCATGAATGGAGAGTTTGATAGAAGACAACATGACCATGGTGAAAACAAATATCCAAGATATTGAAAACAAGATCACATTGGTGAAAACAATAAAGCAAGATGGTGAAAATAATTCATAACAATTGTTATTCCAATAAAACAATTGTTATTCATCAAGACAAGGGGATAGGTGCCTCCACCAAGTCAAATGCACCATAGAAATCCTATTTTCGAATAGGTATGGTTTGTATACCATGTATGGCCGAATCCCTTAATGGTGGATCGGTTGTATCCATATTTGTGTCATAGTTGGACTCCTAGTCCTAATAGGAGTCCTAGTCCTAGTAGGAGGTGGGTTGCTTGCGCAAGGAACCCTTGTGGCCGCACCCCCACCCATATATTCATGCCACCTGCGTGTGGATTAGGAGGAGAACAATTTAGACAACAGAAACCCTAGTCTTGAGATTGTATTGCTGCTAAGCATTCATCTTGAAGTATTACCAAGTCAAAGTTGCGTGATATCTTGTTATTCCATTGGGAATAGGGGGATACAGGACCACTTGTGATCTTTGATTACTTGTGCAAGAGTGTGTAGTTGAGAATATCCAAAGGGCTTGATTGTTGTTGCATCTGGCAACAGGGGTCATCCAAGTGAGAGGTCTCAGTGTAGCACTAGTTATCACAAAATACAGAAAATCCATAAAGAGAGAGAGAAGCTCATTGAGAAGATTGGGCCACCCCATATCATCTTGGTATCAGATTCTCCAGGTTTACTCGGTGAGCAAAGTTATCCCTAGTTTTAGTTGTTTTTATTCCTATCCAGAAAAAGCCACACAAAAAAGAATTGTTTAGATCATTGCCAGAGCCTAGATCAACACCAATTTGCATCTACTAAGTTGCTGCTTTTTGTTGATTTGTGTTTCTGTTTTTCTGTTTTTAGTTTTCATCTATTAGGTTTCTTGTGTTTCTATCCGAAAATCCCCACCAAAAATATTGTGGATCTTGTTTGCCTCGGGAAAATCTAGACCTACATATTGTTCTCAAGGTGATCTAGTTTTTCGAGCTGCCTTTGTTGCGGAAAAAGTTGGGTTCTATTTGTGCTTAGGGTTCTAACTACAATCAGATTCCAATCCGAGTCCTACCGTGTGCAAAAATCCACCAAAACCGCTGCCGCCACCATCTACCCTACCGCACCACTCCACCCCTTACAAAATCCACCCACGGTGTCAATTTTCCCTTACCAGCGCGCACACCAACCCACCCGCAGTCGGTTTCCCTATCCCACTCGGATTCGCTGCCGTGAGGGCCAAAACGCACGCAAACGCTGCCGCCGCTGCCGTACCGTTCCCACCATCACTTGGATTCGTTGCCGCGAGCTCAAAACCACGCGCAAACGCTGTCGCTGCTGCCGCCAACAACTACACCGCACACGCACCCGCAAAACCCCACCGCAACACGCACATCCTCGCTGTCGTGAGCAGTTTTTCGGCCCAAAACGCTGCTGTACGTGATGAGGACATCCCTAACACATTTGTTATTCCTCCTATTGATGATGATGTTGCTGTTCAAGAGAAGCATGATGAAGTTAGAATTGGTCCAATGACAAGATCAAGAACTAAACTATTAGAACAGCAGGTGAACTCACTCCTTTTAAATTATGATGTTTGTTCTTATGAGAATTTTATACTACCTAAATCCCTACACTTATGTATGATTCAGGTTATTGATAACACAAACATTATGGGAGGCAAGGAGCATGGAGTCATGGAGCAAAACATTGGAGCACTCATGGAGGAAGATGATCATGCAAGCCCAAGGGAGAAGGAGGAGGAAGAATGAGGATTTTGGTCTGTTTATGTTCTCTCCAAACATAAGAGACTGTCTATGGTTAGGAGAGAAGCCCCCTGCGCCTAAGGATATTTCTCTCCAAACATAAGAGGCTGTCTATGGTTGGGAGAGAGTCCTCCCACGAGTCCAATAAAGGCCCTGCGTGGCTGGTTTGGCCGCACCCCCTTGTGGGTCGGTTTGTATCCCTTAGTCCGAGTCCAAACCTAGTCTGGTTCGAGTCCTAGTGGGTCTAGGTCTGTGCTTGCGCATCCAAAGGTGTGGCCGCACCCCCTAGCCCCTCTTATATACCTCTTCACCTGCGTGTGAAAGGTTAGACTACCTTTATTCATAAAACCCCAGAAACTCCATTGTTGATTGCTTGTAGCATTCATCAGGAATTCATATTGCAAGCTTTGCGTGTTATCCACTATTCCACTGGAAATTAGTTGATACAGGACCACTAGTAGTCAGTGGCTGCTCGTGCAAGTGTGTGGATCTACGAATATCCAAGGGATTGGTTGCTGCTGCAATTGGCATCAGGAATTAGCCGGAGAGTTCGCGGAGAGACACAAGTTATCAGATCCTTGTTATCGTGTGAGTTCATCGAGAAGATCGGGCAACCCCTTATCATCTTGGTATCAGATTTACAGGTTAACTCGGATTCGTTTTCCTGCCGCGGCACGGAAACGGCCGAAATCGCTGCCGCCACCAGCTCCTTATCGCACTCGGAATCGGGCCGTAACGCCCTTACCAATCCGCCCCCGAGCACCGCATCACGCTTACCAAATCCGCGCACCGCGCGCTGCCGCGGTACGGAATCGGCGTTTTCTCTGCCGCGGGCGAAAACCCTGCCGCGCGCCCACGCTGCCCTCGCGCGAAACCACAGCCAGGCTCTGCCCTTGCGCGCGCGCGCGGACTGCTGCCGTACGGCACAGTTTTCCGCCGTTTTGCTGCCGCGGCAGGCTGCCGTGGGCACCAAACTGCCCCAATCTCTGTCGTGAGTGCTGTTTTCGCCCTAGCTCCTTTTCTTTGTAGTTTTTGTTTACAATTTCTTTAGGTTTTCGTTTCCAAACTTTGTGAACTCTAGCTACTGCCTGTCTACAGCAAATTTTAGGTACCTTTCCCAAAAGAATAGCTACTTTTTGCTCCCTCCAGGCTGCTCAATTTCATATAATTTGTGTCACATGTATAATTGTGTGCTTATTTTTGCTCCTAGTTATTTTTGGCCAGTTATAAAAAAATAGAAAAACAGAAAAGAGAAAAGGAGAAAAACAGAATTGTGAAAAGAGAAAAAGGCCTAGTGATCTATTGCTATATTGTTCTTGGAGCTGTTTCACACTACTATATTGACATTTTCTTTTCCATTGAGCAATCTTGTGCCTGTGATAAATTGGAGCATAGCTATTGTCTTTCCAAAGCATTGCAATATTTCCATCCATATAATTGCATTGCCACATTTGTCTCCACTTTGGTGTGTGTTTCCTAGGTGCTATTGTTCAGTCATCACAAACAGCAAATAGGACTTGTTATTGGTGTTGTTAGGTATCCATACCAAGCCCCACTATATATCCTGCTTTGCCTTGTGTTAGCTAAAATCCCTGGGTATTCTTTTATTCACACCAAGCCATAGTACTACTGTTTGCTTGTGGTAAGTATTGCTATTCACTTTGGAACAGTAAGTTAACCTCATTGCTTTGCTGTTTTGAGTGAGTTGTGAGAGAACACCACATCCTATATTTTTGTTTTCACTAACACATTAATCCATGGACAGTTCCTCTTTGGCTAGTAATGTGCAGGTGGACAAGAATGCTGGGAAACCTACTGAGGCTGCTGCTAAGAAGACTTTGGATGATCCTCTTACTTGGGGAGATCTCTCCAAATTTAGAGATATGATCAGCTCAAGAATTGATACAAAACTTGATGAATATGATGAAGTGGTAGCCACCCGAATGGATAAAAAGCTTGATGCCTATGATGAGAATTTGAGGAGGGATTTACAGCAAATGGATATTAAAATTGAGAAAGCTGCTTCTCAAGAATCTGTTGATATTATGCAAGAATCTCTCACCAATTTGACTAGGCAAATCACACAATTGACTACTCAATTAGAGCACAGAGATCATGTTGATTGGGAACCAGGCCGAGTGCAAGCTTATCATGGCCGTGGTGATTTTCATGCTAGAAGAGTACAAGCTCCAAATAATACTAGAGAAGATGATGGTTTGGGCAAGCCAAAATTTTCTATTCCTCCTTTCTCTTTTGATCATGATGATGTTGAGGAATATTTGATGTGGGAGCTAAAAATTGAGAAGCTATGGAGATTCCATGAGTACACTGAGGATAGGAAGATTAAATTGGCTTCTGCTAGTTTTGATGGTTATGCTCTATTGTGGTGGGATAATATTACCAAACTGAGGGCAGAAAATGGTGATCCTGAAGTGCTTACTTGGGCTACTATGAAGCAACTCATGAGGAACAGATTTGTGCCAAAGAATTATGTGAGATCATTATATGATAAATTGCAGCAATTGAAGCAAGGTACATTATCTGTTGATGCTTATTATAGAGAGATGGAGTTGATTCTTCAGAGGGCTAAAGTGAGAGAGGAACCAGAACATACTATGCAACGTTTTCTCTCAGGTTTGCAATTTAAAATCAGAAGCATAGTGAGGCACCTCCAATATAATGATATGAATGAATTGCTTGATCATGCTAAGGAGGCAGAATCACAGCTAGCTGAAGAGGCAAAATTGAGTGCTAGAAGGCTGTTTTCACCTCGAAATAGTAATTTTTCTTCTCCATCATCACAACCAGCACCTAGCCGTGGGGTTTCTACACCCAAGGCCGAGAGCACACCCTCCACCTCTAGGAGGCAAGTGCAACCAGTAGCAAGTGCTAGTGGATCCACTTCTTCCATAGCTCAAAATAGAGATATGTCTTGTCATACTTGTGGTGGAAAAGGCCACTTTAAGAGGGAATGCCCAAATAAAAAGATCATGCTTGTTAATGAAGAAAATGAGTATGAAACTGGAGATGATGCTGATCCTAATGAGGAGGATGATTGTGATGAGCAAGGAGGTCCATTGGATGCTTATGCTACACATTACCCAACGATTGTTTGCTCCCAAAAAGCTGCTGCTTTGAGTGTTATTCCTTCTCCAGAAAATCAGAGGTGCAATCTTTTCCAAACCAAGGCAATTGTAGGTCCTAAAATGGCTTGCAAAGTTATTATTGATGGAGGGAGTTGCAGAAATCTTGCTAGTAAAGACCTATGTGCAAAGCTGAAATTGAAATATATTCCACACCCTCATCCTTATTATATACAGTGGCTGAGTGATAAAGGAGAGATGAAGGTGAGCTACATGGTGAGAGTTGAGTTTTAGATTGGGCCCTATACTGACACCATTGAATGTGATGTTGTGCCTATGTCTGTTTGTCACATGTTGCTTGGAAGACCATGGCAGTTTGACAGGAATGTTACACATAATGGGAGAGCAAACACCTACCAGTTGAATTGGCATGGGAAGGATATTATTTTGAGACCTATGACACCACAGCAAATTGTAAATGAGTCTCGTCAAAAAACTGAAGTGAATTTAGAAACTGAGAGTGAGAGAGAAAAACAAGAGAGTACTCCTTCTATGAGTGAAAAAAATAAGCTGAGTGGTAAAAATAAAAGTGAGGGAGTGAACCTATTATGTATGCTAGCCACCAAAGAGGATTTGAGAGAGTTTGGAGAGGACCCTACTATGCTTCCTATAGTGCTCATGCACAAGGGAGAAATTTTGGTTTCTTCTGACATGACCCCTATTCCTCTTGGTGTCTCTCATGTGTTGCAGGATTTTGATGATGTTTTTCCAGAAGAGGTACCAGCAGGGCTGCCACCATTGCGTGGCATTGAGCATCAGATTGATTTAATCCCTGGAGCAACATTGCCAAACCGAGCCCCTTACAGGACTAATCCCCAAGAAACCAAGGAAATTCAGAAACAAGTGCAGGAGCTACTCGACAAAGGTTATATTCGTATTAGCTTATCTCCATGTGCTGTTCCTGTTATTTTAGTGCCTAAGAAAGATGGTACTTGGCGCATGTGTGTTGATTGTAGAGCCATTAACAACATCACTATTTGTTATCGTCATCCTATACCTCGTTTGGAGGACATGTTAGATGAATTAAGTGGTGCTGCTGTGTTCTCTAAAATTGATTTGCGTAGTGGTTACCATCAAATTAGAATGAAAGAAGGGGATGAATGGAAAACTGCTTTCAAAACTAAATTTGGTTTATATGAATGGTTAGTGATGCCTTTTGGTTTAACTAATGCACCTAGTACTTTCATGAGACTTATGAACCATGTTTTGAGAGAGTTCATTGGAAAATTTGTGGTGGTTTATTTTGATGATATTCTCATATATAGCCACAATGAAACTGAGCATGTTGATCACATTAGACAAGTCTTGCATGTTTTAAGAGCAAATCAATTATATGGTAATCTTGCTAAATGTTCTTTTTGCAAAGATAAGGTCATTTTTCTGGGATATGTTGTATCTAAACATGGCATTGAAGTTGATGAATCTAAAATTGAAGCTATTAAGAATTGGCCTATTCCAACTAATGTTAGTCAAGTGAGAAGTTTTAATGGATTGGCTGGTTTCTATAGAAGATTTGTCAAGGATTTTAGTACTCTTGCTGCACCTTTGAATGATTTAACTAAGAAGGGTGTTGATTTTACATGGGGGGTAGAACAAGATATTGCTTTTGATGAGATTAAGAACAAATTGATTTCGGCCCCATTGTTAATATTGCCTAATTTCAACAAACAATTCGAAATTGAGTGTGATGCAAGTGGTATTGGTATTGGTGGTGTGCTTATGCAAGAAAATAAACCTGTTGCTTATTTTTCTGAGAAATTGCATGGTGCCCAATTGAACTATTCTGTTTATGATAAAGAATTGTATGCACTTGTTAGAGTTCTTGAGGTTTGGAAACATTATTTGTGGCCAAAAGAATTTATCATACATTCTGATCATGAAGCGTTGAGATTTTTAAAGAGCCAATCTAGCCTTAATAAAAGACATGCTAAGTGGGTTGAATTCATTGAGTCATTCCCATACATAATTAAATATAAGAAAGGCAAAGATAATGTTGTTGCTGATGCTCTCTCTAGGAAAAGTATGCTATTAACTCAATTGGATGTGAAAGTTCCTGGTTTGGAGAGTGTTAAAGATTTGTATGCTCAAGATAATGATTTTAAACATGCATATGCACATTGTACTACTGTGAAAGCATGGGATAAATTTCATTTGCATGATGGATATTTGTTTAGAGCTAACAAATTATGTGTGCCCGAGTCGTCCTTGCGTTTCTTCTTGTTGCAGGAATCACACAGTGGTGGTTTAATGGGACACTTTGGGAGGGAGAAAACATTGATGATGTTGGCTGATCACTTCTATTGGCCACGTATGAGAAGAGATGTTGAAAGGTTTGTGAGACGTTGCATCACTTGCAACAAGGCTAAGTCAAAACTGAAACCTCATGGTTTATATACTCCTCTTCCTGCACCTACTACACCTTGGCAAGACATTAGTATGGATTTTGTGTTAGGATTGCCTAGGACTAAAAGAGGACATGATTCAATATTTGTGGTAGTTGATAGATTCTCTAAAATGTCACATTTTATTGCATGCCACAAGAGCGACGATGCGTCGCATGTTGCTAATCTGTTTTTCAGGGACATAGTGAGATTACATGGAGTACCCAAGACTATTGTTTCGGATCGTGATGTCAAGTTCATGAGCTATTTCTGGAAGACACTTTGGGGGAAGCTGGGAACAAAACTGCTGTTTTCCACTACTTGTCACCCCCAAACTGATGGACAAACGGAGGTGGTGAATCGCACATTATCCACATTGCTGCGAGCCATGATTAAAAAGAACCTGCGGGAGTGGGAGGAGTGTTTGCCTCATGTTGAGTTTGCATACAACAGGGCTGTGCATTCTACCACTCAGCTATGCCCGTTTGAAGTGGTATATGGTTTCAAACCCATAACACCACTTGATTTACTGCCACTTCCTGTGGATGAGAGAGTTAATATGGAGGCTTCAAAACGAGCTGATTATGTTAAGAAGATCCATGAGAAGACAAAGGAAGCAATTGAGAAAACAGGAAGACATGTGGCTGAGAGGAGAAACAAGAAGAGGAAGGAGGTACTTTTTCAGCCCGGGGATTTAGTGTGGGTTCATTTTCGCAAGGATAGGTTTCCCCAATTGCGCAAGTCCAAGTTGATGCCCCGTGGTGCTGGTCCTTATAAAGTGCTTCACAAGATTAATGATAATGCATACACAATTGATCTTCCTGGTGATGAGTTTGGTGTGAGTCATTCGTTCAATGTTGCTGATCTTTCACCATACCATGGAGATGACCTTGATGCGTCGAGGTCGACGCCTTTTCAAGGGGGGGAGGATGATGAGGACATCCCTAACTCATTTGTTATTCCTCCTATTGATGATGATGTTGCTATTCAAGAGAAGCATGATGAAGTTAGAATTGGTCCAATGACAAGATCAAGAACTAAACTATTAGAACAGCAGGTGAACTCACTCCTTTTAAATTATGATGTTTGTTCTTATGAGAATTTTATACTACCTAAATCCCTACACTTATGTATGATTCAGGTTATTGATAACACAAACATTATGGGAGGCAAGGAGCATGGAGTCATGGAGCAAAACATTGGAGCACTCATGGAGGAAGATGATCATGCAAGCCCAAGAGAGAAGGAGGAGGAAGAATGAGGATTTTGGTCTGTTTATGTTCTCTCCAAACATAAGAGACTGTCTATGGTTAGGAGAGAAGCCCCCTGCGCCTAAGGATATTTCTCTCCAAACATAAGAGGCTGTCTATGGTTGGGAGAGAGTCCTCCCACGAGTCCAATAAAGGCCCTGCGTGGCTGGTTTGGCCGCACCCCCTTGTGGGTCGGTTTGTATCCCTTAGTCCGAGTCCAAGCCTAGTCTGGTTCGAGTCCTAGTGGGTCTAGGTCTGTGCTTGCGCATCCAAAGGTGTGGCCGCACCCCCTAGCCCCTCTTATATACCTCTTCACCTGCGTGTGAAAGGTTAGACTACCTTTATTCATAAAACCCCAGAAACTCCATTGTTGATTGCTTGTAGCATTCATCAGGAATTCATATTGCAAGCTTTGCGTGTTATCCACTATTCCACTGGGAATTAGTTGATACAGGACCACTAGTAGTCAGTGGCTGCTCGTGCAAGTGTGTGGATCTACGAATATCCAAGGGATTGGTTGCTGCTGCAATTGGCATCAGGAATTAGCCGGAGAGTTCGCGGAGAGACACAAGTTATCAGATCCTTGTTATCGTGTGAGTTCATCGAGAAGATCGGGCAACCCCTTATCAGTACGGCACGATTTCGCCGTTTTCTCTGCCGTGGGCCTCTAGTGCTGCCGTGAGCTCGTTTTTCTTCTAGTTTTTTGTAGTATTCTTTTGTTTACTCCTGTTTATCTCTAGGGTTCTGATCTGATCTTTGATAAGCCATAGCTACAGCCTTTCTACAGCAAATAATAGGTCCCCAAAACCCAAAGACTAGCTGTTTAATTGCTCTAACAGGCTGCTCATTTGATCAAATATGTCCACTAATTTTTGTTTCCATCTACTTTGTTGCTCCTAGTTGATACAAAGGCCGTTGTAAAAATCAAAAAAATAGAGAAAAAGGAAAAAGTATAAAAAAAATAGAAAGAAAGAAAAATTCAAAAGAGGCCGTGCTACTTATCACTAGTGGAAGCTACTTCATATTGGAATTTTTGTGGACAAATTGAGCAATCTTGTGCCTGTTTCATTGAGTATTTGCTAGTGTATTTCTAGTGCTTGCAAAATCTCTACCATATATTTGCTAAGACACAAGTGTCTCCAAGAGTGAGTGTGTTTCCTTTAGTTATTTTTATCACATTAAGCAGTGCATTGGAGTTGTTATTTTGGTGTTGTTAGGAATCCCAACCAAGCCCCACCAAATGCCCTGTTTTGCATTGTAACACTTGAGAGCCTGGTTATTCTCTTCTCACACTTGACACAGTTCTCATTGGTACTTGTTGGTAAGTTGATCCTATTCACTTTGGAACAGTAACTGAACCTTCTTTGCTGGTTTGAGTGAGTTTGAGAGGCACCACAACCCATTGATTATTTGTTCACTAACCTATTAATCATGAGTTTTGCTAGTGAATCTTCTGTGCAGGGTGACAAGGAGGCAACTGATTTAATGCCTAAGACAAAGACTGGTGAAGATACATGTACATGGGCAGATTTTAATATCTTTAGAGGAGGAGTTGCTAATCGGATTGAGCAAAGAGTTGAGAAATAAATTGAAGAATATGATGATATCCTCAGGAAAGATTTGACAGTGATTATAGAGGCACAAAAGGAGGCTGCTAATTCAGTGCGTGTTCTTCAAGAAGCCATGACTAATCTCACAAGGGAAGTTACCAATATCTCAACACAATTACAAAGGGCTAATCTAGCTGCTAATCATGAGGAAGGCCGAGCCATAGCATATGGAGGCCGTGGCAATTATGCACCTAGAAGGGTACCATTGGATGATAATAGAGAAGAGGATGGCCTTGGGAAACCAAAATTCTTTGTGCCTACTCTCACATGTGCTAATGATGATGTTGAGGAGTTCTTGATGTGGGAATTGAAGATAGAAAAGCTATGGAGATTGCATAATTACACTGATGAGAGGAAAATCAAGTTAGCATCTTCTGGATTCGATGGTTATGCTCTCTTGTGGTGGGATGGCATCATAAGATTGAGGGAAACACAAAATCAACCAGAAATTACTACTTGTGCTGAGATGAAACAACTTATGACTGACAGGTTTGTTCCAACAAATTATTTGAGGAATCTCTATGACAAATTGCAAAATTTGAAACAAGGAACAAATTCAGTGGATCAATATTACAAGGAGATGGAATTAGTGCTACAAAGAGCTCGAGTTGTTAAAGCAAAGGAGCAAACAATGCAAAGATTTCTTTTAGGACTATCTTTTCAAATTAGATGCATTGTGAGGCATGTTCAATATAGCAATATGACAGAATTGTTGCATCAATCAAGGGAGGCAGAAAAGAGGTTGGCCGAGGAGGTTACTATGGCTCCAAGGAGGATTTTTCCATAAAGATCTTCTTTTTTTTCACCTCCAACACCTCCACCAGCACAAATTCGAGATAGTACACCATCCAAACCCGAGACAAGCATAAATAATACAAAGAAAACACCACAACCAGCAGCTAGTGGAAGTGGTTATACTCAATCAACAGCAAGACATAGAGACATGACATGCCATACTTGTGGAGGAAGAGGACACTTTAAGAGAGATTGTCCTAACAAGAAAATTATGGTGATCAATGCTAATGAGGAGTATGAGAGTGGAGATGATGTTGATCCTAATGAAGAGGATACATATGATGATGATGATGATGATGATGATGATAGTCCACTTAATGCTTATGCTACAAATTATCCAACTATTGTTTGCACCAAGGCTTTGAGTGTTATTCCTAGCAATGATGAGAGCCAAAGATGCAATTTATTTCAAACCAAGGCAATTGTTGGACCTAATATGGCTTGCAAGGTGATAATTGATGGAGGGAATTGCAGAAATCTAGCAAGCAAGGAGTTATGTGCAAAGCTAAGGTTGAATTACAATCCAAACCCACATCCATATTATATTCAATGGTTAAATAACAAGGAAGAAATCAAGGTATGTCATATGGTGAGAGTGGATTTTCAGATTGGACCATACAAAGATACAATTGAGTGTGATGTGGTTCCCATGACAGTTTGTTACTTATTATTTGGAAGACCTTGGCAATTTGACAAGAAGGTTACACACATTGGGAGAGCAAACACATATCACTTGAATTGGAATAATAAGGATATTATTTTGAGGCCTATGACACCACAACAAATAGTGAATGAATCAAGGCATAAAATAGAGATGAATCTAGAGAAGGAGAGTGAAAGCATCAAATCTATGGATGAAGACAAGTCTAGGCCGAGTGGAAAGACTAAAGGAGTGAGCCTTTTAACTAATGAAATTTATTCTCTTCCTAGTGTTGTTTCTTGTGTACAGGTTGCTATTGAAGAAAGGGAGCACAAAGAAACACCACAACAATCACACATATTGGAGGAAAATGCCACGGGTACTAGTGCTCTTGCTTGTGATATGAAGGTTATTTTTGAAGAAAGGGAGCTACAACCTTCAAAATCACAAGACATTGATAAATTTATACCTACTACAAATGAGGAGGATAGTATTGACAAAGGTATTGATTTCGGTTTAGAAAAATCAAGTATTGAATTATGTGATAGTTTACAACCATATCATACTATGATGAATTCGAAATTTAATAATGTGGTTTTTATTACACATAAAGAAGTACTTGCTAAGATACCATCTAGTGATATTGTATATTATATCATATTAAAAGAACCAATTGATGTGCAATTGCTATGAGTAAAATTGATTATGATAATTCTAGCACATATGATACTAGTTTCAAATTTAATTTCATTGGTGATTATAACTTGAGTAAAATTTTCATGGTACATCACATATGTATAACTAATGATAAAGTGACCGAATTAATTAATATGTTACTTTGGGTAGATGAATTACAAGATTCTACATATGGGCATTATTTTACACATATTTTTAGTTTACCACAATATTGGGTGGATACATATGCTATTAAAACAAACTTCACTTATATTTGCAATTATGATTGCTATGTTATGAAAGGCTATGACTTCTTTTTTGCGAATGATGAAAGGCTATGACTTTTATGTGTTGTGTTCATACAAATTTTGTGATCATATGTCATATGCACAATGTTATGATTTACTAAGAACTAATGAATGCCATTATAGATACATATATTGTGCATACACGTTGTTCTTTTTGTTTCTTCCACTTTCAGGATATCACAAGCCGTGAACGTCTTGTCTTGAAGAAAGGGAGGATGATAGGGATATGCCTAAGGATTATGTTATCCCAAGCATGAATGGAGAGTTGATAGAAGACAACATGACCATGGTGAAAACAAATATCCAAGATGTTGAAAATAGGATCACATTGGTGAAAACAATAAAGCAAGATGGTGAAAACAATTCATAACAATTTTTATTCCAATAAAACAATTGGTATTCATCAAGACAAGGGGATAGGTGCCTCCACCAAGTCAAATGCACCATAGAAATCCTATTTTCGAATAGGTATGGTTTGTATACCATGTATGGCCGAATCCCTTAATGGTGGATCGGTTTGTATCCATATTTGTGTCATAGTTGGACTCCTAGTCCTAATAGGAGTCCTAGTCCTAGTAGGAGGTGGGTTGCTTGCGCAAGGAACCCTTGTGGCCGCACCCCCACCCATATATTCATACCACCTGCGTGTGGATTAGGAGGAGAACAATTTAGACAACAGAAACCCTAGCCTTGAGATTGTATTGCTGCTAAGCATTCATCTTGAAGTATTACCAAGTCAAAGTTGCGTGATATCTTGTTATTCCATTGGGAATAGGGGGATACAGGACCACTTGTGATCTTTGATTACTTGTGCAAGAGCGTGTAGTTGAGAATATCCAAAGGGCTTGATTGTTGTTGCATCTGGCAACAGGGGTCATCCAAGTGAGAGGTCTTAGTGTAGCACTAGTTATCACAAAATACAGAAAATCCATAAAGAGAGAGAGAAGCTCATTGAGAAGATTGGGCCACCCCATATCAGGACCGGGGTTCGTAGTTTCACTAGTGGTGTCTCTCCATAAAAGATAGCATGCTGGGTGAACAAATTACAGCTGGGCAATTGACAAATAAAGGTTGCACCGTAGTGCACAATATGACATGAAGATTACTATGCTATTTAGTGCGGGCATTACAACAAGATACATAGACCGACATCCATCTGCATCTATGACTAATAATCCACCCTCAGGTTATCATCCGAACCCCCTCGGGTATTAAGGTGCAAGCAACAGATAATTGCATTAAACAAAGTGTGTAATGTAAGCAATGATTATGCACGCGGGCACTCTCACCGTTGTTTTCTCCCTAATGGCAACAACACATCGTCCCCCTTCACGTTTCTGTCACTCGAGCAAGGAAACAAGGAGGCATGAACCCACTATCGAGCATAAATACTCCCTCTTGGAGTCACTAGCAACTACTTGGCCAGAATAACCACTAGCAATGGAGAGGATGCAACATCACAAATAACATATGCAAATAAAGACTATAATCAACTTGGCATAAGGTCAATATTCATCGGATCCCAGCAAACACAGCACAGAGAATTACATAAGATCAATCTCGATCATGATATGCAGCTCACGAGATCTATACATGGAGGCATATGAGGAGAAGACAACCATCTAGGTACAGCTACGAACCCGTAGTCCAAGGATGAACTACTCACGCATCATTCCAGAGGCAGACATGGTGATAAAGAGGCCTCCGGTGATGATCTCCTCTCCGGCAGGGTGCCGGAAACAGCTTCAGAACCCCCCTGATCTGGGGTTGACGGTGACGACGGCTGCGGAACTTTTTCGGGGATTTTGATCAGGTGCCTAGGGTTTTCCATCCGGGGGCTTAAATAGGCGAAAGTGCAAATGTGGTGGAGGTCGGGGGCCCCACACCCATAGCTGGCGTGGCCAGGGGGCCGCGCCACCCTATGGTGTGGCCCCCCTGCTGCCCCTCTTCGGCTCCTCTTCGGTCTTCTGGATGCTTCCGGGGAAAATAGGACTCCCGGGCTTCGAATTTTCCAATTCCGAGAATATTTCTAGAACAACTTTTCTGAAACAAAAAAACCGCAAAAAACAGGGAATTCGCTCTGTACATCTTGTTAATAGGTTAGTCCGGAAAATCGATAAAAATGACATAAAGAAAGGAGAAAACATGTAGCAATTGGCATAATATGATCACGGAGCATCAGAAATTAGGGCTACGTTTATGACGTATCAGGGCTCGAGGGCACCCCTCCGGGTCTTCTTCGGACTCCATGTACGTGACAGGCTTCTAAGGTCTTTGGCCTTCGTTTGGTCCAGTTTCAAGAATATTTCCAGAACAACTTTTCTGAAACCAGAAGCAACAAAAAACAGGAAATGGCTCTGTGGCATCGTGTTAATAGGTTAGTCCATGAAAACGTCCGAAAAACGATGGAAAACATGTGAAAACATAAAGGTATTGGATAGAAAACAAGCATGGAGCATCGAAAATAATAGATACGTTTGAGACGTATCAAGCATCCCGAAGCTTAACTTCTGCTCGTCCGCAAGTAGGTAAGTTATAAAAAAAAATTGAGGTGACATGCTACCAACATAAATTTGATCATCGTAGTAATGTAAATCATGTAAACTAGGATCAAATGAATAAGGGTTGTGGTTTATAGTTGATATCAAATAGAATAATGTATAAACCATTAGGAATAAGACAGTAAACTTTTTAAAACACAATCAACCGTGCAAGGTTTATTTAAAGATGATTTAAGCTTCAAGAACAACAATATAATCATCCAAGGCATCAAACTCTCACAACAACTTCTGTTAGGATCAAGTCAAGTGACAACAATATGCACGTAGGAAAATCATTAAGATATTTGTGCACTCAAAACAAGCAAGCGTTCTGTATTGGTCCCTGGCACTAGGATGATATGGCTAAAAGAAAAGTATGGGGGGGTTGGATGGTCAATGGAAGAAAGTATCACACAACTGAAAGTGATCATTAGACAAGATGAAGTCTTATAATCGAAGTTATGCAAGGAGTAGTGATTGTCACACAACGGATGCACATAGAGCTATAAGTGTATAAAAGCTCTCCAATGGAACTAGTGGGGTTGCATCCAACTTGCTTTATCACGAAGACCTAGAGCATTTTTGAGGAGGCTCATCATTGGAATATACAAGCCAAGTTCTATAACGTAAAGTTCCCCACATAGTTATGCAAGTCATAATATGAAAAATCTCTCCAACTGAAGTATTGGTGCTAAATAAGCACAAGTGTGGAATAAATGATAGTAGTGTTCCCCCTCTCTCTTTATTATCTCTCTTTGGCCCTTTCTTTCTTTTAGTTTTTTTGGGCTTTTTTCTCTCTTTTTTATTTTTTTTAATATATAACCTCACTGGTAGGGGCGACACTCTATTTTACAATGAATCATCACACGTTTAGTACTCATAACTCAAACTGAAATATCTCTGATGTATATAAAACTAAATGCTCCTGTCAGTGTAGCACTATGCAAAAATTACAATGAAGCATGATATCAAGTAACATAATGAAGATGGATGTTGTATGGCAATATATCTCGGAATGGCTATGGAAATGCCATGGTAGGTAGGTATGGTGGCTGTTTTAAGGAAGATAATTTTGGGATTATGTGTAGAAGAAGAAAGTTCTCCCACGGGGTTTGGATGCACTGGCGAAGTTTGCACCAACTCTCAATGTAAGAATGAGCCATGCACAGTACTGAAGAGGCTGGCAAATATGGATGGTGGAAGCGCCAGAAAACTGCAACATAGAACTCACAAGTTAAAATACTACAACTAAAATCATGATCTTACAAGGCATAATGAAAATCATCCAAAGAGGGTCCGTGGCATTGACAAGTCACTGTCATCTACCCCGACTGTATCGCGTAATAAAAAGCCATTACGATTGCTATCAGCAAAGGAAGTCATATACCATTATCCTATCAACTGGTTATTTGAGTGTGGCACAATTTCAAGCTTTTAGATCAACCATTAATTGTTTTTCCTCTACTAAACCAGCAAGTTTACCATTAAGCAAATTAGTATCTCAAAAAAAGAGCAAATAATCAAGTGAAACAGTTTAGTGATCTACAAGAATATGCAAGTTTTTTCCGTTATACCATCTACCACATGTAGCATTTCTATTTCCATCAAACACCAAACAAAAAAAACTCTCCAACTAATATAGCAATGAAACAAGAGAGTACTAAGATAACTCTACTAGAACTAACAGCTCTGGATAAGAGATGCATGAAAAACATGAGCTAAAAGGATTTGCAGCAGCTAGAAGAAAAACTAAGAATACGAGCAAGTATTCATATGAAAAAGCGGAGCGTATTTCTCTCCCACAAAAGAATGTTAGGTTCCAACTATATTTATTGCAGCAAGGAAAACAAAATAAAATAAAACAAAAAACAAGCAGACCCTCCAAGTAAAGTGCATATGATGTAACCGAATAAAAATATAGTTTCACTAGAAGTGACATGATAAATTGCTAATGAAGAAGGGGATGCCCAAGGCATCCCCAAGCTTAGGCGTTTGAGTCTTATTAGAATTTTCTGGGATGAACCATGGAGGCATCCCCAAGCTTTGTCTTTTCACTCTTGTTGATCACATTATATCACCCTCTTCTCTTGACCCTTGAAAACTTCCTTCACACCAAACTCAAAGTAATTCTCATTAGAGGGTTAGTGCACGATAGGAAAATCACATGTTATCCTTGGACACAAGAGTTATTAATACTTTTTAGACATTAGCTATAGCCACTGATGTTTTGTGGAGCAAAGAAATCCACTCAACATAGTAAAACAGAGAATGCAAGTAAAAAAGGCAGAATCTGTCAAAACCAGAACATTTTGTAAAGATGATTTTTTTCGGGGCACTTATGTTGCACAAATCGAAAAACACAGAACTTGAAAAAGTTTCGGAAATAGATGAGGGTTAACCACAAAACATTTCAGATCATTTTGATCATTCTGTGATTTTATACGAATTTAATGGTGGATAGAATAAATCTGTTTCCTGCGAAGAAATCCAAATCTAACCTCAACTTTCACTAGAGACTTTACTTGGCACAACAAATACGATAAAATAAAGATACAAAGGAGTTTTTACAAAAGTAAAAAACACCTTGACTCAAAGAAAATAGAAGAAAACATTGCAAAAATAAAAACATGGGTTATGTCCCAAGAAGTGCTTTTCTTTAAAGCCTTTTAGCTAGGCATGATAATTTGAGAAGATTCTCACATGAGAAGTATGAATTGAATCAAAAGAGAGCATCAAGAAGAAAATGTAAAAAAAAGAAGTCTAACACACTTCCTATGAAAAAGAATCTTGTAGAAAAACAAGTCATGAAAGCACAAAGCAACAAGCATAGGAAAGCAAAACAAGTGCAACTTCAAAATTTTCAACATAAAGAGGGGAAACTTAATATTATTGAGATACATAAAACCATGTTTCCCTCTTTCATAATAACCATTGGGTCTTAAAGAAACCAGCATATAGAAGCAACACAAGATAAAGCTCAAAACTTTCATCATAAAGAGAGGAAATTTAATAATATGAAGATTTCCATCACCATATTTTCCTCTCTCAAAATAATTCTCAGTAGCATCATGAATAGACTCAACAATATAGCTATTACATAAAGCATTTTTACCATGATCCACATGCATACAATTATTATCATTACTCACCACATAAGTAAAGTCCTTCTCATTAATAGTAGTGGGAGCAAATTAAACAAAATAGCTATCATTATTATTCTCGTCACCATAATCATCAAATATAGGAGGCATATTGTAGTCATAACTAATTTTCTCCTCAATAGTAGGTGGACTGAAAACAGCATGTTCATCATTGTAAATATCATATATAGAAGGCATATCATGGTCACAATAAATATTATCATAAATAGTAGGTGGAACTAGAATACCACAATCAATATAATCATCATATATTGGAGGCAAAGTATCATCAAAGAAAATTTCCTCATCAAAACTTGGGGGACTAAAATATCATATTCATCAAAACAAGTTTCCCCAAGCTTAGATTTTTCCATAGCATTAGCAATAATGGTGTTCAAAGAATTCATACTAATAACATTGCTAATAGCATGCAAATAAAGCTCCATATGTTTTTTAATTTTCTCTTCAAACACTTAATATCGTATCTCAAGCTAAATATTATAAAGCTCTCTCATATTTTTGTTATTTTCCATTAAGCCTAACTAGTAAAAATGAAAACAAGGAACAAGTGAAAATAAGCCTAACTAGAGAAAGCAAGAAACAAAAAGATATAATTACAGGATCTAAAGGAAATAACTTCGAGCACTCACACATGATGTGAGTACCTTTTACCTTACCTCCCCGGCAACGGCGCCAGAAAAGATCTTGATGTCTACGCACACTTCTATTCTTGTAGACAGTGTTGGGCCTCCAAGTGTAGAGGTTTGTAGAACAACAACAAGTTTCCCTTAAGTGGATCACCCAAGGTTTATCGAACTCAGGGAGGTATAGGTCAAAGGTATCCCTCCCAAGAAACCCTGCAATTACGATACAAGAAGTCTCTTGTGTCCCCAACACACCTAATACATTTTTCGGTTGTATAGGTCCACTAGTTCAGCGAAGAGATAGTGAAATACAAGTAATATGGATGATTATAAGCGATAATAGCGATCTGAAATAAAAATGGCAGCAAGCAACCATGTAGCAGAACTGATTGTAAATGGTGTTTCAATACTTAGAAACAAGGCCTAGGGATCATACTTTCACTAGTGGACACTCTCAACAATAATAACATAATTGAATGCATAAATATTAACTCTTCACTATGCTACTCTCAACCACTCTCCGGTCAGATAACAAACACAAATCATTGCATAGGTCTTTAAAAGCACTCCTTAGAGTTCGCATTTCCCCATCTAGGTAACCCCCACGGTATCCCCATGGGACCTACATGGTTCCAAACAAACACCACAATTTCATAGGGTCATCCAACACAAAATATAAATATCATGCTAAACCACATGGTGCACCTGTCACTATTACACCGTGATCAAAGTGTCTACGGAGATATCATAACAAAACCACGTGAGTAGCATGAGAGATGAAGAGTAACATGTACTTATTAAACTAGATTACAAAGCTCATGATCACATAAAGATCACACCATCGGAGAGAGAGATAAAACACATAGCTACCGGTAGACCCCTCAGGCCCGGGGGAGAAATACTCCCTCCTCATCATAGGAGGCAACAACAACGATGAAGATGGCGGTGGAGTCGATGGAGATGGCTCCGGGGGCACTTCCCCATCCCGTCGGGGTGCCGGAACAGAGATTTCTGTCCCCCGAAACTTGTCGGCGGCGGGGGCGGAGCTACGAAACTTTTCGTGGAAGGGGGCCGATATATTTAGGGTTTATGCCTCAGGGGGGGACTTTATAGGCGAAAGGGCGATGGCGGTGGGTGGCCAGGGGGCCACACCACCCCTGGGTGCCCACCCATGGTGTGGGGGATCCAGGGCACCCCTCCGGGTCTCATCCGGACTCCATGTACGTGACAGACTTCTAACTTCTTTGGTCTTCGTTTCGTCCAATTCCGAGAAAATTTCCAAAACAACTTTTTTGAAACCAAAAACAGCATAAAACAGGAATTGGCTCTGTGGCATCTTGTTAATAGGTTAGTCCATGAAAACGAAAACGAAGGAAAACATGTGAAAACATAAAGGTGTAGGATATAAAACAAGCATGGAGCATCGAAAATTATAGATATGTTTGAGACATATCGGTGACTCGGAAAATATGGGAGGTGGCCACGCAAGAACCGGAAATTCAGGACCCGACTATCATAATCGGGGTCACCAAGGTCGAGGTAACCAAGGGACAAACTAAGGCGGAACTCAGCTGGGAGGAAATTACGGTTTTCAAACCAATCCCAAGCAGCTTAGTTCTGGTCAGTATCACGTATTCATAACCAGTTCGTGCAGAAGGGAAACAAAGGTAAAGAAGTGTGCAGTAAACGTTGTGGCCCCTGCTGTTCCTAGATGGCTGAAATGGTCTGAATAACCTATAACCTGGAGTCGGGCAGATCATCCTCCAAGAGTTGATAACCGAGGAAGTGTTGCTTTGGTCATGGCTCCACAAGTTGGAGGATATAAACTCGACAAAGTATTAATGGATGGTGGGAGTAGCATAAACATACTCTATTATGATACTTTCAAAAGGATAAACCTGCAGGAGAAGTAACTTCAACCATCATCAGCTGTTTTACATGGAATTGTTCCTGGTAAGTCCGCATAGCCTACTGGTAGGATTTATCTTGAAGTCGCGTTTGGATTTTTTGAAAATTACAGGACCGAGATGTTGGCATTCGAAGTTGTCACGTTCAAAAGTTCATATCATGATCTATTTGGGTGACCAGCTTATGCCAAGTTTATGGCGAGACCCTGCTATGTGTGTCTTGAACTGAAGATGCCAGGTCCTCATCGAAATATTACAATCAATGGAGACAGAGACATAACTATGGAATGTGAGGAAGGTGATGCAACTTATGCGGAATCATCTTGTGCAGATGAAGAACTAAAATTATAAAAATTCTAGGTTGATCCTAAGAATATGACCTTCTCAAAAAACCATCAACTGATTATAAGCTGAAATTCAAATCAGCTCAGGATACCAAACTGGTAGACTTCACCCCAGGAAACTTGTCCAAGCAGTTCAGTGTGGGGGCTCACATGGATGACAAATAGGAAAGCGCGCTCATCAAGTTCCTCCATGAGAATTGGGACATCTTTGCGTGGAAGCCTTCTGACATCCCAGGTGTTCGAAGGGAACTTGCTGAGCACAACTTAAATGTGGATCCTAAACTGAAACCCATACAACAGTTCCTCCGTCGGTTTAATGATGAGAGGAGAAAAGCTATTGGAGAAGAGATAGCTCGGCTTCTGGCAGCTAGGTTTATTGTACAAGTACTTCATTTGAAGTGGTTGGCAAATCCAGTTCTGGTTCTCAAGAAAAAACACTTCCTGGAGGGAGCATAGATTATACAGATCTGAACAAAGCTTGTCCTAGGGACCTATTCTCATTACCATGTATTGATCAGAGCATCGACTCTACGGCCGGTTGTGAATTGTTATGTTTTTTCGATGCTTATTCATGTTATCATCACATCAAGATGAAGGAAGAGGATCGGGAGAATACCTCGTTCATTACACCCTTTGGAGCGTTCTTTTACACATCAATGCCCTTTGGGCTGAAAAATGCGGGAGCAACTTAGCAATGATACATTCAGAATTGTTTGCAGAAATAGACTGGGCGAAAACTACACGCTTATGTTGATGATATTGTTGTCAAGTACCAAAAAGGTGATACCCTGATTTCTGACCTAGAGGAGACATTTGTGAGTTTATGCAAGTATGAGATGAAGTTAAACCCGGTGAAATGCATGTTTGGAGTACCAGCAGGAAAATTGTTGGGTTCCATAATTTCAGAAAGAGGAATTGAGGCAAACCCGAAAAAAATCCACGCTATACATAACCCGAGAAAGCCGGTCTGCCTAAAGGACGTCGAGAAATTGACATGGTGTGTTGCAGCGTTCAGCCGGTATATAAGCAGACTTGGAGAAAAAGCTATACCATTCTACCGGCTCTTGAAGAAAACTGATAAATTTGTTTGGAACCAAGAAGCTCATGATGCTTTGGAGGCTTTGAAAAAACAACTCTCCAACGCACCTATATTGGTTGCACCTGAGAAAAAAGAGCCTATGTTGTTATACATTGCTGCAAACAACAGGGCTGTGAGTGCAGTCGTGCTTGTGGAAAGGAAACAGTAAGGAAAGGAAGGTATGGTTCAGCGGCCGGTTTACTATGTGAGAGAGGTCTTAACAGAATCAAAACTAAGATACCCACATTGGCAGAAACTGGTTTTTGGCGTGTTTATGGCCAGTCATATACTGAAACACTACTTTCAGGAACACCCTGTCACGATTGTCAGTTCTGCATCTTTGTCAGAGAAGCAACTGGATGATTTGCGAAGTGGCCTATCGAGATGGGACCATATCACATCAAATACGAGCCAAGAACCATGATCAAGTCTCAGCCACTCATCGAGGTTATAAATGATTGGACACAATTACAAGTTCCACCAGATAAACCAGAAACAAATATTGGACGATGCATTTTGACGGGTCGCGATAACTGGAAGGATCAGGAGCCGGTGTGGTCCTGACATCTCCATGAGGTGATAAATTTCGATATGTCTTACATATCTCATTTAAGTGCACTAATGATGCAGCGAAATATGAGGCTTTACTCCATGGGTTTCGAATTGTAAAATAAATGAGTATAACCAGGATTCGATGTTTGGGAGATTCACACATCGTTTCTCAGCAAGTTACATGAACCTGATATTCCAAAGACCCGGTCATGGGAGCTTACAGACGAGCAGTTACCCAGCTAGCTAGACATTTTCAAGGTTACCAAGTCGATCAAGACGACTTAACGAAGCAGCTGATGCACTATCTCGTCTAGGATCTCAGAAAAAGCAGGTTCCTCCTATTGTCTTTTTAGACAAAATCCATAGCCCATCAATCAAAATCCCTATGGAAGAAGATCTGGCTAATCCAAATCCTGAGTCAGAACTGGTGTAGCAGCTCTTTATGTAACACCAGAGTGGAAAGAACCATATCTGGCTTATCTCACAAGAGGCGAGCTCCCCAAAGAATAAATAATCGCCGCCAGGTTATACGACGGTCAAAGTCTTATACAATAATCAATGGTGAGTTATACAAAAGAAGCACAACTGGAATTTTTCAACGATGTGTCTCTCCAGAAGAAGTGTGTCAGATCTTAAATGAGATCCACTCAAGGGACTGTGGGCATCATGCAAGTTCCAGGTCATTGGTTGCTAATCATTTAGACATGGATTTTTCTCGCTTACAGCAATGGCAGACGTAGAGAAAATGGTGCGAACTTGTGAGGGTTGTCAGAAGTACGCAAGACAGGAACATACGCCAGCTCAGGATTTGCGTATGATTCCAATAAATTGGCCTTTTGCAGGCTGGGGTCTTGACATGGTTGGACATTTTAAGATGTCATCAGGGAAAAAGACTCATCTTTTGGTGGCAGTAGACAGGTTTACAAAATGGGTAGAAGCAGAACCTGTCAGCAAATGTGACGCAGTTACAGTCGTCAAGTTCTTGAAAAACTTGATCTTCATATTTGGTTATCCACATAGCATAATCATGAACAATGGGACAAACTTGTCTGAGGGAGAAATGAAGAAATTTTGTGAACTTAATCGTATCATACTTGATCTTGCTTCAGTTGTGATATGGGGTGGCCCAATCTTCTCAATGAGCTTCTCTCTCTTTTTGTATTTTCTGATATATTGGATAACTAGTGCTACACTGAGACCTCTCACTTAGCAGACCCCTGTTGCCAGATGCAACAACAATCAAACTCTTTGGATATTCTCAACTACACACTCTTGCACAAGTAATCAAAGATCACAAGTGGTCCTGTATCCCCTATTCCCAGATGGAATAACAAGATATCACGCAACTTTGCAAGGGTAAACTTCAAGATGAATGCTTAGCAGCAATACAATCTAGAGGCTAGGGTTTTTTGGTTTTGGTTTAAACTGGTTCTACCTATACCACACGCAGGTGGTGCACATATATAGGTGGAGGGTGCGGCCACAAGGGGCTCCTTGCGCAAGTCCCCTCCTCCTACATGGACTAGGACCCCTACTAGGACTAGGAGTCCAACTATGACTCAAAGAGAGATACAAACCGATCCACCATTAAGGGATTCAGCCAATTATGGTATACAAACCATACCTATACTAAACAGGATTTTCTATGGCACATTTGACTTGGTGGAGGCGCCTATCCCCTTGTCTTGAAGAATAACAATTGTTTTATTGACATAACAATTGCTATTTAATTGTTTTCACCATCTTGGACACTTGTTTTCACCATGGCTCCTTTGTTTTCACCACTTGTATAATTATCTTCTAGCTCCTCTTGATTGTTCTCCTCCATCATGTTTGTGTTATCAATAAAACTAATCATACATAAATGCATAGACTTAGGTAGTATAAAATTCTCATAGTCATAAATAACATAATCATTAAGGAGTGAATTCACCTGTTGTTCTAGTAGCTTGGTCCTTGATCTTGTCATTGGTCCAAGTCTCACTTCATATTGTTTAAGTGGCAATGTACTAGGGATGTCCTCATCATCCTCCCCACCTTGAAAATCCTTGATGTCCACATCAAGATTCTCTCCATGATATGGTGTCAAATCCGAAACATTGAAGGAATTACTCACTCCAAATTCATTAATTGGAAGATCTATTTTGTAAGCATTGTCATTTATTTTTGCAATCACTTTGTAAGGACCAGCACCTCTTGGCAATAATTTTGATTTCCTTAGCTTAGGGAACCTATCCTTCTGAAAGTGTACCCATACCAAATCTCCCTCTTGAAATATAACCTCCTTTCTCTTTTTATTTCTCCTTTGAGCAATATCCTTCCCTTTCTTCTCTATGGCATCCATTGTTTTCTCATGTATCTTCTTCACAAAATCAGCCCTTTTGGATGCATCCATGTTAATTCTCTCTTGAATAGGAAGTGGTAATAAATCAAGTGGTGTAGTAGGCCGAAATCCATAAACCACCTCAAAAGGACATAATTGAGTAGTTCAATGCACAGCTCTATTATAGGCAAACTCCACATGTGGAAAACAATCTTCCCACTCCTTCAAATTCTTCTTGATCATAGTTCTCAACAATGTGGACAAGGTTCTATTCACCACCTCGGTTTGTCCATCTTTTGGGGTGACATGTTGTAGAAAACAACAATTTGGTTCCAAGCTTCCCCCATAATGTCTTCCAAAAGTAACTCATGAATTTCACATCTCTATCCGAAACAATTTTCCTTGGTACTCCATGTAGTCTTACTATCTCCTTGAAAAAGAGAGTAGCAATAGGGGAAGCATCATCACTTTTGTGGCAAGCAATGAAGTGTGACATCTTGGAGAATCTATCCACCACCACAAATATTGAATCATGTCCCCTCTTTGTCCTTGGTAAGCCTAACACAAAATCCATGCTTATATCTTCCCATGGTGTAGTTGGTGTTGGTAATGGAGTATATAATCCTTGGGGCTTCAATTTGGACTTGGTTTTATTGCATGTAATACACCTTTGCACAAATCTATAGACATCTCTCATCATATGTGCCCAATAGAAATTTTCAGCCAACATAAGTAATGTTTTCTCTCGTCCAAAGTGACCCATCAATCCACCACTATGAGATTCCTGTAATAACATCAAACGCAAAGAACACTCGGGAATACATAGTTTGTTAGCTCTAAACAAAAATCCATCATGTATATGATATTTATCCCAAGCCTTTACATTAGAACATTTACTATCGGGTGTTGAAAATTCTTTATCTTGAGCATATAGTGGCTTTAATTCTTCTAAACCCGAAACTTGTACATCCAATTTAGTGAGTAGCATATTTTTCCTAGACAAAGAATCAGCTACCACATTATCTAATCCTTTCTTTTGTTTAATAATGTATGGGAAAGATTCAATAAATTCTACCCATTTAGCATGTCTCTTATTAAGATTGGATTGATTCTTTAAAAAATTCAATGCCTCATGATCTGAATGTATAATAAATTCCTTTGGCCATAAATAATGTTTCCAAACCTCAAGAACTCTAACAAGTGCATACAATTCTTTATCATAGACAGAATAATTCAATTGTTCTCCATGTAATTTTTCAGAAAAATAAGCAATTGGTTTCTTATCTTGCATTAACACTCCTCCAATACCTATGCCACTAGCATCACATTCAATCTCAAATTGTTTATTAAAATTAGGTAGCACCAATAATGGAGCCGAAATCAACTTATTTTTCAAAGTATCAAAAGCAATATCTTGAGCAACCCCCAACTCGAAATTTACACCTTTCTTAGTCAAATCATTTAAAGGGGCGGCAATAGTACTAAAATCTTTCACAAATCTTCTATAAAATCCAGCTAGTCCATTAAAACTTCTTACTTGACTCACATTCATGGGAATTGGCCAATTTTTAATTGCTTCAATTTTAGATTCATCCACTTATATCCCATGCTTAGAGACAACATAACCAAGAAATATGACCTTATCTTTGCAAAAAGTGCACTTCTCTAAATTTCCATACAATTTATTTTCTCTTAGCACATGCAAGACTTGTCTAATATGATCAATTTGTTCATGTTCATTGTGGCTATATGTGAGAATATCATCAAAGTAAGCAACCACAAATTTGCCAATAAAATCTCTCAAAACATGGTTCATTAATCTCATGAAAGTACTAGGTGCATTAGTTAATCCAAAAGGCATTACTAACCACTCATATAAACCAAATTTTGTTTTAAAGATTGTTTTCCACTCATCCCCTTCTTTCATTCTTATTTGATGATAACCACTACGCAAATCAATTTTAGAGAAAATAGCACTACCACTTAATTCATCTAACATGTCTTCCAAACGTGGTATAGGATGACGATAACGAATAGTGATATTGTTAATTGCTGATCAGGATATAATAGGGTTCCATGGTGAGTGTACATGCTTGAGTTGGAAGGAAATATTGAGCCTCACTGATGATTATTATAAGGTGAATTCTTTCCTATTAATAAATATTGTTGGTGTTTATAAGAATGTTATACTACCTAAGCTATTGCATTATGTATTAGCAGGGTTATTGATAACACAAACATGAATGGAGGAAGACCTCAAGGCATACTGGAAAACAAGATGGAGATGTTGGGAAATAAGAGTACAAATGGTGAAAATAATTATTCCAGTGATGAAAGCAAATGTGCAAGTGTGGAAAAACAACTCCAGGAATGTTCTTCCACACTAAGGAATGGTGAATACAAGAGGAGGGCGCCCCATTGAAGTTCAATGCACCATATAGAAAGTCCTAATTCAATTAGGCATGGCTTGTATGCCATAATGGCCGAACCCCCTAAAGTTGGGTTGGTTTATATCCCTTCCTAGTCCAAGTAGGAGTCCTAGTAGAGTCCTCCTAGTCCAAGTAGGAGTCCTAGTTGAGTCCTAGTCCTAGTAGGAGAGGTGCTTGTGCAAGGAGCCCTCCACCTATATATACTCCCCACCTGCGTGTGGAAGAGGGAGAACAAGTTTAAACCAAAACCAACAAACCCTAGCCTCTAGATTGTATTGCTGATAAGCATTCATCTTGAAGTTTACCCTTGCAAAGTTGCGTGATATCTTGTTATTCCATCTGGGAATAGGGGGATACAGGACCACTTGTGATCTTATATTACTTGTGCAAGAGTGTGTAGTTGAGAATATCCAAAGAGCTTGATTGTTGTTGCATCTGGCAACAGGGGTCTGCTAAGTGAGAGGTCTCAGTGTAGCACTAGTTATCCAATTATCAGAAAATCCACAAAAAGAGAAAGAAACACATTGAGAAGAATGGGCCACCCCATATCATCTTGGTATCAGATTCTCAGGTTGCCTCGGTGAGCAAAGTTATCTTTAGTTTAGTTTTTTTTTATTTCCTATCCAGAAAAAGCCATACAAAAATATTAGATTTAGTTTGTGCCAGAGCCTAGATCAACACCAATTTGCATCTACTAGTTGCTGTTTCTTGTTGATTTGCGTTCCTGTTTTTCTTTTTCATCTTTTTAGGGTTCCTCGTGCTCATGTTTTGTTTCTACATATACCAAAAATCTCCACAAAAAATAGTATATGCGACTTGCTTGTGTTTTTCTTCGAGTTGGGCACAGAACTCGCGCATCGACTAGTTTTCGTATCCGAGCGCTACCACAAAACGCTAAATGCCAAAAGCGTATCCGAGCGCTACCGCGATCTGCACGCACAGCAATCCATGCGCCAATCGCGCCGACACAGGTTTTCCTACTCGCGTGCCGACTCTTCCGCATGCACGCCATCCCGTGTGGAAGTCCAACTGCCACCACGCACTTTGCGCCAAAATCACCGCGCGTCTCTTTTTCCGCACCAGCCAAACCAATCGCTGCTCCCTTTCAGGTTTCGTTCGTGGACTCGGTCCACCGTTATCCGGGCCGCGGATCCGAGGGCGCTCCGCGCCACACGGCCTTGGCCTCGTCCTACTCGCGGTCCAACCAGCAGCGGCCAATCACTTCCGTGTCCGAAGTTGCTACTCGCACGGCCACACTTATTTCCAATCGCACTCAATCCACCGCACCAAAAGCACAAATTCCAGGTTACGTTCCACGCGCTTCCTGGCGCGTATCGGAGACCCTGTCCTATCCGTGTCAGAGCAGAATCCGAGCCCTACCAGGCCACTACACGCCACAATCACTTCAAAGGCAAGTTCGGACTAGCATCAAAAGTCACGCCGCACACCACAGCAAGTCCACACAACACCTCGCAAAAATATCTACCGGTTTTGTTTAGTTTTTCATTTGTATTTCTTCCTGTTTTCTCTGTAGGTTTCCAGTCTGATCTTTGATAAGCCTTAGCCACAGCCATTCTACAGCAAATTTTAGAAACCTACCCAAAGACTAGCTATTTTATCGCTCTTACAGGCTGCTCAATGTGATCAATTCTTGTCCATATTTTCTGCTCCTAGTTGATTCAAAGGCCATTAGAAAAGTACAAAAAAATAGAGAAAAGAGTAAAAGTATTAAAAAATAGAAAGAGAGAAAAAGCAAAAAGAGGCCGAGACATACTATCACTAGTGGAAGCCTATCATCTTGGATATTTTGTGGACATTTGAGCAATCTTGTGCCTGTTTTCGTAGAGTATTTGCTAGTGTCTTTCAAGTGCTTGCAATATCTCTTCCATATAATTGCTAAGCCACATTTGTCTCCCAGAGTGAGTGTGTTTCCTTTAGTATTTTTTTCATCACATTAGACAGTGCATTGGAGTTGTATTTTGGTGTTGTTAGGAATCCCAACCAAGCCCCACCAAAAACCCTGTTTGCATTGTGATACTTGATATCCTGGATATTCTCTTCTCACACTTGGTACACTTTTCATTGGAACTTGTGGTAAGTTGATCCTTTTCACTTTGGAACTGTAAGTGAAGCCATCTTTGCTTGGTTTTGAATGAGTTGTGAGAGAACACCACAACCTATTGTTATTTTGTTTCACTAACAAATTAATCAATGGGTTTTCCTAGTGTTGATGCTTGTAGTGCTACGTTTTGGAAGGAGGATGCTAGTGGGATTCCAGCAAAAGATTTATTTCACTTCATAGCAGACATCAAGGAAAGCAAGGTTGCTATTACCCTTGATAAAGGTACACGGTATAATTTTGTTGGTCCTGAGGTTGTTGAAGAATTGCAGCTGGTTCCACACACATGTGATCCATTTAGGTTACCTACATATGATGATGAACTTATCATTACTCACATAGTTTTTGTTCCTTTAACCATTCATGGCCATAAGGAGAAAATTTTATGTCATGTGATGCCTAGAGATATTATTTGTTCTCATCTTTTGTTGGGACAACAATGGTGCACTAAATATAGAGTTAATTTTGATAGCCATTATCTTGATTTACAATTCTTTTGGAACAATAAGAAAAATTGGATACTACATGCATGGCTTACACAATTTAAAAGAATTAGACATCAACCCTAAATTTCTGCTCAAATGCTTGAAAAGCAAAGACTTGAAAAACTTGAGATGCAAAGACTTGAGCGTCTAGTTATGGGATTTGTCGAGGATGAGAAGGCATGTGAGGTTGTTTCTACTAATGTAATCATGTCTACTCCTAGTATTATTTCTTGTGATATGCAGGTTACTTTTGAAGAAAGGGAGCCACAACAAGTAGAACATGCATCACCACTGGAGATAGTTGAATTGGTACCTAATAATTCTGAGGAGGATGCTATTGATAAAGGTGCTGACTTCGTGTAATCCCTCTCAAGTATTGAATTATATGAACCCACTAAATTGCTAGTTGATTCTTGTGAGTTAACAAGCATAGATAGTCCACATACATGTGATAATGTGCTAATTTCGAAATTTAATCATGTGGTTTTGATTTTACATAAGGAAGTGCTTGCTAAAATACCACCTAATAATATTGTGGATTACATCATGTTAAATGAATCAATTAATGTGCAAAGTGCTATGAAAAAGGTTACTGAAATTTCATATGTCAATTCTAGTAACTATGTTTCTTCTTTCACTTTTAACTTGATTGGTGACTATAACATGAGTGAAATTTTTATGGTGGATCAAATATGTATTACTTGTGATAAAATGGCCGAATTGAACATTGTGTTACCTTCGTTAGATGGTTTACATTTTGCTACATGTGAGCATGCTTTTACACATATGTTTGGTTTGCCACAAAACTTGTTAAGTACATGTGCTACTGAATGATACTTCACTTATATTTGCAAATTGAGTTGCAACTTTCATGATGATAATAATAAACTTCTTAACACCTTTGAGTGTACTACTAAAAACAAATTTGATCATAGATCTTCTGTGAGAACACTTGATTTGATACTAAACAATAAAAATGTATACATACATGTCTCTCCTTTTGATCATGATTTGATATGGGGTGGCCCAATCTTCTCAATGAGCTTCTCTCTCTCTTTATGGATTTTCTGTAATTTGTGATAACTAGTGCTACACTGAGACCTCTCACTTGGATGACCCCTGTTGCCAATGCAACAACAATCAATCCCTTTGGATATTCTCAACTACACACTCTTGCACAAGCAATCAATGATCACAAGTGGTCCTGTATCCCCCTATTCCCAATGGAATAACAAGATATCACGCAAACTTTGACTTGGTAATACTTCAAGATGAATGCTTAGCAGCAATACAATCTCAAGGCTAGGGTTTTCTTTGTCTAAATTGTTCTCCCTAATCCACACGCAGGTGGCAAGATTATATAGGTGGGGGTGCGGCCACAAGGGTGCTTTGCGCAAGCAACCCACCTCCTACTAGGACTAGGACTCCTATTAGGACTAGGAGTCCAACTAGGACACAACTATGGATACAAACCGATCCACCATTAAGGGATTCGGCCACATATGGTATACAAACCATACCTATTCGAAAATAGGATTTCTATGGTGCATTTGACTTGGTGGAGGCATCTATCCCCTTGTCTTGATGAATAACAATTGTTTTATTGAAATAACAATTGTTATGAATTGTTTTCACCATCTTGCTTCATTGTTTTCAACATCTTGAATGTTTGTTTTCACCATGATCATGTGGTCTTCTATCAACTCTCCATTCATGCTTGTGATAACATAATCCTTAGGCATATCCCTATCATCCTCCCTTTCTTCAAGACAAGACGTCCACGGCTTGTGATAATCTGAAAGTGGAAGAAACAAAAAGAACAAAGTGTATGCACAATATATGTATCTATAATGGCATTCATTAGTGGTTAGTAAATCAAAATATTGTGCATATGACATATGATCACAAAGTTTGTATGAAAACAACACATAATAGTGATAGCCTTTCATAACATAGCAATCATAATTGCAAATATAAGTGAAGCTTGTTTTAATAGTACATGTATCCAACCAATATTGTGATAAACTAAACATATGTGTAAGATCATGCTCAAATGTAGGAATTTGTAATTCATCTACCCAAGGTAACATATTGTTTAATTCGACCACTTTATCATAAGTTATCTACCATGAAAATTTTACTCAAGTTATAATCACCAATCAAATTAAATTTGAAACAAGTATCATATGTGCTAGAATTAACATAATCAATTTTATTCATAGCACATTGCACATCAATTGGTTCTTTTAACATGACATAATAGACAATATCACTAGATGGTATCTTAGCAAGTACTTCTTTATGTGTAATAAAAACCACATTGTTAAATTTCGAATTCATCCTATTATGATATGGTTGTAAACTATCACATAATTCAATACTGGTTTTGTCCAAACCGAAATCAATACCTTTATCAATACTATCCTCCTCATTTGTAGTAGGTATGAATTCATCAATTTCTTGTGATTTTGAAGGTTGTAGCTCCCTTTCTTCAAAAATAACCTTCATATCACAAGTAAGAGCACTAGGACCTGTGGCATATTCCTCCAATGGTGATGTTTCTTTGTGCTCCCTTTCTTCAAAAACAACCTGTACACAAGAAACAACACTAGGAAAAGAAAATATTTCATTAGTTAAAAGGCTCACTCCTTTATTTGTCCCACTCGGCCTATACTTTTCTTCATCCATAGAGTTGGTTTTTTCACTCTCCTTCTCTAGATTCACCTCTATTTTCTGTCTTGATTCATTCACAATCTGTTGTGGTGTCATAGGCCTCAAAATAATATCCTTATTATTCCAATTCAAGTGATATGTGTTTGCTCTTCCAATGTGTGTGACCTTCTTGTCAAATTGCCAAGGTCTTCCAAATAATAGGTGACAAACTGTCATAGGCACCACATCACACTCAATTGTATCTTTGTATGGTCCAATTTGAAACTCCACTCTCACCATATGACATACCTTGATTTCTTCCTTGTTACTTAACCATTGAATATAATATGGATTTGGATGTGGATTGTAATTCAACCTTAGCTTTGCACATAACTCCTTGCTTGCTAGATTTCTGCAACTCCCTCCATCAATGATCACCTTGCAAGCCATGTTAGGACCAACAATTGCCTTGGTTTGAAATAAATTGCATCTTTGGCTCTCATCATTGCTAGGAATAACACTCAAAGCCTTAGTGCAAACAATGGATGGATAATTTGTAGCATAAGCATTAAGTGGACCATCATCATCATCATATGTATCCTCTCCATTAGGATCAGCATCATCTCCACTCTCATACTCCTCATTAGCATTGATCACCATAATTTTCTTGTTAGGACAATCTCTCTTAAAGTGTCCTCTTCCTCCACAAGTATGGCATGTCATGTCTCTATGTCTTGCTGTTGATTGAGTAGAACCACTTCCACTAGCTGCTGGTTGTGGTGTTTTCTTTGTATTATTGATGCTTGTCTCGGGTTTGGATGGTGTACTATCTCGAATTTGTGAAATTGGAGGTGGTGATGGTGAAAAAGAAGAAGATCTTGATGGAAAAATCCTCCTTGGAGCCATAGTAACCTCCTCGGCCAACCTCTTTTCTGCCTCCCTTGATTGATGCAACAATTCTGTCATATTTCTATATTGAACATGCCTCACAATGCATCTAATTTGAAAGTTCAATCCTGAAAGAAATCTTTGCATTGTTTGCTCGTTTGCTTCAACAACCCGAGCTCTTTGTAGCACTAATTCCATCTCCTTGTAATATTGATCCACTGAATTTGTTCCTTGCTTCAAATTTTGCAATTTATCATAGATAGTCCTCAAATAATTTGTTGGAACAAACCTTGCTGTCATGAGTTGTTTCATCTCAGCCCAAGTTGTAATTTCTGGTTGATTTTGTGTTTCCCTCAACCTTATGATGCCATCCCACCACAAGAGAGCATAACCATCAAATCCAGAAGATGCTAGCTTGATTTTCCTCTCATCAGTGTAATCATGCAATCTCCATAGCTTCTCTATCTTCAATTCCCACATCAAGTACTCCTCAACATCATCATTATCACATGTGAGAATAGGCACAAAGAATTTTGGTTTCCCAAGGCCATCCTCTTCTCTATTATTATCACCCAATGGAACCCTTCTAGGTGCATAATTGCCACGGCCTCCATATGCAATGGCTCGGCCCTCATCATCATCAGCAGCTACATTAGCTCTTTGTAATTGTGTTGAGATGTTTGCAACTTCCCTTGTGAGATTAGTCATGGCTTCTTGAAGAACACGAATTGAATTAGCAGCCTCATTTTGTTTCTCAATAACCACTGTCAAATCCTTCCTTAGAACATCATCATATTCTTCTATTTTCTTCTCAACTCTTTGCTCAATCCGATTAGCAACTCCTCCTCTAAAGAGATTAAAATATGCCCATGTACATGTATCATCAGTAGTCTTTGTTTTGGGCATCAAATCAGCTTCCTCCTTGTCACGCTGCACAGAAGATTCACTAGCAAAACTCATGATTAATGGGTTAGTGAACAAATAATCAATGGGTTTTGGTGCCTCTCAAACTCACTCAAACCAGCAAAGAAGGCTCACTTACTGTTCCAAAGTGAATAGGATCAACTTACCAACAAGTACCAATGAAAACTGTGTCAAATGTGAGAAGAGAATACCCATGCTCTCAAGTGTTACAATGCAAAACAAGGTATTTGGTGGGGCTTGGTTGGGATTCCTAACAACACCAAAATAACAAGTCCAATGCACTGCTTAATGTGATAAAAATTACTAAAGGAAACACACTCACACTTGGAGACAATTGTGGCTTAGCAAATAGATGGTAGAGATTTTGCAAGCACTAGAAAGACACTAGCAAATACTCAATGAAACAGGCACAAGATTGCTCAATATGTCCACAAAATTTCCAATATGAAATAGCTTCCACTAGTGATAAGTAGCACGGCCTCTTTTGCTTTTTCTTTCTTTCTATTTTTTTATCCTTTTTCTCAAAAAAAAATTGATTTTTTCAATGGCCTTTGAATCAACTAGGAGCAATAAATTAGATGGAAACAAAAATTAGTGGACAGATTAGATCAAATGAGCAGTCTGCAGAGCAATTAAACAGCTAGTCTTATGGGTTTTGGAAACCTAATATTTGCTATAGAAAGGCTGTAGCTATGGCTTATCAAAGATCAGAACGAAATCCTAGAGAAAAACAGGAAGAAAACAAAACAAAAATCTAAGAAAATGGCTCACGACAGCGATTTTTGGCTCACGGCAGAGAAATGTGCAGTTTTGTGTCGTACGGCAGCAAAACAGAGCGAATTTTGGCTCACGGCAGCGCTTGCGGTGGGTGTTGCGGTGGTGTGTTGTGGTGTGTTGCGCGCGTGGGATTTTGTAAGCGCGCGCAAGGGCGAATCCGAGTGCGGCTAGGTGGTGCGGTGGGGTGGCGGCAGCGAATTGGTGCGGAATCCGACCCACGGCAGGAGTTCGGGTGCGAGTTGGAGTGGACCACGGCAGCGTTTTTGGTAATTTCTGTACCGCGGCAGCAACAAGATGGAATCCGACTATGGCTAGGCACCCGATAGTATATGGAAGAGATATTTTTGGAACACCACCCAGATCAACCCGAGAACAAAATCAACTCACTAAAAGCAAACTGTAGGTCTTGAATCTCGAGAGAAAACACACGATAAGCACTATATTTTTGTGGGAATTTTTTCGGTATAGATGAAAATAGAAATAAATAGATGAGCCCTAATAGATGAAAACTAAAAATAGAAAAACAAGAACACAAATCAACAAAAGGCAGCAACTAGGTAGATGCAAATTGGTGTTGATCTAGGCTCTGGCAATGAACTAAACAACTATTTTTGTATGGCTTTTTCTGGATAGGAATAAAAACAACTAAAACTAGGGATAACTTTGCTCACCGAGTAAACCTGGAGAATCTGATACCAAGATGATATGGGGTGTCCCAATCTTCTCAATGAGCTTCTCTCTCTCTTTATGGATTTTCTGTATTTTGTGATAACTAGTGCTACACTGAGACCTCTCACTTGGATGACCCCTGTTGCCAATGCAACAACAATCAATCCCTTTGGATATTCTCAACTACACACTCTTGCACAAGCAATCAATGATCACAAGTGGTCCTGTATCCCCCTATTCCCAATGGAATAACAAGATATCACACAAACTTTGACTTGGTAATACTTCAAGATGAATGCTTAGCAGCAATACAATCTCAAGGCTAGGGTTTTCTTTGTCTAAATTGTTCTCCCTAATCCACACGCAAGTGGCAAGATTATATAGCTGGGGGTGCGGCCACAAGGGTGCCTTGCGCAAGCAACCCACCTCCTACTAGGACTAGGACTCCTATTAGGAATAGGAGTCCAACTAGGACACAACTATGGATACAAACCGATCCACCATTAAGGGATTCGGCCACATATGGTATACAAACCATACCTATTCTAAAATAGGATTTGTATGGTGCATTTGACTTGGTGGAGGCACTTATCCCCTTGTCTTGATGAATAACAATTGTTTTTATTGAAATAACAATTGTTATGAATTTTTTTCACCATCTTTCTTCATTGTTTTCAACATCTTGAATGTTTGTTTTCACCATGATCATGTGTTCTTCTATCAACTCTCCATTCATGCTTGTGATAACATAATCCTTAGGCATATCCCTATCATGATTTTATGAGCTTCACTTATATTTGCAATTATGATTGCTATTTTATGAGATGCTATGACAATTATGTGATATTTACATACAAATTTCGTGGTCACATGTCATATGGACATTTTTATGATATGATAACAACTAATGCACCCCATTATAGATATATATATTGTGCATACATGTTGTTCTTTTTGTTTCTTCCACGTTCAGTCTACCACAAGCCGCGGACGTTTAGAAGGCTCTATGGAAGGGTCAACTGACCCTAAGTATCTACCTCAAGATTCTACAGAACAGAAACTGCAAAAAAGATATTACTACTTGAAGAATTCAACATGGGACAGGGAGCAGACTTTCAGATAAATAAAACTTGGAGAACTAAAGTCCTTCCTTGGGAAAATTTTATCAATAGCAGCTCCAAATCTCATGATGACCTACTAACTTGCACCAGGGTACAAAATGATCCTTTTTGTTTCTGCTCAACACCCCTGCGCAGCAGTTCCAATCTCTACATCCCCCTTAGCTAAGTGAGTTAGACAATGTGCTACTCTGTTGCATCCCCTCTTCGCAAGAGAAAACCGGTGATCAGGCCGGCATCAGTCTATTAAGTCATTTACCATTTCATACAATAGTGTGGTTCTCAGCAAGGCATGGAACCTTCACTAGCATTATTGGATTGGCAGATAAATACCATAGGTGCGTACAGGCTTGTTGTCACAGGTGAGGTGGATGGATGAGAAGTGAGCAATGCATTGTGTCTCTTGGAAGGAAGAAGTGAGCAATGCTTGGTGTGGGTGCTTATAGCTACAATAAAACTTGCATATTAAAGAATGTTTGGACCAGGGCAAGGAAGGTATGCTTGTACAGAAACTTTAAATAATGGCGTTGCCGTCCTGTTCAGGAGATTTTTATTCAAGTGTCATTTGGCAGAACATGACTACATCATCAAGCATTAATCTTGGGGGATAAATAAAAATATTGGTCTATATAGTTAGCGAACTTGGGTACCAAAACTCTTGGACAATCGTCATCTCTGGTTTGACTATCAAAAAAGGGAAGTAGCTCATCTTCAGTTCGACCATCTTCCAAGTTTCAGTATATACTAGTTGAAAGCCTGTGGCTTTTTAGGACAGTCATACAGTTTGATACAGGTTCGTTTATGTGTGGAGACAAGCTTTCAAGACAAAATCCAGTTGGACAACTTATGGGCCTACTATGCCTAAACCTGATCCTTGTAGGTTTCATCAAAATCTTTAAGAACAGTTGGCTATGTGCTTAGGGTTTGTACCCATGTTAGCCATTAGCACTGATAAGCACAGTACAAGTCCCCATTATTTAGTAATACCTATCAGGTTATTTAAAAAAAGCTATGGGTTTATCGAGAACACTGGTATGTTATTCAGAAAACAACTACCAAATTGTTTACAATTAGTTATGAGGTACTTTCGAAAACCAAAATATTAAGTTATTTAGAAATTGGGTTGTTCTAATAAAATGACCAAGTCTTGCTAATATTCGAAGCAATATCCAATTATAAACAATTATCGGTTTGTTTTCTTAAGAAAAATTTGGCATGACCTTTGCTAAAAAAGGTCATGCCGAAGAGCCAGAAATTCGCCGGAACGGAAACGAATCGACGTTCCGGCGAAACATTGGCTACTCTCAATACCTACACAGATTCAGTACACAAACAACAGCACAAACAGCAGCACTGAAACAGCAGAAACACTGCCCTCCACTCATCTCTCCTCTCAGGTCAGATTCGGTATACATAGTTATTTTTCACCATCTCTCCTCTCAGGTCAGACTCAGCAGCACTGAAACATTTGCAAGCATGTTCTGTTCGTGCAAATGCATGATCAAATGCTCACTGGATAATCTAGAACATTTACTGGAACAACACCAAGAACTGGAACAGCACCAAGAACCACAATCCACACATGTGCAGCACATCAAGAACACCTCCCACTCACACGAATCGGGGCACATACATGATGCAAACGAGAGGGAGGAGGAGGGGAATCAGGAGAAGAGCTCACGGAGAGGCAGTGGGCGATGGAGACGGTAGTGGGCGAAGAAGAACTCGTCGGCGACGACCTCCACGGGCTCGACCTCCTCGACGGCGGCTTCCTCGACGGAGGCTTCCTCCACGGGATCCACGGGCTCGACCTCCTCGACGGCGGCTTCCTCGACGGCGGTTTCCTCCACGGGCTCGACCTCCTCGAAGGCGGTGTGCACGGTGGGCGTTAGGGTTCGTGAGAGAGCGCGGGGAAATTTTGGGGGAGAGTGTGAGATGAATCGATCGAAAAACGGCTAAGTCCTTAGCCTCTCTCCCTGTATAGAATTAGCGCCGGCGCAGAGGTCACCCAGGCGCGCCGGGGATACGTTGGGCAGGCCCCACATGGCAGTGAGGCGCAAAGTAGCGCCGGCGCGTCAAAACAGCCAGCGCGCCGGGGCTAACTGGGGCGGGCCCACCCCCTTTTAGGAACGCATGCAAACTTTAGCGCCGGGGCTTCTGTATGCTTGCGCGCCGGGGATAACTTATGCCTGCGCGCCGGGGCTATGTTTTTTTTCCATTTTCCCTTTTGTCTTTTCTTTTCCTTATTCTTAATTTATCTATTGTTCCTAAAATAAAATAGGATAGTAATAAAGCTAGTTTAAATATAGAAGATAGTACTAAGATAAAATAGAATATTAATTGTAGTTATTTAGAAGAGGATATATAATATATATAAGATAGTGGCGTCGGCAAAACACACATCGATCACACTGTTATCGATTTAATTAAGAAAGAGTTGCACATAATAATACAATGTTAATGATAGTTCCATCGTCACAACACCCATTGCGAGTGTTTCTATCTCATCGTTTCATCACAAGCTTCTTCTTTCCCTTCTTCGATGTCGTTGTATACTTTACCCCTATCCGATGACTTCTTCTTGTGCTGGGATCACCTGACCTAGGTAGCGTGGTCCTGCTTCTTCTTTTGGTGTATGTTGCATTATCTTCATCGGGTTCTTCTATCACTGGGTCTCCGACGAGGCCGTCAAAGTCATTCTCGTTAGCAACTCCATCCATTCCGACAACGTTCCTTTTTCCTCTCCTTACGACAACACGGCTAGGCCTGGACGGGTCGGTTATGAAGAAGCATTGCTCCACGTGCTTAGCTAGTACCCATGGCTCATTTTGAGTGGTGGCGTTTGTGGTCTTGCATTTGTTGGCTTCAGGTATACACATGGTGACAAAATATTTGCCTTCGGTTTTGACGTTATTTGCCCATCTGACACGAAACATCGGCACCTTCTCCCCAGCGTAGTCAAGCTCCCAGATGTCCTCGATCCTTCCGTAGTATCTTTTCTTGACATCGCCTGTGTAGGATTCCATCGTTACCCCAGAGTTCTGGTAGTCGCTATTTTTGTCTTTTTCCTCCGTGTAGAATGTGAACCCGTTGATATCGTATGCTTGGTAAGTCATGAGGTTGGGCACGGGGCCATATGACAAAGCCAAAATTAGTTTACCGTTCTCGCTGGTCATTGTCGGGGGATCAACATCAATCTGGTCTTTGAACCAGCGAACGAAAGAGGAGTTGTGCGCTCTTAGTATATCTGCTTCGGTCATCGGCTTGCGAGCATTGTTTGCTATCATTTTTTTGTGCTCCTCTAACCAAGGATCCACATCGTCGATGTGCTGAAGTACTACTAAGTTGGCCCTGTCAAAGTCGGATGTCCGCCCCTCAAAGGCCACATGCATTTCCCGCCTGCCCGTTTTGTGGCCTGCTCCCTCGAACCTGCCAATGTGCTTGTTTTCCGGCAAACCAACCGGCTTTTCGACGTCCAGATAATTCTCGCAGAAAGAGATTCGCTCTTCGGTGAGAAACCCATGGACGATGCTTCCATCCGATGTGACCGGTTACGAACGAAACCTTTGATGACCCCGTTCATTCTTTCGAACGGCATCATGTTGTGCAGGAATGCCGGCCCGAGATCGATGATATCATCTACGATATGGATCAAGAGATGGACAATTATGTCGAAGAATGCGGGCGGGAAGTACATCTCAAGCTCGCATAGGATCGTAACGATCTCTTCCTGTAGCCTTCCGAGTTTCTTCACGGTGATCGACTTCCGAGTGATGACGTCGAAAAAGTTACATAGACCAGTCAGCGTTTCACGGACGTGAGGTTCCATTATCCCTCGGATTGCAACTGGAAGTATCTGCGTCATCATCACATGACAGTAATGAGACTTCATCCCGCTAAAGATTTTCTTGTTCGGGTCCACGTATCTCCTTATCAGCCCCGAGTAACCAAAGGGCACTTTGACTCCTAGAAGGCAACAGAACATTTGATCGAGCTCGTTGGGACTTGGAGTGAAGCAGGAGGGGGGCATACCCAGTGTTGCGGCTTACCCCTTTTGCACTTGCAACCGTCCGCCTCCTCCTCGTCCAACTGGTCATCTTTGGTCCTAGCAGCCGGTAGTGGTATTTGAAGGTCTTTCCTGATGTTTAGGGCCGCCAGGTTGTATCTTGCTTTCGACCTGTCATTGGTCCTATCCGGCATGTTGAACAGGGTGCCCAGCAAGCTCTCGCACACGTTCTTCGTGATATGCATGACATCAAGGCAATGAGGCGTACCGAGGATTGGCCAGTACGTCAAGTCCCAAAACACGGACCTCCTTTTCCATACCCCTAGGAGTGGTCATGATGCCTTCTCTTTCTTCTTCTCTTCTCGCTTCGCTTCTTTTCCTTTCCCTTTCCCTTTCAAGGCGCAGGGCACTCTTTCCAATTGTCCAATAACTGCTTGATCTCTTCACCGCTCCTCTGAGGTGGACGTCCTTCGGGCTCATCTTTACCGTTGAATAGATCTCCACGCTTCCTCCACGGGTCATTTTTGTCTAGCCACCTTTGATGCCTCATGTAGACAGTCTTACAAGACCCCGGTTCCTTAAGCTGTAAAGATGGCGTATGTTCCATGCATCTGACGCACGCCTTGTTTCCATGGCACACCTGGCATGAAATATATCCGTATCCGAGAAAGTCCTGCACCGTCGTGATCAACGCGGCTCTCATTGGGAAATATTCTTCCGCGTAGGCATCCCATGTTTGTACCCCTTCATCCTCCCACAACGTTTCTAGCTCCTCCTTCAGCAGCTCGAGACACAGGTTGATATCGCTCCCGGGTTGTGTCGGCCCTTGAATTAGAATACTCATGTGTATGTACTTCCTCTTCATGCAGAGCCAGGGGGAGGTTGTATATCCAAACAAACACGGGCCACGTGCTATGTTTGCTGCTCTGGTTGCCAAACGGATTGAGTCCGTCCGTGCTCGCACCCAACCTGATGCTCCTTGCCTCTTTCCCAAAATGTTCGTACTCGTTGTCTAGTGCCTTCCACTGGCTTGCATCCGAAGGGTTGTGTCAGCACTGGGTTTTCAGCCCGCTCTGGATCATTCATCACTGCCTCCTTTCTGTTCGCGTGCCAGCGCATCATCTTTGCTTCCTTAGGGTCCACGAAGTACCGCTGCAGACGAGGCGTGAGCGGAAAGTACCACACCACTTTCCGAGGAGCGGCTTTCTTCCCTCTCTTGTACCGGTCAGCGCCACACACTGGGCATTGGGTCTTGTCCGCGTGTTCGTTCCGATAAATGACACAGTCATGGATGCATGCATGATACTTTGTGTGCGGTAAATCAAGAGGGCACACGACTTTCTTCGCCTCGTCTAGACTAGTAGGACACGTGTTGTCTTTAGGAATACGCTTTTTCATGTATTGCAGTAGGTCGTCAACGCTTGAGTCGGTCCATCCGTGTTTTGCCTTCATCTGCATAATATCGAGTGCTACTCTTAAGCGGGACTCCTCCGGATCACGGTCTGCTGCATCGTACAACGGAGTATTCGAGTCTATCTCCAGTTGCGCCAGCTTAGATTTCCGTCTATCGGCGGCTCTCGCGTCAGTCGTCGACCTATCGCTGAGAAGTAACTCTTGAACATGAGGGTCCCGCACGACTGACGTTAGCGGAGTATTGTTGTCCGCTGTTTTATCCTCTCCAATACCGCCGTGTGCGGTAGCCTGTTCGTCATCGTCGTTCTCCTCCTTCCCTTCTTACCCATTTTCAGCGGCTGCCGTCGCGCCCCCCTCCTCATGATCATCCTCATGGTCATCCCCATGATCATCTTCCTCATCACTCATGGTCCACTGAGTGTAATCGTCCATGAAACCACGTCTAAGCAGGTGGTCCTTCACGACGCCCGAAGATAGGTTGAACAGGGAGCCAAGTTTGCATCTTCGACACGGACAAAGTATGTCTATGCGGTCCCTTCGATGCATGTCGGTCGTTGCACGTTCCACATATCTATCCACGACGCTTTCCCTCATCGAGATGACCATTGTCTCCTGCACGGTCGACAAAGAGTAGATTTTGATTAGATCCACACCCGGCCGGTTTCACGGAAAATTTCGGCATGACCTTTGCTAAAAAATGGTCAAAACGGAGTGGCAAAAATTTGCCGAAACGGAAATGAATCGACATTTCGGCAAAACATTGCCAACTCATTTACATGTCATCACATCTTACACGGTCGCAACAAACATAATAAAATTCCCATGAATATGGGTCATCATCACATATTTTGGTTGCAAACACAATAATTATATATATATCGATATAAGTATATTCCGCCGGCACGAGATATGGAAGATCTTAACGTACACACGACACGTGTCAACCGGAGAGAGCGGTGTGTGTAGACTCTAGCTATCTAGATCTAGATATATGAATATGGTGCATGTGGGGGAGAGAGATTCTTCATAGTAGATCTAGATCTAGAAGGGAGGGGCATGTTTGGGAGAGAAAGTTTTGACAAAACATATCATATTTGGTTGGCTAAATATGCTAAAATTGGAAGAAAGGAGTGGGAAAATGGGCTGGAAAGAGAGGGGTTTCGAGTTGGAGATGAGGAGTGAGTGGAGTGAGTGGTGTGGGTGGTGTTGGTGGTGAGGGTGGTGGCTGGATAAGGTGTAAAATACCACCGGCGCGCCCCCAGAACACCGCGACGGGGGTAAACTGTAGCACCGGCGCAAAAACAGAACACTGCGCCGGGGGTAAATGGGGGGCCTGGGCTGTCCTTTAGCGCCGGCGCGGTAGGCGTGCAACGCGCCGGGGGTAAGTATATACCACCGGCGCCTATGCAGTGGGCCGCGCTGGGGCTAAATTTGCCCCGAGGGGGGGGCCTGGCCTGCATTTAGCGCCGGCGCGCTGCACACAGCGAGCGCCGGGGGTAAGAACTTAGCGCCGACGCAGCTCAATCCAGAGCGCCGGGGGTAGTTACCGCCGGCGGATTCAGTAGTAGTTGCGCCGGTGCTACCATAGGCTGCTATAGGCTATTCCCTAGTAGTGCATCCCTCTTTCTCTTTTGTTTATACAATTATTCTTTGACTCATAAATTAGGGGGGAAATAGTGAAGAGAATTTGTTTGCATTAATTTGGATCTAGGCACCCCGCAGCTAGCTCTTCTATCATTTGGATAAGCGGACGAAGCCACTAGTCTAGGGTGTGAAATCCAATCAACAAGTGAGATAAAGATTCTCCATTGACGTCCTCATGAGCAAAAAACAGGAACATAAAGCAGGAGTAGTTTTGAAAGTTTTAAAGGTAACACATGAGCAATTTACTTTGGAGTGGCAGTTAAATACCACATGTAGGTAGGTATGGTGGACACAATTGGAAAAACTTTGGTTTAAGGGAGTTGGGTGCACGAGTAGAGCTCATACTCAGTACAGGTGGACGCTAGCAAAAGACTGGGAGCGACAAATCAAGAGAGCATAAGATCCATAATCATGCATAGCGACATAAACATCATTAATTAAAGCATAAGCGGTATCACAAGTTCAAAAACTAAGTGGTCATGGAGGCTATTTGTGACTTTATCATAGTCATAAACATGGTGTGAGCATGCGCCAAGTCAACCAAATAAAACATTCGAAAGAGAATATCATAAATTTATGCTTTAATATGACAAGAACAACTCATGAATCTTTCAATGGCATATTAAACATTCTCAGCTATTTGAGTCTATTCATGCTACTCAATATCCACAAGGCTTTAAAACTAAAATAACATTTAGCATGGCATGAAAAAGTTCTAGTCACAGTCTATACAAGCTTCTACTTGCACTGTTAGAAATTCTACTTCAAGCAGCAGTTTCTTTTCCCAACAAGCACCATACAAGATATGTTTTAACAAAAATACTCTTCGTGATACAGCAAGCAAACATGAGATTACTCACATAACACTACTAAAACTAACAACTCTGATAAGAGATGCATGCAAAACAGGAGCTCAATAAATGCAGCGGCCAGACAAAGATTAAGAATACAAAGTATTCCCATGAAAAAGCGGAGTGTGTCACTCTCCAATAAAAGAATGCTGGGGTCCAACCAATATTATTGCAAAAATAAATAAATAAAACTGAACACAAAAATAAAAGACGCTCCAAGTAAAGCACATAAGATGTGACCGAATAAAAATATAGTTTTACTAGAAGTGACCTGATAATTTGTCGATGAAGAAGGGGATGCCTTCAGCATCCCCAAGCTTAGACGCTTGAGTCTTCTTGGAATTTGCTGGGATGTACCACTGTGGCATCCCCAAGCTTAGGCTCTTCACTCTTCTTGATCATGTCATATCATCCTCTTCTTTTGACCCTTGAAAACTTCCTTGACACCAAACTTCTCACAATCTTTATTAGCAACATTAGTGCAATCAAAATAATAAATTCACATGGTTCAGTTTAAACACAAGCTAACACTTAAAAACACATTAGATACTGTCACAACTTCTTTTAAAACTCTTTTTCTCAAAAGAACACCAAAATAAAGAGATTAAGATGCAAATGCAATTATTGGCAGAAATCTGTCAAAACATGATAGCAGGTAAAGATGATTTTTTTCGAAAATATTATGTTGCACAAATAAAAAAAGTTATCAACTAAGATAAGTTGCGTATATAGCCCAGGATTACGCACAAAAAAAACTCAGGTCATTTTCAATTTTGTGTGATTTTATACGGATTAAACATTGGACAGCAGAAATTTGTTTCCTCCGCAGAAATCCGAAATATAGCCTCAACTTTCCAATAGAGACTTTACTTGGCTCAACAAAAACAAAAAAGAAATTATAAAGCAGGGTTGCTAAGGAAATAGAAAACACCCAGGTGCAAAGAAAACAAAATAAAATGACGGAAAACGGGTTGAAAACGGAGAAATAAAACGGGTTGTCTCCCGGTAGCGCTTTTCTTTAACGCCTTTCAGCTAGGCCCAGAGAAGTGGAATCAAGTAGATGCTCACATAACAAATATGAATTAATAAAAGTGAGCATCAAGAAGCAAGTATAAAAAAAATTTAAGTCTAACCCACTTCCTGTGCATAGGAATCTTATAAATAAATAAATTAAAAAACCTCAAACTAGAAATTATGGGACGGTAGAACAAGAGCAAATTCAAAACTTTCAACAAAAAGAGAGTTATTTTAGTAACATGAAAATTCCCACAACCACATTTTCCTCTCTCATAATAATTTCAGTAGCATCATGAACAAACTCAACAACATAACTATCACATAAAGCATGTTTGTCATGGTCTAAAAATTAAAATAACACAATTCATATCAAGCTCCAAAACAGTGGGATCAAAATTTAAAATCAGCTCCTCTTTTTCCCCACTTTTAGCAATATCAAAACGAGATGATTGATCACTCATAAAAGGTATAGGACACATTATAGAAATCCTATTTTAAGTAGCATTATAATTTATAACATCAAGTAACATAGGACCATCATCAAGAGCATTATCATAAGATTCATCCAAGTAGCGTGGATTATCATAAATAACAGTAGCAATATCATTCTCACGAGTTTCATTCATAGTAGTATCAAGGTCACAAGTATAGCAAGTATCAACTTTATCAAAAAGGCATATTTCAAAACAATCAATAGGATCATCAAAAATATGAGTTAAAGAGTTACTATCATTGGGAGGTAAACATGGGTAGCTCCATTCTTCCTCCTCTTGATCATCACTCTCCTCCTCTTTTTCATCTAATGAGCTTCCAGGTTCAGCAATTTCTTCTTCCATAGGTTCCTGCAAAGCATCAGTTACTTCCTTTGGTGGAGAGCATCTATTAAGGTATTCCATTCTGTAGTAATTACAATCCTTGTAATTATCAAAGCAATATTCAAGTATAGAATAAATCTCGTATTTATAAGGTGCATCATCAATACTTTCAAGTAAATAGGCAATTTCGAATGCACCCTTCCAAGCAATAAATTTTTCAATTTGTTCCACATCATGTAATTCATAATTTCCCTTAACATAAGAAGATATTGTAACATCATCATTATACTCACATTGAAAAGGGAGGTGTTTATACCTCCTACAGCAAGAGGATTTATCAAAGCAATACATAACATTATAAGTGGAGCACAAGTTTTTAGCATAGTCATGCAATTTATTAATTTGCTCCCATAAGTGTATCCCTTTTTGTGACATGCGGTGTTCCTTATAATGTTTTTGTTGTTCATTCGTGAACCCACCTTGCCTAAAAGATTTAGTTTCAAAGACATCAAACATTGATAGCAAGCATGACAAAGCAAAAATAACAACTAGAATAAGAACTAATTTTTTTGTGTTTTTTATATAAAGAAGCAAAAACAAGACAAAAAATAAAAACAAGACAATAAACAAAATAAAGAGTTTGAGAGTGAGAGACTCCCCTTGCCAGAAGACTTCTTCCCCCTCGGCAACGGCGCCAGAAATTCCTTGATGCTGACAATGGCTACAGATTCCTTGCAGAAATTCCTATGTGTTGGGAACCCCAAGAGGAGGGTGTGATGAGTGCAGCGGTAAGAACTTCCCTCAGTTAAGAACCAAGGTTATCAATCCAGTAGGAGGAAGAGGATCTTTGTAAGGTTGATGCCACTGATGGTGGTGATGGCGCCTCACCGGTGTCAGCAACAACACAGAACCTTTACACAACACAACCAAAATACTTTGTCTCAACGGTATAGTGAGGTTGTCAATCTCACGGGTCTTGCTGAAAACAAAGATTAGACGTATAGTGTGGAAAATAGTGTATGCTTGCAGTAAGTAAAGAAATCAAGAAATTGTAGTGGTTTGTTTAACAGTGTAAGAAAATGGACCGGGGTTCATAGGTTCACTAGTGGTGTCTCTCCATAAAAGATAGCATGCTGGGTGAACAAATTACAGCTGGGCAATTGACAAATAAAGTTTGCACCGTAGTGCACATTCATGACATGATGATTACTATGATATTTAGTGCGGGCATAACACCTATGGAATCCCACTTGCACTAGAGTCAATTAATACTCTAGTTAGTATGATGACATAACACCTATGGAATTCCGGTGTTACTCACACTATGTATGTGGTACCTTCGACTTCTGTCTTTCTCCTTTTGATCTAATCAACGTGTGATAAACTTGTGTTTCGATTTATAAGGAATTAATTTGTGTGAATATCGTTCCATGACAACATTAATAATTCAAGCGTCTCCGAATGAATTATTATATTATCGTTTGAAACCTCACTAAGTAGAATGACTTTTATCCAATAACTTGCAACCAACAATGTCCAATATTGTGTTGCAACTATCCATAAAAATATTGCATATTCCACCCATAATACTCTAATGTTGATAATTATACAACATACGGTACTATCAATTGAAGAACCATAATCTGATTTAAAAATCAATAAATATTTGATTTCGTAATTCCACCACAAATACATATGTGAATACTTCTCGTAATATTATTTGTAGCTATACAAACTTCCACTGGGTTGCTTTACACCTTGTAATATTACCATTGAATATTTCTGTGATATACTTTTCACTATAATATTCCTTGATTTTATTACAAAAAATTATCTGCATAAGAAAATATTTTACTTAAGTCCTTCTCCTTTATACCGGATTGACTAAAACAATTTTAGTCAACGGAAATCCACTGGTTCTTGTGTGCCTTCCTTCTATGACTATGAGATTGGTCAAATCACAATCCTTTATATTTTGCTCACCAATTACTACGAAGGCCATGTCTATTGCAAAATATCATATCATTTTTATTTTGACATAAAATATTATTATCTCATTGCAATTCGAAATTTCTTTCAGAATTACACTCATCACACCATCATATTCATGTTTATTAAATTTCTTAATCTATCTCATAGATCCTGAATTTAATAAGACACTTTCTGATATTGCATTTAAAACCTTTTTAAATCTTTTCCAGAGGTAATTTTCTTTTAGTTAGGCCAAGCCAAAAGAAAAGATCATAATTAGCTTCCACCAACTTTTAAGTTTCTTCGCTTTATATAATCAAAAATAAATTCCTTCTTATTTCATTAACACGACTAACTTAATAGTCATACTTCTAATATTTCTGATTACTCCAGTAATAAAAAATTAATTACACTTAGCAATATATTTTTCTAATTGATGCAATAACAACACCAAGAAATTGATATGATAAGTTTTCAGCTCGTCGTTATCATTTATTCGTACTTGATAAAACAATTTTATCAATACTATCTATTTTTCGTTTGAAAATATTCATTGTCCTTGTGATTTATAAGATCACTCCAATATATTCTCAAGGTGTCAGAATGAATATCTTCTTTCAACATGGGTCTATATGATAATCCAATATCATATATTTATGAGTACTATTATCTTGTTTTTTTTTATTTTGCACATTATGGTCATTATCTTGGAATTTCGATGAATATTTCATATAGTGAATATTACATCAAATTCCTCATATGATCTTTATTCAAATATTAAGTTTAAACTTTATATATCTCATACATAAATTCCTGGATAAGGTGATGAATAGAAACATTTACATGTTGTCCCTTTCATTCAATCCTTCTCCAAAGATTCACAATCCCAACTTAATACTATTTACACATCTCTTTCATGACAAGACACTTTTCTCCTTAATCCAATGTGTTGAAAACACATGGAGTAAAAAGTGGAAATTTACTACCAATAAACTTGTTGGTTTTATGAAAAACCTTTTAATCAATTATGCTTCATGCTTGAGCAATACTGATTACTAGGAACTGTCATTAAAAATAACTAAGTTAATTAATGACATAGTCCCTACTTTAGCAAACAAACAAATAAAATAATTTTCTTTAGCAGGTTTAGAATTATTTTTGTTTCACGCTATCAATCTATCACGCAAATACTTTTTTTACAATTATAACATCGCTTAAATTCTTGTCTCACAAAGATTTTATTATCACAATAATTTTGGATCTCTCAAAATTCACCATGAGTAATATTTTACTAAGAAAATATTCTTTGTCAACCATGTTATAAGTTTTATTAAGTCATTTTCTAGTTCAATCAAATTTCTTTGATTTTAGTTTTTGATTCAAAGTCCTCCAACTGACTTTTACGAAATATTGAGACTTCAATTATTTCATATATTCCATTTCATCAATATGATTAACTTATCATATTAATTCTTCAATAGAATTTAGTCAATTGAGAAAACATCCAAAACTTAAGTGAATTTTGAAATTCACAAGTGCCTTATACTCAATAGATTTTTGCCATATTAAATATTTTGGAGGTAGTCTTTCAATATTGATAAATCAAATAGAGACTTATCCCCAATTTATTAAACAAGCCAGAAGACCATTACTCAAACTTGAGCAATAATTTGAATCAAAATATTCAAGACTTAATAATAAAACAAATTGACATAACACAATAAAGAAGATCATAAACTTTGAATTCCCAAGCTTGGAATTCCCACACATAGTTTATAATTCAAACTCAAGAGGGTTCACAGACATAAAATATTCACTACCTAATGATCAAACTCAAAATAACTATTATTTCGATGTCCTAGTGTTGATCTTCTCCATTGACTTGGACTTCATGAGATGACCAGCTACACTCCAAGTGCATTTGCTACGTCATTCCAGAACCTCCTCTTCTTTCCAGCATTTGCTCCTTCTAAAGTACCTTCCACTGGTGCAAGTAAGAGCATCAATTAGTATCTCATACTAACTGACTTTTGCTGGAACTATGTCAATAGTGACGGTATGACTTTTATACCTGTCTTAGTCCATGTAGGATCTCCGGCTTCAATATCATCTTCTACTTCCTTGAGTAAGGCAAACAACATCCGAACTAGCCATTCTTCCGCAGTGGTATTGTAAAGCTTTACAAAACCATGGAATATTGACGGAAGTGATCCTAGTACGATGTCACAGAAATTCTCACGAGTTATTGGAAAACCAACATCTCTGAGTTTTGTTTCTAATATGACCATCCTGATTTCAAACCGCTCTATGGGTTCATCCAATCTGACTATTCATCAGTTCTCTAGTGAGATTAAGATGCACATTGTGCACTTGTGGTGAGAACAGAGCTTTTAGTTCCTCTAATAGGTAGTAGGGATGATGGTTATGGAACCGATCAACCAACTCTCCATCAATGCATGTGTGAACGAACTCCTTGACAAGGCACATGTCACATTGGATCTGAGGTCCATCATGATCCTCATCTCCAGGCATGTGACTCACAAAATGATCCATTTTGGAGTTTCTAAGAACTCACATTAGAGCATGAAACTATTCCCCAAAATTATTTCCATTTGCAGCCAAAGGCTCGCGACTCATCCATCTCTACAGTAAAACAAGTTTATTTAGACACTATAGTTCAAAATTAATTTGCACTACTTAATCAATGAAATTGATATTAAGATATGCTCGCACTGAAACTGATATTCCTCAGGATCAACTTTCAGTGCAACAAGATCCCAATAGATTATGATTAGATGGATGTATCCACCTCAACCATCCATAACCTAGAGAGTAGGCTATCATGCCAATCACACATGTGATTCTCACTCATCTTCCAATATATGTGTTCCAAGCTCATGACTTTCATGCATTAACGACAAGACAACCAACTCACTCCTCCATATAGAATGCACCTTTTAACCAAGTGAGCAAACTACAACCTGCCTCCCGGCAAGAAGATGCACAGTGACCCTTGTATCCAAGTGATGAACGCGTATCCATGCTGGTTTGACGGTGCTACAATTGGGAGAAAACAAACTACCTTGATATTTATAAGTGAGGAATCACCCTAACAAACGACTACTACGCAATCAAAATGCAATCAACAAAGGATAAACATCACATGAAATTTATAAATTCATGCGATTCGGTATATCCTTTGTTCTTCGGGGATTTCTTGATGCATATCCAACAAGAATCCTCCGTCTCCATTATTTTTACTATTGGGAATATGCCCTAGAGGCAATCATGTATGATGTAATTCTGAATGTATTCATAAAGTCGTCCTTGATTTGAACATCTGATATATGTCATTGAATATGTGATTTAATTGTGGAACTATGTATTCATGTTGTTCATGCTAAATTTTCCTTGGTCATTAAGGTTGTGCTGGGCACACACCCTAGACTAATGTGAGTGATGGCTGATGACTCGGTTGCACTTGTCATGGGCTTGGCTATGCCATTCCAACGTTCACAGACTCTGCTAAAGAGTTTAGCAAGTCGGGCTGACCCATATTGAGATGCAACGAGTAAGTCGTCATTTGCATGTCTCAATCAATGTAATCCTTAGACCTGAGGTTGTCGCACAATCCGAGTTGTGGATCACCGGCTTAGGTTCTATCAAACGTTGTTCCGTGACAAGGCAGTTATAAAGGCAGAGTTCGGGTCGAATGAGAAGCAAGCTGCATGCTGTGGATAATCAAGATGGTATTTTGCCCCTCTGAATGGAGAGATGTTCTCTGGGCCCTCTCGAGTGATATGATTCTGGAAGCATGGCCATGCACGACTTGGTTAAGTGTTAACTGAGTCTGTTGACTAAGAGTTAGTCAGATGAATCATATATCACGGACCGAGAAGAGAGTTGAGCTATTTAAGGGATGAAGATAATTCGCCTATAGTCCGACAAGGTATATCATGAGGCAAAAGGGACTCAGATGAAAGTCACATTGGAAGGTATGTCGTCATGACTCTATGGCACTTGGGAGTCGGCACGTTCTGCTAGGAGCCGCTACCGATTGATCGATTGGGAGTCGGACTCCAATCGTGTCCAAGTCGCAATGAGCCTACAGGGTCGCACACTTAAGAGCATGAGCAAGTATATTGGTCGGGTTGGACCCGAACCAGAAATGGACTGAATTTGTGAGTCGGACTAACAGAGGGAATGGGCCACAAGCGTTGTGCAGCCCACTACCACTCGCTATATAAAGAGGGGCGCAGGTTGCCCAGCGGGCACGTTATTCCACTCCCATGCGTTGGGAACCCTAGCCCCACTCAGTCCAGCCATCGCACTGGACCTAGCAGTCCGCCGTCGGAGCTCCTCCTCGTACGTGTGGATATCGGCAGAGGTGTTGTACGTTCAGCACTTCGACGATCACGGGATTGGATTGGCTGGATCAGATCGTGGGACAACACTACATCGACGTTCTTCATCGATAATGCGCACCTGCGCGTCTAGTGGTAATCCTCGTGGCCTTCTACCTCGGCTAAATCTTGGAAGCACCGTGTAGAAAAGTTTTGTTTATCTCTACGCGTTCCAACATTTACCATAGTGAAAATCCGAGGAAATTCCGATGCGGTAAAAATTCCTTTAAGTTTTACCATGATGGAGAAACGACCACTTTCTCCTATCATGTACTTCCTCCGAGCTCCACGATGAACTCCTGATTGTCAGTGTCAAACAATGACAATCCTTTCGCATTGGCCATCATGTCAAAACTTAGTAAAACAATAGCTATACCACACCACACACACACTATACAAAAACAAGTTAGACGCCTCTAACATTTTGTCTGCAAGTTTTAGCGTGGCTGTAGGTTCTACAATAACTATCGTCATCACCTACGTGATTCAAGGTATGTTAATTCTCATTGCTAGATTAACTTTGTAGGGTGACTAAAGCATAGACATTATGAAAACGTCTTGAGCCTCAGTCTAAACTTATTCACATGCCCCTTCCACCATGCCGTTATATGAGAAAACTATGGTATGACCCAAAACTACTAAAGCACTTCTTCAGATCAAGCGAGATATGCCAGGGGAAACTCGAGCATCCTAGGATTGCCAGAAGTTTGTAAAAATTCGTACCATGCCACAAAAAAATGGCTTAATGGGAGGCAACAAAAATAAACTGAATATTAGAGAGCTTTCTAATATACTTGCAAAAACTTATGCAATACCCACACGAAATTGTGCTCTAGATCCAATCGTATCTACGCATAGTACGCTCTGATACCACTGCTGGTCTATGCTGCAGAATTTAATTTTTTGCCCTACGTAGTCCCCCAAGATCACTATGCTAATAACAAGGCATGCCCATACATGAAAGGATCGGGATCACGACTCATCGGGCACCGGATTCAATGTAGTCGTAGAAGAGTTCTGAACAATCATAGATCCTCACAACTATTCATAGTTGCAAGGATGTTGTTAAGTCTTTCCTCGTCAAGGATCACACGTGTAATCCCTCTTATGGTTTGCACGCGTACACTAATGTCAACTCGTCAGCGCTCCGCCGTCTAGGACTCGGCACCGATGAAGAGAGACAACCTTCCATCATTACTAATTGGTAGCTCTAATCAACTGTGATTAGATCTATTATGAATCTTCAAGTTCTCAACACATGAGAGAGAAGAGATCATTAGAGCTAGGTCTAATTAGGAGATTATAACTCAAAACCCGATCAGTAGAGGCTCTAATTCAATTAGATAGGTTCTAATTAGAGGATCTAATTCAATTAGAGGTTCTCTAATTAGATCTCTAATCCTGAGAGAGAGAAAGAAAAGCCCGGAAGCTCAATTGTGTGTCTAAACAATGAGGAGAGGGTGGGATTATATAGTGGGACAAAGGAGGTCACCTACCATGGGGGGAGGTTCGGTTTCCCCCTCCCCTTGGCCACACCAAGCCTCCTAGGAGGATTCGGATTGGACTCCCAAGTGGAGGAAATCTGCCCCCCTCCAGCACTGCTCCCATATATGGAAAGTCACACAGAACTCTTCCAGAACCGCGTGACCCTTATAGATAAAATCATATATATTATCTAACGATGTTAGAAACGCATTTCTAACACCTCGGGACATTTCATGTCCTCTGTAACCTCTCATATAAATTTTACCTAACACCACCATACTTTATCTCTTATAGTAACCTCCCTGAAACCACTCCGAATGACAACAGACTTGTTTTTGTGATATCGTAACAATATCAAATATTCATAAAACCAATAAAAACATATTATTTTCTCTCAATAAAAGTTTGGCATGGCTTAAGAGTGTGAACCGCAAAGGCTCGGTAACACATAGACATGTTCGGGCACTTACCGAACAATAACCAACAGCGGGACCGTGGACGTCCATGATGGCTCCTTTGTGTTCCCGAAGAACGAGGGAACCTTATAAGTTACTCATTACACTTATTCCCTTAACTTGACCATACCAACGATATCACGAGGTGAGACTATCTGATCTGGTCTGATCAAACTCTTTGATCATAACACATAAAACTCGTTTACCGATATTGTTCTCTTTTCTCATCCATGTCCCCGCTGACATTGTGATAAATCACACTGTGTCTAGCCAGACGATATGTCATCGGTGAAACTAAGAGGGCCCATAGAATGTATCTCTCTACCATCTATAGGAGTTAAGCACTAGTCTTGAATGATTTTAGTTCCATGCACTTTCTAGGTCATACACAAACATCAGCGTTATAATCCCTAATTACGGCAAGACGGTTGATGATAAACTTTCGATCATGCGGTCACTAGATATTCTCATAGTAATGGAATTATAGTCAATGTTAACTTCATATGCATTTGCTAAAATACATATTGATTGTTTAGTCTTAGGAATAACATACACTTCGGTCGGTTCAGTACTATTGGTACGCTAACAATAAACTCTTATGTTTTGCTAGACTTTCTGCCAAGTCCATGACCAGGAAAATATGATTATCTCACAAACCATAAGCTAATCTTAGAGACAAGATTAGGAACTCTTGTTTGTTTATGTCTTCACACCCGTACAAAGTTTTCTTTTGAAAACACACTTTTCAAGTGCTATAGCGGTTGTAGCATGATGACATAAACTTAATTCTGAACTTGGAGATAGAATAATAACTAATTATTATTGTCTCTAGAGCATACCTCCAACAAGTTGTTCATCAGGAAAGCTATCATTAACATGAAAATGATCATCTAAAATATTTTCTATTCTATACAAATTATCAGCAACGGGATTGTCAGCTTCTTACCTATCAACAATATGCAAATTAAAATCTTGTAACAAGAGCACCCATCTAATAAGATTAGGATTAGCATGGTTTTTTCATAAGATATTCAATAGTAGTATGATCGGTGTGAATGGTAACTTTAGAATCAGCAATATACTTCCTAATTTTATCACAAGCAACAAAAACAGCTAGTAATTCTTTTTCAGTAGTACCATAATTTCTTTGAGCACTATCTAGAGTTTTCCTATCATAATTAATAGAATTCAACTTCTTATCAATTTTTTGTCTTAAGAAAGCTCGTACAGCAAAATCACTAGCATCACACGTAATTTCAAAAGGTAAATTTTGATCATGTGGTTGAACAGTAGGTGTAGCTATTAAAGCCTTCTTATAAAATTTTAAGGCTTCTTTACAATCGTCATAAATAACAAAAGGAACTTATTTTTGAAGAAGATTCGTAAGAGGTCTTGAAGTCTTAGAAAATTCTTTAATAAATCTCCTATAGAAACCAGCATGACCAAGAAAACTGTGAATACCTTTGACATCCCTAAGATAAGGCATTTTTCAGTAGCATCAACTTTAGCTTTGTCAAATTCAATGCCTCTTTCAGAAATTTTATGACCAAGAAAAATCCCTTTATTAACCATAATGGCATTTCTCCCAAATTCAACACAAGAATAGTTTCCTCACACCTCTACAAAACATTGTTAATATTATGGAGGCAATTGTCAAAAGAAGTTCCATAGACGGAGAAATCGTCCATAAAGACTTCCATAATGTCCCCACAAAATCCACGAAAATTATAAGACATGCATCTTTGAAAAGTAGTTGGTTCATTACATAAACCAAAAGTCATACGTCTATAAGCATAAGTACCCTAAGGACAAGTGAAAGCGGTTTTACCTTGGTCTTGTTTTCTAACATGAATTTGAGAGAAACGAGAGTAACCGTCTAAGTAACAGAAGTGAGTATTTTTAGACAACCTTTCTAGCATTTGATCAATAAAAGACAAAAGAATAATGATCTTTCTTAGTACCTTTATTAAATTTTCTAAAATCAATACACATTCTATAACCAACTATAGTTCTTTGAGGAATAAGTTCATTCTTATCAGTAGGGACAACAGTGATGCCTCCTTTCTTGGGAACACAATGGACAGTCCTAACCCATCTACTATCAGCAATAGGATAAATAATACCTACTTAATGAAGCTTTAATATTTCATTTCTCACCAATTCTTTCATCCTGGGATTTAATCAGCGTTGATGGTCAACCACAAGTATAACATTAGGCTCAAGATTAATTGTATGCTGACATAGAACAAGACTAACACCTTTTAGATCATCCAAAGTATAACCAATAACTTAAAGGTATTTTCAAAGTATTTCCAATAACCATTCTTCTTCATGATCTGAAAGATTAGAATTGGTAATAACATGATATATTTTCTTTTCATCTAAATAAGCATATTTTAGTGTGTCAGGAAGAACTTTAATCTCAAACACGAGATCTCCCTTAGGTGGTAAAGGCAACCCCAAAGATTCCATCGGCAAATTGTGTTTGATAATAGCAGGTTGATCGAGGAAACTATCCTTCAATTCATTTATTTTCGACATATACATATAATTCTCATGTTCTTCCATAAATTGCTGCAAAGGATCACCAGGAGGCACATAAATAGAAGCAATTCTTTCAATAGCTAAATCTTCATAAGGCAATTCTTCATCATGACGTTTTCTAGCAAACTTACTAAAATTAAATTCGTAATGATCACTACCAAAGTTTACAGACACTTTCTCTTTCTTACAATCAATAACAACACCGCAAGCATTAAGGAAAGGTCTACCAAATATAATAGGACAAGATATATCTTCAACTGAACCAAGTATTAGAAATTAGTAGGATATTTTACCTTACCACAAAGAAGTTCAACATCTCTAATAATGACCACTCGAGAAATAGTTTTTCTATTAGCGGGTAGAATAGTGATGATGACATATTCATGTGTTATGATTGTTGCAAATGCTTGAGTTGGAAAGAAGTATTAAGTCTGACTAATGAGTATCATAAGGTTATTTCAATCTTAGTTGAATATGATGTTTGTGTTAACGAGAATTTATACTACCTAAATCTATGCGCTTATGTATCATCAGGTTTATTGATTACACAAGCATTGGAGGAGCAATCCAGCTGATTGAAGAGGATAGCAAGCACAAGGGAGACGAGGGAGGAAGTGGAGCCATCAAGGACAAGAAATTCGCTTCGGACTACCAGATGTCCTGAATTTGAAATGAACGTGGATTCTTCATACAGATTCCAAATAATGCAAATAAGTACTTTCTCAAAAGGAAATTCCAAGAGCTTTCCAATGGCCGGCCCCACGCACCGATTCATCACGTACATGGCGCGATGACCCAAACAATTCATGAGTCGTTTTCTGCCAGTTTTCAAATAGAATCCTTTCAAGTTAGGAAACCTAGAGATAAGATTGTTTTCGTGGATTTTAGGTTTGGACGTCCAGCAGCCTTTATATAGGATTGTAATTCGTGGCTTTTAGGTTTAGACTATGTTAAACATAAACCATAGATTTCAAATAGAATAGATTGTTCCTCTGAATTTATCCCCACCAATTCGTATCGATCTGGTGGTTTTATCAATTGCAAAATCTGCGTGTTATCTATTGTTCCATTGCAAAGTAGAAGATACAAGACCGCTTCGTAGTCAGCGTCTAGGTGCGCAATCTTGTGGAGTTGAGAATATCCAAGGGGTTGAGAGATGTTGCATTGGCAACGTGGATTGGCCGGAGAGTTCATATCAAGACGCGAGTTATCTACGATCCACCATCGACGTGCTCAACGAGAAGATTAGGCCGCCCCATATCATCTTGGTATCAGATTTCTGGGTTTACTCGGTGAGCAATTTATCCCCATAGATTAATTGTTTGTGTCCTATCCGAAAAAAGCCACACAAAAATATAAGGTTAGAATTGGCCATAGCCCTAGCACCGTTTGCATCTCAAGTTTGCTGGTTGTGTTCTTTGTTTGTGTTCCTGTTTTTCTTTTGTGCCACAATTTTCTAGGTTTAAGTATGTTTATGGTTTCGAGTCTTCTTGTTTGGAGTCTAAATTCCAAACAAAACGAAAAAAGAGTCCTATCTCGAAGCCCCAATCCGAGCAGAATTACGTTTTAGTTTAGTTTTCTTTATAATCTTGTTTTACACATTCTTCCTTTTCAATAATCCACAACTTTGTGAGCCGTAGACACATCCTATCTACAACATTGGTATATGAGCTTACCCAGAAAATAGTAGCTAACATCTCCTCGCACGCTGCTCATTAGGATTTGTATCTTTGATCATACCTTGTTCATAAATTAGTTTTTTTTTCTCGTGTTTTGATTTACTAGCCATAGAAAATTCACACGAGTATCAAAAATAAAAGGCCAAAATTTTCATATACATATATGTTGGAGCTTGCATTTATTATTACCATCTTGGTAACTTGTGACACTACTAGTATTGAGCAATCTTGTGCATGTTACATTGAGCTACTTGCTAGTGTCTTTCGTATGCATTGCAACATGAGCTATATTCCGGACATATCTCATAATTATTATGATCATCCCTATAGTTGCATTGCCCCATTTTCTCCACGTGTGCGTTTCATGTGAGTCATGTGTCACATGTACTTGTAAATGGTGTTGTTAGGTATCCCAACTAAGCTCCACCAAATACCCTATTTTTGTCGTGTGATAGCTAAACCCCCCATATTTGCTTCTTTACATCCATGCACGTGTTGCTACGGCTAGGCTGGTAAGTGTTCTCTATTCACTTTGGAAAGGTAACATACACCTTTTTCAGTTTTGAGTGAGTTGTGAGAGTTCCACCATATATATACATCGCTGCCACCCCGTTACTAACAATGGTTGATCGTAATAAGGAAAAGCCATTAGAGTTACAATTTTTGTTAAGTGACACGTTCTGGGAGGAGGATTCTAGTGCGATACCTGCGTCGGGTTTGTTCCACTTCACCGAAAACATCAAAGGTGGACATGGGGTGATCCTAGGGACACAAAGTTAGAAGGCCAGGCTAGTGAATATGAACAATGTTAGATAGTGCACAAAGTTAGCGTGTGCTCATACGAGAATGTGCCCTCTTAAGTGAGGGTCCTCCAACACAATTTTCTGATTGTCCTCCTCCCACTGTGTGCCACTCATATCTTTCAGCTTTGAAATCTATAGCCACCGACTCTCCATTTTCGTAGGTGGTTGTACACCTGAGTGGAGGTAACCTTCTGGCCACATAACTCGAATACCTGCTTGGCAACGGTGTTGAGGTGCACATCCTTGAACCCTTTGCCAATCCTTCCCCAGACTTAACGATTTCACACATTTTATTCAACACGAATGTAGAGAGGAATGGAGGCCACTTCATGGTTATTCACATCTTGCTCTTCTTTCTCTTGAATTTGATGGACTTGGCATCTGTGTCTCTATCAAGGTATCAAAATCGGGGATCTAGACCAACTGAGAACTAAGCCTAGCCATGATCGAAGCATCGATGCCTTGGGAATCCGATATCTCAATCGACCGAGAGTCTAGCTTTAAAGAAAGTTGTCTGTCCATTGCTAAACTCGTCCTCTGTCGTGTCCCACAAGCGGATCAATATCAAATCATCAAAAAATACCACATCAAGAAGTAACAGAACACCGATGAAGTATATACTGGAACTACCACTATATGTATCATACTAGCTGTGATTCGCATGCATCATGAACTAGATACGATTCGTGCTCACATATCTAAGCTAGATGACCTAGAGTTTGAGATAACTCAGAGGATCCGCAAGTCGTCATTGAGCGCCGACCCGATTAAAGTAGAACCCGCCGCTTACCTTTTTCTCACTGGGGGTTCTTTGAGGTTGAGAGCTCATAGCGGTGAGGAAAAAATGACACGAGAGATGGTGGTGAGGGAAAGAAGATGATATAGGGAAACGAAATGTGTGGGCCAAAATAATCTTTATCTGTACGTTCGGTAGAAAGCCAGCTCTCTCAGGACGTTTGCGTCCTCGCGTGTCCCTGTTTGTGGGCCAGTGTTTGTGTGTGCGTGTGTTACAGCTGGTGTCGTGGGCTGGTGGTTTGCACTTCACGCATGCGATGCATCTGGCACCTCTCGAACCTCCCCCCGAGGCTCTCCCATATGTCCTCCCGTGACCATTCAGCTCCGGCCGCCACCTGCTCTCCGCGACTCCGCCCCTCCAGCGAAACTCCACCCCGTGCCCTTTTCTCCGCTCTAGCGAAAAGGCGAAAAAGGAGGCGACTCGTTTCCGCCGCAGAGGCCAGGAAAGTAATTAGGTTTTGCGGCGGCGCCATGTGGGCGGCGGCGGCGTCTCCGGCTAATAAGTGCTCCGGAGATCCTGCCCATCTTGGTGTATCCTTCCATGGTGATGTCAAGGAGCTAGTGGCTGGGGCGGATGTGGTGATCCGTTTGGAGATTTTTATCCCATGCCTCTGTTTACATCCCGGTACCGATTCCTTTGTCAATGCGAGGAGTGGTGCAGGAGCTTGAGGGTCGCGCCGTCCTCCCTACCTGTAGAGCGTGTCTCACGTAGTTGCCCTCCCGTCAAGGGGCCGTCGTCGACCTTGAGCACTCCGTTCTAGACTCTGTCGCACATGTATTATGTGTTGTGTTTGGGGATTGTTTGGCCAGTGTTGGAGCCCTGATGCTGAGGTTGTCTGAGATGGGCGGGGTTGTACATGAAGGAGCCAACGCACGTGGTGTGGTTGGCTAGCAGAGACGTGCCCAGGGCTAGAGGTGAGGGACATACCGAAGTTCACCAGCACCGGCGACAAGCACGTAGACCTCATCATGAGACCGCAGTCCAGCGGCCAGTGGATCGTGCCTGAACATCACAAGCTGGAGGTGCCAAGGATAGGTATGCAGTGTTTCTAATTCTTCGGTCTGAAAAACTTCTTATGCGCTCTCTGAACCTTCATGTCTTCTAATATCGGTTCTTGACTGCCAGATTTTTTCATGGCCCTTGTGTCGTTCTGAACTTCACGCAATGGCCATTGTGTCAGTTCGAAACTTCAGTTGCGACATCAGGATGAGAAGTAGAAAGAAAGTAGATGCAATTATTGTTTGCATGCATCCTATCGAATTCTATGTAGTAGTTTAAATGGCATAGTATCAGATTTTATAGTAGTTTCCAGGGTATGGCTTTAGAGACGTTAATCCATTAATGTATCTGTTTTTCTTGAAGTTTTGTATTGTTTCATGACAAACAACAAAAAATATTTTAAGCTGATGCATGATGAGTGAGCACTGAATTATCAAACATGAAGTTTTATGGACTTGGTAACTATATTGAGATAATATGAAGCAATTGGAACATGATGAATTTTCCTCTGCAAAACTAGCAAAATACTACATGCATGGTCAGTTATCATTATTTTGCTTCATTGGTTCCTATAGCACAGTTGTCCCATGCGCATCTTCAGTCAAGTGCAAGACCAAATAAATACAACTAGCTTATGATTGAATCCAGAGATATGTAAAGTTTTAAATTTTTTATTTAACACTGATGTAGACGGTCAAGTTAACTAAGCTTCATATGTAGATTCTCTACAATTCTTTGATAAATGTAACTGAGATCAATGTTTGACAAGGATAATTTTATTGTTAAATTGTTTTCAGTTTTGGTGGTAAGGTGGAATCTTGACGACAAAATGGTAGTTGTGTTCCAGGCGTCAATTACAGAAAGAGAACCACGATTCTTCAATCAAAATGAGAAATTAGAGCATCTGGGTCTCCAAACTCAAAGCTTAAATCAGTATGTTACCTTTATATTAATTTCAGACAACCATGTTTTAGTAATTGTTCCCTAATAGTTGGTCTTAGGGATCATGAGAACTTGTTTCCATTTTCAATTGTGCTACACCATTTATTTAAATATTGTTCATAACCTGTTCCATTTTAAGGTTAAGATGCAATCTTGATGATCTTAGGAGTCATGAGAACTTGTGTACATTCTCAGTTGTACTACAACATTTATTTAAATGTTGTTCTTTAGCTGACACCTCATGTTCCAGTTTTAGTGTTAAGGAGGAATCTTGGCGACAAAATTTTACTTGAGTTCTAGGCATCGATTACGGAAAGAGAACCTCGATTCTTCAATCAAAATGATAAATTAGAGCATCTGGTTCCCCAAACTTAAACCTTCAATCAGTATGTTACCTTTATATTAATTTAAAACAACCATGTTTTAGTAATTGTTCCCAAAATAGTAGGGCTCATGAGAACTTGTTTCCATTTTCAATTGTACTACACCATTTATTTAAATATTGTTCATAAGCTGACACCTCATGTTCCATTTTAATGTTAAGGTGCAATCTTGATGATTTGTTGTGATGCTTTTTTTTTCAAGGATTTGAGCTAGATTTTGAGCGCTTGTTCATCTTTTGCTGCCAAGGAACGACGATGTGCGCTGCGCTCTGAACTCCTTGGAATTACCAGGTTGGTGCTACTTGTGCAATTTTCCAGAAGGCGGCTCTGCCCTATCAAAATAGGAGTATATACGCTAGAACCTAGCGGTGCCGATGGTGCTAGGAAGTGGGTTTCAAGAGGATGACATTGATTCTGCCTTTGGGAAGGGATGATGCAGCTCTGCTGCCTTGCTTCCACTCCCCGAATCACTTGATAGCAGCCAATAGCACCTTCCATCTCTAGACAATTGATGAAAAAATCATTGTACACGCTCTCACCTTATAGACACAATTGGAGCCTACAGCTACCCCAGCTTTGTTGGACTTCACGTGGCTTGGCACCTTTTTCTCATGAGGGTGTGCTTCTATACTCCATGCAGTTTAGTTGCCAATTGTTTTATTACTCAATCTTCCATGTTAAAGTGTACTGCCAATATGTACTTATATACATGCGACCCGAAGCTCCTTTTACCTTTTGTATTTGAATAGTGAGCTTAATTAGTTGTATTAAAACTGCAAGCTATTCCTAAATGGTGATTGCTCACCAGAGTATGGTCTTCTACATTCATCATAAAAGATTTTGATGGAATAACATGCATGTAGTGATGATACTTACATGCACCGCAACTATCAAGTATGCTTACTTTAGAAAGATCCAACCTTATTTAGGCTTGTAATGGCACATGAGAGGTTATAATTCTGTTAGCGGGTGAGTTTGAATAACATGCTGGAAAATCGTTGAGGGACGACATATTTATAATTTCTATTGTTATCCAGACTACAAATGGATTAAAGTTGAACACTTACATACTCCATATATAGGGTGCCTGGTTGGGACAAGAGGGGGATAACACTGCGGCTTTATTCTGAAGGTTAGTTTCGAGCATGTGATTTTCTCTAAAGGTATTGTTACTCACTGTTATAGATATCAAGATCCTACCATGCTTGATTTGTGTTATTCTAATGTTACACTATAGGAATTCAGCATTCATCTTGTCTAGGTGTAAGGGCTAATTCTTCTAAGTTGCAATCCTCGCTAGCTCCTGCTCCTCTCAGTCTATTTTGTGTCCTCTTCGGCGCTGTCTTGTGGGCATGTCTACTTATTTTTATAAGCTGTGTTGCAGCTCCCATGTGATGCTCGGCTGTTTTGCCACGTGTTTGTATGGTGAGTGGTTGGGTATAGGTGGTGTTGGCTGCTTCGTGTGGGTGATGGTCCCTCCGTTCGCAGCATCTGTCACCTTTCCTCCACTGGTTGATTGGTCTGTGTGCCTGATGTAGCCCACTGTATTCCACCAAGCACAACATCGATACGCAACAAGGTGAACTCACTCCTACCTCCGTACGTTTCCGGTGACTTGGTGAACGGTGCTCTACCTCATGAAATACCCCTCTACATGCATAGGTGGGATCACCACATGGAGACCCAAGATGGTGCCCAAGATGCTCACGAACACATCCAAGAAGGTGCGCATGAAGCTAGGAAGAACGTGGGTGAAGACGGCGTCAAGATCGGAGTTCCGAGGAGGAAGAACGGAGGGAAAAGGGGTCTCCCGGCCTACCACCCCGGCCAGGCCGGCCTCCACCCCTGCCCAGGACGGCCCCCTACCCGAGCAGCCCGGCCTACAGGCCGACCTGCCTTTCCCCCACCCCGGCCCCAGGCCGGGCACCCAACCGAAGGGGCCGGCCTGCCTCCCTCCACCCCGGCCCCAGGCCGGGCACCCAACAGAAGGGGCCGGCCTGCAGGCCGGCCTGCCTCCTTCCCACCCCGGCCCCAGGCCGGCCACCCCTCCAGGGCGGCCTCTGCGCCCCCCAGGCCGGCCAGGCCGGCTCCCAGGCTGGCGTGGCCCCAAAATGCACGGAACTGGTCCGTTTTTGCACCGTTTCGACCCTCGTTTCGACCCCGAGCTATATAAGGGACCCCGGTGGTTAGATCTAGGGTTTAGGGATGATTTGAGAACTTCGGGCTTTGCCCTTGTATCCCTCTTGTGAGGTGACTCCTCTTACGAGGCTACTCCTTAGATGTGTATCTAGGACCGTATCAAGATCTCTCCAAGGAGCTACTCTTTCACCTTGTGATTCTAGTAGTGCTTGCCAACCTTCCCCTTTGGGCTTCTGTTGGATCGGTGGACCGACCGGTGAGAGACATCGGTTTCAATTAGCGTGTTGTTGACTTGGGTTTGCGATCCCTCGTAGGCTTCACGAGTTATCTTCCCCCCCTTTTGTGTTTCCGCGCGTTTGCCCTCGATTTCCCCTCGATTCCCCCTCTCGTGTTCATCGTGTTCATCACTTCTTCGTGCGTTCTTCGTTCGTTCTTGTCGATTCATGAAGATCGGGCCAACTTAGAGGTCAACACCTTCATCATCTGGTATCCAGAGCTAGGTTGACACGAATCCGACACCCCACCCCCTCCCCTACCACCCATTTTTCTTCTATCCACCATAAATTCGAAAATTTGACAAAAAATAGCCGAAAGGGATTTCGACCGATCTCTTGATTCGTTGAGTTTTTCGTGGTTTTGTTTCATAGATTTGTTGCCAAAAACCATTCCCCACCTTTCTATTCAGCCACATTTCTTGAATTTGTCCAAAAAATTTCTTGATTTGGGAGAAATTTCGAATTTGAGCAGAAATTTCAGAAAAATCCTGCTCTTCGATTCTTGGACAGATTTTGTATCTTCTTTTTCTTTGTCGTCGTTGCTCCGATTTGAGTGAGGCAAGTTCCTAAGCGTCGCCATCGACATCGCCTACGCATCTACATCATCGGATCCACACGACATCGACATCCACCGGCCGCAAGTCCGAGATCATCCACCGCATAGGTATAACTTGCTTCCACTTGAACTAACCCATTCCTTTGTGTACCTTACCTATTCGGACTAGCTCTTTTACATCGCTTGGCATCGCATTGTGGCACCGAGAGTGCGAGTTTTGCGCTTGTGAGAGAATAGCTACGAGTAGGCATTGTCATTTGGGAATCATCTCCGCATCATCATCATCAAAAAGCGAAAAATCAAAAAAAAAAAAGAAAAGAGTGGAGAACGAGCAAGAAGCAAAAAGAGCCAAAAGAATCAAAGATCGATGCCAATTGCTATCATTTGTAGGAACGCATAGCTTCGAGTTGCGAGAGAGAAGAGAGTGACCGGTTGCCACATTGTGAATCTTGTTGCCTCTTGTTATTTGCGGTTCGAGCTAGCGTCCTCCTTGCGTTGGTGTGGCATTGAGCTTAGTCTTCGATAGGTACATTTCGTCTCCGCTCGTCCATTGGCCGCACTAACCCCATTTATCATTTGTGTGTGTGTGTTTTTCTTTTCCACCATATCATTTCCTCCACTAGGTTTGGTTTTCGTGCTAAGTTTTCTTTGATTCTTCTCCATGTTTTACAATATACTTCTCTTTGGATTTGTCGTTTTCTCGCCAAATTTCTAACCCATTGCCATCCACCAATAAGCCGTGTGTGTTTTGGAGCGTGTTTTGGGATCTTTCGAACTCAAGTCACTTCATTCTTTTTGCTATCGGTTTCTCTTGGCTTGGTCCACTAGTTTCCAACATTTGCTAAAAGGTGAGGGTTGAGCTCTTAGGTCCTCACACTCTATATATACACTTGCGCTTGTCACTAACCATGTATAGCGAGAGCGAAGACTTTGGAGGCCATGATGATCATGATGAGTCCATGATGGACCACTACGACTACAACGAGCTAGACATGGACCTCCACTTCTACGAGCATGACGTGGTGGACGACCACGACTACGAGCACGACATCGTGGATGACCACTACTACGAGCATGACATGGTGGATCACCACCACTACCACGACCACGACGTCGAGCTCTACACCGACTACTCCTCCCCAAGCATCATCGACATGGAGGAGTACCACAACCACCACGCCACCTTCGACTCCATGAGCTACATCGACATGAACCACTACTACAACAATGACGCCGCAAGCTTGGATGACGAGATGGAGCCCTACTACACCGACAACGCATCCTCGAGCATGGCGGAGTTCTACACCGACAATGACTCCGACATGGACGAGCTCACCTACAAGCGCTTCCTCTCCAAGCTTCGGTGGCCAAGACATCACATGTCCGATGGTTCATGCTCACCACCTTGGAGCTTCAAGGCGAATGCCAAGGCCAACACAAGACAAGTACCTTCAACCTCAAGATGGCGCAACCACAAGAAATCCGACAAGTTGTCCACGTCAAGATCCTCAACATCTAGACGGCGCCACAAGAAGGACATCATCGAGGCCCCATCAAGAGAGAAGGCAAAGAAGCCAAGGCATCCAAATGACTTTTGGAGTCATCCCACACATGACGTGCGGGAACGCCGCAAGCTTCATCGTCGACAAGCTTCAAGCTCTCATCACCACGCTCATCACCAAGACCGTCGCCATGATCCCCGTCGCCACATGGAAGAGAGTGGTACACCCACCTCACCGCATCTTCCACCACAAGTTCCGCGACGACATTGGTTTGAGCATCGCTCGCCATCACCACTACCTCGACCTCGACACCGACAAGGCCGTGGTGACCCTCTTCAAGATCACCCTCTACGACCGGATATTCTTCATCACCCACCTTCTCCAAGCTACACTCATGACTATGGTCTACATGGCTTCGTGGATGGTGCTTGCCCACATTCAAGGCTTCCAAGGAAAAATGTGTGTCACCACCACAATGACCACCAAGACCAAGGCCATTCTCAAGAAGGTGCCTTCGACATGGCTTCTCGTGAATGCCTCCCTCGACTCCACCACAATGACCACCGGCGCCATCCTCTCCATCATGATCGCCATCGCCAAACCAACGAGGATGACCCACATGAGCTTCCACCGCCTATCTTTGATGAAGACCCAAATGAGAGAACTTCTCAACATCAAGCGAGTGCGAATGCTCCCTATGGCTTGTCTTTCCCCATCTTCGAGGAAGAACCCATTGAGCGCCACCATCGACAACAATCAAGTGGGATTGCTCAACATGCTACTTCACTTCCCATCTTTGATGAGGACCCCTATGAGCGCTCACTTCAACCACCACTAGCCACGGATGCTATGAGCCTACTTTCCCCTCTCCTTCAAGATGAAGACCTCTTATGCCCCATTTGCAAGGGCCATGGTCACATAATGTGGGATTGCCAAGGCGGTGTCCAAGATGGTGCGTCAAATGGAGATGATATCCATGATTCTTCTTCTACCATATTGGATGAGGACAAAGGACGACATGATCAAGCACATCAGCAAGGTCTACATCGCCATATATGTCATGATCCTCCTCCTTCTTCATCACATGAGGCGAGATTCACTTCACCACCAACACCCAACCTCAACTTCCATGAGCGACATTCTTTGAGGATGAATAATGACCTTCATGATCAAGAGCATGAGCTTCCATCATCGCCACAAGCGCAACACAAACATCAAGAGTGTGAAGCTATTCCTCCCATGACACAAGATCGACATCACCATGCGCATGAGGATACCACTCTATGATGAAGACGTTGATGCATGTGCCATTGTCAATGAGGCTCATCCCTTGCCATCATCTCTAAGGCATTCTTCTTCTTCGTCTCCAATGACACAAGTGACAACTCCGACCATCGACAAGAGAGCTCCCAATGATATCAATGAGATGATCATGGTTGCCAACCAAAATGGTGACCATGCCTACATGAGTGAAGGCCAATACTATGCCTTGCACCAACTAGCTCTCAATTCCTTGGACATGCCGACCAATGGTGACGAAAGCGTCAATTGCAATGAGGCCGCGAACTCATCGCGAGTGTTGACACGAGTTCTTCAAGCCTATCCTCAAGATAATGACCAACGATGCAACCTCTCTAGAGCCGGCGTCAATGGATCATCTATCATTGATGGAGGTAGCGACGAATTGGGTGACACACTCCCCTTGAGTTCAAAGCATCTCATGCCAACCTCCACAAGGCAACGCTCAAGCCACCATTCTAGCCAAGGATATCTTCATCATCATCATCATCGACCATTTGAGGATGCTACAAGGCATGGCTTACATTACCATTTGATGGAGCTTCCTTTGACACAAGCCATGACCCTACCTCCTCCTCCAAGAAAGCCACCCTTTCCACACTTGGAGATCAACCCAAGAGATGAGATGATCGAGTCCTCCTCGCCACATGCTATGACACTACCGACTCCAAGCAATGCAACGACTTCGACAAACCTGCACACCTCTTGTGCCAAGACTTTGGAGCCTTCTAGTGTCCCCTCTCAAACTTCTAGTGAGATGAGTGGTGAGAGAGAGATCCACCATCATGTGAGTGAGAGCCACAAGCCCATAATGAGTGGAAAAAGCATGAGTGTTCGTAGAGGCTTCGCCTTGATAGCCACCAAAATTTAGATGAGAGTTGAGAGCAAAACCCCATTTGTTCTCATTGACACTAACGGCTTACCAACTTTCTCTCCATCTTTGTTGTCTATTTTGCAGAGATTTGGTGACCCTATCACGCATCCTCGCCCTCATGGACTTCTCCACATACAAGGCTCTCCACATCGCATGAACATCGACACCGGTTTGAAGTGTTGGAAGGAGCCCTTTCCGCTCATCATGATCCACATGGAGATTGACAAGAGCTTCTACGACAAAGCATTCTCCATACACACTCCTCAAGTCAAGATCTACACGGCGCATCACAAGCACTTCGACATCAACGACTTCTACGCATACATCCCTCTTGTCACGATGTGCTTGGAGTTCGACAAGCGCGTCAGCGACAATGACTACCACGTCTACATCCCCTTCGTCAAGATGCACTTGGAGTTCGACAAGCGCGTCAACGACAATGACTACCACGCCTACATGCCAACCACCAAGATGTACATGGACTTCGACAAGAGAATCAACGACATCGCCACCAACGTCAAGTTCATCTACACTCTACCGCTTCCGCAACTAATGGAGCAACACCCTCTTGAGCTCTTCGACGATGACTACATCTCATGTCAAGCTCATCTTCACCCACCCATGGAGGATCATGTCAAGATCGTCATCGCCTTTGGACCACACCCTCCACGAGCATACCTTGGCATGATCTTCGACAAGAGGTTCAACTTCAACGACTACACCGCCTCGCAAAATCTTCCTAAACCATCCAAGGGGGAACCTTTCATGATCTTCATCACCTTTGGACCACACCCACTACGAGCCTACCGTCACATGAACTTTGACAAACGGCTCAACTTCAACGACATCTTCGTCGTCGACATTCCTTCTCCCGCTCACATATGGATGGAACGAGAGTCGAGGACGACTCTTTTTCAAGGGGGGGGGAGATGATGTAGCCCACCGTATTCCACCAAGCACAACATCGATACGCAACAAGGTGAACTCACTCCTACCTCCGTACGTTTCCGGTGACTTGGTGAACGGTGCTCTACCTCATGAAATACCCCTCTACATGCATAGGTGGGATCACCACATGGAGACCCAAGATGGTGCCCAAGATGCTCAAGAACACATCCAAGAAGGTACGCATGAAGCTAGGAAGAACGTGGGTGAAGACGGCGTCAAGATCGGAGTTCCGAGGAGGAAGAACGGAGGGAAAAGGGGTCTCCCGGCCTACCACCCCGGCCAGGCCGGCCTCCCCCTGCCCAGGCCGGCCCCCTACCCGAGCAGCCCGGCCTACAGGCCGGCCTGCCTTTCCCCCCACCCCGGCCCCAGGCCGGGCACCCAACCGAAGGGGCCGGCCTGCAGGCCGGCCTGCCTCCCTCCACCCCGGCCCCAGGCCGGGCACCCAACAGAAGGGGCCGGCCTGCAGGCCGGCCTGCCTCCTTCCCACCCCGGCCCCAGGCCGGCCACCCCTCCAGGCCGGCCTCTGCGCCCCCCAGGCCGGCCAGGCCGGCTCCCAGGCGGGCGTGGCCCCAAAATGCACGGAATTGGTCCGTTTTTGCATCGTTTCGACCCCCGTTTCGACCCCGAGCTATATAAGGGACCCCGGTGGTTAGATCTAGGGTTTAGGGATGATTTGAGAACTTCGGGCTTTGCCCTTGTATCCCTCTTGTGAGGTGACTCCTCTTACGAGGCTACTCCTTAGATGTGTATCTAGGACCGTATCAAGATCTCTCCAAGGAGCTACTCTTTCACCTTGTGATTCTAGTAGTGCTTGCCAACCTTCCCCTTTGGGCTTCTGTTGGATCGGTGGACCGACCGGTGAGAGAAATCGGTTTCAATTAGCGTGTTGTTGACTTAGGTTTGCGATCCCTCGTAGGCTTCACGAGTTATCTTCCTCCCCTTTTGTGTTTCCGCGCGTTTGCCCTCGATTTCCCCTCGATTCCCCCTCTCGTGTTCATCGTGTTCATCGCGTTCTTCGTGCGTTCTTCGTTCGTTCTTGTCGATTCGTGAAGACCGGGCCAACTTAGAGGTCAACACCTTCATCAGTGCCAAATTCGTTCGCCACGGGGTTTTCTTCAGTTTCCTCCTGGGGATCCTCCTGTTGGGTTGGGGATTGCATTTTGCCTCAGCCAGTGAGACTCTCAGGCTGTTATTTAGGGATGCTGTTATTTAGGGATGCTGTTTATTTTCTCTATGTGGTGCGCTGCTACCGTTCTGGCCATGGTATCGGTGCCACTCTTTTATGTAGCAACTGGGTCGGACGGCTTGCTATCATTGCTCCGAGTTGTTGCTGACGCAAGGAGTTGAAGGTTTGTTGGTCGGTTTCTGCTCTCGTGTCGTTTTTTCCTTTTATTCATCCTTTTCATTTCTTTTTGTTGTGTTCGCTCATCCCGCCATTTCTTTTTCAGTTCGTCCACGTGGTAGACGATGTCGTGTGTCTCCTTTTGTTTCGCGGTTCTGTCGTCTGTGCAGTTGCCACCTGCTGCCGCTTCTGAGTCCGCCTGCCTGACTGAGGCTTTTTTCTTTCGATTTTATTTTGTTTCGTAGATTTTATTGTTGGTTTGTTAGGATTTTTTGTTGTTGTTGTTGTTGTAGACCATCTATTTTTCCTTATTCGTCTGTTGCAATGATAATTGTTGGGCTCCTGCAATTAATCATCACCGTTCAGTGAAGATACCAGACACATATCTTCAGTACATCACCGTTGACTTCCCGCAGAAGTTCCTGCAGAAGATCAAGCTTGGCAACACGCAGCTCGTGGAGTGGAGGGGCCGTGTGTGTGTCAACCAAGGACTGGACCGCTTCCCCAAGCGAATGATTTGTTGAAGGAGACATTCTTATCTTCATCTGCATGGGCGATGCGTTAATGAAAGTGTCCATCTTCATTAAGTCGCCTCCTAGGAGTGATCGCCTCTATGAAGTGAATCATATCTTGGTTCTGGTTGTTAACAAAGATGCCGCTACTCCTGTGTAATGGTGCCTTGTGTCATTGTCGCAATGCATCGTAAGTTTGTTAGATAAAGATAGGTCCTAATGTACTATCAGTCTCGCTAAAAATGTATTGGTTCCCGCCGATTCGTAATATAGCTAAGTTTATAACGTTGTCTGTTTTGAGGATATCTGTATGCTGCAGGTGATTGAACTCTATATATGCCCCACGATATACCCTTTCTATGTGCTTCTGATAGAGTTTCTGCCAATGTATAGGCTTCATCTTCTATACCCTTTCTGTGTGCTATGATTATTTCTATGTCTCCATGGGTTGGATTCTTGTCGATGACATTGCAAGGGAAACGAGAAACAAAACACTCATGATATGTCTGACTGCAAAATAAATCAAAACCAATCTGGTGTGTCGCGCTGGACATAATGTGCATAAAGCTATGCAGTCGGCGCGGCGAAGCCCGCCTATCCGTCTAGTACTGGAAATCACTCAGGTAAAAAGGCATAACACGTCAACGAACCTTGATTACACGCAAGCACAACACCGACCTACACAAAACTGCTGCCTGGGAAGCCAAAAACACTCGCTCGCACGGATTTGTGCAGTTTTCGCCCTCTTCCTCACTCTTCGTCTCCAGCGCCCTGTTGTGTCCCCGCTGACATTCGAGCCCAGCTCCGAAGACCAGGTTTTCTCCCGAGTAGGAGCATAACTCAGCTCCCTCCCGCCGTCGTCCTCCTCGGCATGAGCTGTTTCCTGGTAAGCACTCGATGCTTCAGCTTCACTTTCCCAAACCTTCAACGAAACGAAAACAACAGTTCTTCTTGGAAGCTAAGCAGCTATGCTTTCTTTGATTTTGTTCTTGTTCTTCGAAGCTAATTAAGATTTGATTTGTTTTTCTCATTGATTGATCTTGCCATCCTGGTTGCTGCCGCTGCAATTTGCTGCGAATCGCTAGGTCGTGGCCGGCAAGATTGGCACCTTCCTGCTGTGGGTGCTCTTCCTGATCCTGCAGACGGCCACTAAGGTCGTCGGCAGCCTCCTGGTTGCAACGCCAGCCGAGCCCCTAGAAGAGCTACAACAAGAAGCGGCACCACGACACAGATCGCCGCCGGCAGGGACGCACCGCGGCGGCGACCCCGCGGACCCATACGAGCCGCAGCCGCAGCTGTGGGACCCACCGCCGCCGCCGTATTCCGCTCCGGTGACGGATGAGTATTCCTCGTCCTCGATCTACAGGCGGCGGGCGAGCGCCCCGCCGGCCTCTGAGGATTTAGTGGTTTCCTCCAGTGGCTACTCTCGTTCGAGCGTGGCAACGGTTCCGGCGGCTCGGGCTCATGCCGTCTCATTGCCTCCAGCGCTGCGGAAAATCAAGACGCCGGTGCCGATTGCCGGTAACCGGCCCAAGCTGGAGAGGAAGTACTCCAAAATTGTTGACCAGTACCACTCCTTGGATGAGGTATGTATACATGGGATGTGCTGATGCTCAAATGTTCAACGCAGCTAGATTTATTACTCCAAATAAATTATACTAGCTAATTGGTACTGTATTATTTTCTGTCCAAGTCTTTTGAACCGCAGCCAGCTGTTATCTGACATGCTTCTCCGCTACATTGGCAGCAAAAATATTTTCTCAAAAATGCAAAAAATTGGGCAGAAATGCTATAGCCAAATTGTTCATTTTGATAAAACATGATTTAACTTCGATATAAATCTTTCTAGGAAGTGTATGCAATAATAATAATTGGCGTGTACACATCAGACCTATGACATTGAGTTCTATGAACCTCTTTGCGAAACATGGCCTTTACACTAATCTTCAGTTTTTTCTATCAATATCGTTGTGTATTAATGGAAATTACTAAAATGGTATGCTATACGGGCAAACAATATACATCTTAAAAACATGATTTAGGTTTATATAAATCCTTCCATGTGGTGTACACATCAGATTATTCGTAAAATAAATTTGTATGTGGCAACAAAAGACCGATGAGATTGAGGTCTACACCCTCTCTTTTCGGTCAACTACTCATTCCTCGGTGTCTCACTTTATATCTCTCTTTCCACATACCTTTCGTTGATTATATTGCTATTGTGTTTTCCGATTAGTTTAGTTGATGTCTTCGGCTGCTTTGATGCCTTCTATCTTAAGTATGTCCTAAAGGAAGCATGACTGATGTTGCTAGAATTTTTCGTTAGATATATTATGTTGTTGGTAGATCTTGCTGTGTGATAATTGGCTATTTTTTTTAAATAATACGTTTATTTTAATTAATTTGGGAAATAAACCGCTGTTTTGAGTTTTTTCGAAAATAATACAACATCTAGTTGGCTGAAGCTGATTGGCTCGTCGGGCCCGGCGAACCCGATTGGATTCCTGTCGGTTTAGGCTAAGCTGATTGGTTTGTCGGGACCAGGGCCAGGACTAACTGGGTTTGGCGAAACCAAATATTTATTATCGGCGAAATAGGTGCATGAGAAATTTTTCCCAACTGTTTCCTGCCATTTTGTCTCCCGCCCGTTTTCCCGCCACTGTCTCCCGCCATTTCTTCTCCTGCCACCGTCTCCCGCCATTTTCTCCTGCCATTTTTTTGCCGCGACCATTTCTCCCCATTTTTCCTGCCTATAAAACCCCGCTCAATGAGGCGGGTAACCAGTGTATTCACTCGAAAATGTCTCATAGTTCGAGCCGTGGTTTTGACCCATACATGTCCCGGTATATTCTATATCATGCCGCAAAAAGGAGTGTGGGTAATACGAGAGAGGGAACTAATTAGTATCCGTAGCTACCTCACTGAGTTGGGTTACTTGGGTAAATGTTTAGCAAAGTACAACCTCCCGGAGAACTTCTGAGGTTGTGTGGAAGGTGGAACAGAGTATATGATCTCAAAAGTATTGAGGCGGGGCTTCGAAACTTGCCTATGACAGCACTATCCTGACGGTGCAGATGCAGAGTTCCTGAATAGCCTAGTTGGGGTCGCCGTGACGGACTAGCTACTCGGGGTGATGTGCGCGATTTCTGGCCGCGCTCGACCGACCGGCGAGTGTCGACGTGGCTCAGATACTCGTTGGCTTCCACGTGGCCAGAGTGGGGCCTATCGGGTTCGCTGCGCCCGACATGAGCCAATCGGGTTCTCTGTGCCCGATGTCGTATTAATTTTGAAAAAACTCAAAACCGCGTGTTATATCCATTTCCCGAAATAATTAAAAAAAATTAGCCCGATAATTGAAAGCAAAGACAACAAAACCAAACATTCAATTTAATTTGCAATTTTTCCTCTTCCACACCCTCTCATTGGTATGAGCTCAGGAATCACGGACACCAGGGAGAAGAGCACATGCTTGTTGCGGAGTCACCATCCACCATCTCAACTGACCGGCACCTTCTTGCACTCGTTGGATCCCCACGTAGGAGAAAGCCTTGCCCTCTTACACAGAAGAGAAGACTCTGGAAGCAGGTGAAAGATGACAATCACCTATACCGCCTCTTGTAGTTGTGGCTCCACCATCATTTCTTGCTGTATGCGCCGGCACAGCCACATTTGGAAGCAGCAGCGCCACTGCACCGTGCTTCCGGGAGTTAGGGACTCACCAGCTCAAGGATCCATGCCTGCACATAGATCCATGATGCCTCGCTAGACAGACCCGCGGAGCCTCCGTTTGCTGAAGACGATTGCAGTACGCTGGCGCAGATTGCAGTAGGCATCCTGCGCCGGCGACTGCCTAAGGCTTCATTTGATTGGTAGGGGAAGCAAACCCAGGGAACTGTACCCCTGGGGGGAACTTCCTTGTACACAGGGGATCCTCCTCCCACCAGGAGGGAAATATCCTCCTCTCGGATGGTTGTTTGGTGGCAAGAGGGAGGGGAGGAGGCCAAGAGGAATCCTGGACACACATCCTTAAAAGTCCAAAAACTTCAAAAAATGAACACAGCAGTCACACAAATAACTCGAGAAGAGTTGATAAAGTCGCAAGTAATATCCAAAAACCAGAAGAGATCAAAACAACTTCGAAAAAGTAATAATCACCAATAATTTGATGCAAGGTATGTACATCAACCGTTACAGAAATCTTGTCAGAACAAAGACAATACATGCATGCATATTCGTGTGCCAATCAAGAGAAAGTGTGGCACGAGAGGTTTGGTATGCGGGTCTTAGGAACTAATTTTGTCAGGTTAGCAAGTAGCACTAGTTGATTTAAACTTTGCCAGGTTTACTGCGCTAACCGACCTGCCCCTGTACCCACTATATGTAAATCCATGCAGTGTATGAGCTGTTGGTGTATCGGAGAACTAGGCCGTGCCCTGTCCTGAAGTAGAGTCGTGGGGAGAGACGGAGGGGAAGTGCCATGGTGGGTACACAGAGATTTACCTAGGTTCGGGTTGGCCGGCGACGGCTCCCTACTTCCTGCTATTAGCACTACGAGGGCAATACGCCGGGTACAGGTTACAATCGAGTGTACACCTCTGGGTTGCTCCGTCTGGCTTTATATAGACGGCCGGATTGGGCTTACAGGAGAAAACATCCAACATTACATCTCATCTAACCTACTCGGACGGCTACGATATCCGGCTTCTTCTCCAAGTCGGAGTCCTAATGGGCCTCCGCCTTCCGCTACGCAGATGTCTCTTCCTGCGCGTCAGCCTGCTTCGCCTCCTGCTTTACAACCTCATGGGCCACCTGGGCAGTCTGGCTTAAGGACTATGGCGAGAGGTACCCCATTTGCCGTAACTCCAACATGAGCTGCAGTTAGTCGCAGCATACAATATCTAACAAGTGACTTACCTGTCTGTGTATGAGAAAGAGAGATTTTCAACAGATTGGCATGGATACAATATCGTACACTTTGAACACATTATCCTCTTTTGCATGCCTTCATGTAGTCATGTTAACTTCAAGGATGAGAGCCATGATTCCTAATATGTTTAACAAACTGTGACACTTTGGCTCAAGACTGGACACTATATGCAGGTTATTGAAGCGTTAGCGCAAGCTGGTCTCGAGTCTTCCAATTTAATCATTGGGATTGATTTCACAAAGAGTAATGAATGGACAGGTTGTTGAATGTAAACATATATGCATTGAACAAAGCATTCGTTCGCTACGCTTGACTAATTCTGTAATTCGGCATGTAGGAAAGAGTTCATTCAATGGTATGAGCTTGCATCATATTGGTGATGTCCCAAATCCTTATGAGCAGGCAATCTCCATCATTGGACAGACATTGTCAGCTTTTGACGAGGATAACTTAATTCCTTGCTATGGTTTTGGAGATGGTAAATCTTACATTTTTTTTTTATTAGTGCATCAATATATCATGGAAATTCAAATACTGATAGTTCAGTTATATTTGGAAAATGCAGCATCTACACATGACCAAGATGTATTTGCCTTCTATCCTGATGAGAGACCATGCAATGGTTTTCAGGAGGCTTTGGCTCGATATAGGGAAATCGTTCCTCATCTTCGTCTTTCTGGTAGGAGAGCTCAATTTTATTGCTGTTGTTTAATATGTGCAGTCATGCTCAATGTATACATATATATTATGATATGTTTGAAGGTCCTACATCATTTTCTCCAATAATTGAAATGGCCACAACCATTGTTGAGCAAAGTGGTGGCCAATACCATGTTTTAGTAATAATTGCTGATGGGCAGGTACACCATCATCTATCACCCTTCGTATTTTCATTTTTTTAGTCATATTTTTCTTATGTTATTATATTATTTGGCCTGTATCTGAATCTATCATTATACAGGTTACACGCAGTGTGAATACTGAGTTTGGCCGATTAAGTACCCAAGAGCAGATGACTGTTGATGCTATTGTGCAAGCCAGGTAATGTGGGTTTATTTATGCTGGAGTATGGAAATGGTGTACAATAGAATTTTTTAGTGCAAATAATTATCAGAATCAAGATGCTATCGTGTTGTATGTTTAATATTTACATGAGTTATGGAAACACAAGACACAGATAGATAATGGAGTGTTTCATTAGTTTGCTTCAGTTTTCTATTGCCTACCAGATTGCATAATTCATATATGTATTTTTTTTTTCCACTATGTCACTAATGCACCTATCTATCTATCTATCTATACTTCTTATAAGACAAAACCCCACTAAGATGCATTTATGATTTTTCTATCTCAACATGCAAGCTATCCACATCACCCACCATTTTAGCCAATCAATTATCCATGTCATCTCCACTAATAATTGTGATTTTACATATTTCATGCCACATAACCATGCCATCTTTTTTCAACCATATAATTATCCAATGTCACTCATATTTACTTCTCAAAATATACAATAATTTTACGCGAATTAAATTAGTATATCGATTATGTGATCAATTGAATCTTGATAATGGAATATTTCATACACCTTATACCCATTTCGTTTATAGATTTTTTTTTAAAAGAGATACCCGCTGCAACGCGTGGGGTATTCTTCTAGTTATTTTGAATTTTGTGTTCCCGCAATACTATATTTTTCAAGAACATCTTGCTCCTGCAACATTTAAGTCCAGCTTGCAACGGATATTGTCTAATTTTGATTAATAACTATACAGAGGATATTAAAAAGCTCTCGCTTGTCTTGATTGTCAAATAGCTTTAGTAATTTCTATCAGCGCTTAATTTTCTTTGTGTTTGTCACGTGTCAGAGTTACTATTAGAACAATAAAATAAGCCAGAATGCAATTTATTAAGATTTAAATAATAGAAGCAACTTAAAAAAACAGAAGCCAAGAAAATCTTATGGTGAAAACAGAGGAGCCCGACCTTTTTGTGCTATGAGGTTAAAAATGTTAATACTACAGGCGTAGTGGGGAAAGAGGAGAGATTTACAAAAAGGATGGTGCTTTGATGTAATATTCTGTATTATGCTACTGGAAAAGATGTCTATGTGCTATGTTTCTAGCTATATATATGTCAGTGATGAAACTAGCTGAATTTTTTTAATCATTTTTCCTACTATTTTGGCCAAGTTCATACAGCTGCACACGGCTGGTTTTAGTGGTATCTATGAGATACAAGATGGTTGATACATGTAGCGAGCTTTCAAAAAACTGGCACAGTTGATGCATGAAGCTCGCTAAAAATGCCCACACCTTTCCTTTGCATAGCCAATGGCAAAAAAGTAGCATGATAAATTCATAATATGGAAAGCATCATATCACAACACTCTTGACATAACACTGTGCCTATCTCGTTGCAGCGAATTTCCCTTGTCAATAGTTTTGGTCGGAGTTGGAGATGGTCCTTGGGATATGATGAAAGAATTTGATGACAACATTCCTACAAGATCTTTTGACAATTTCCAGGTAAGTGCCAAAACTATATGATTACTGATATTAGCATAGGGGACAAAATAACCTTGTCATTTGCTATCCTAGTTTGTCAACTTCACTAGAATCCTGTCAAAAAAGATCAGTCAAGGCAACAAGGAGACAGAGTTTGCCCTTTCAGCACTAATGGAAATTCCTTTGCAGTACAAGGCAACATTACAGCTTGGAATACTAGGGTATGGAGAAGCCAGTGCAAGTATAATTACATTAGTTTTTTTTTATCCATCATTCCTAGTTGGCTTGATTGTCTCCTTTGCTGTTCTTATTCTTACAAACTAGGCGACGAGTCGCAATGTCTCCTGAGCGGGTTCCACTACCTCCTCCTTTTGCAAGTTATAATACCATCTCAAGAGCAGCACCATCCCGGGCAAATAGCTTCCAACGTGTGCCTTCTCATCCTAGAAAAGAGACAACTGTAGGTTCGACAATCACACCGTCAGTTACATCCCCACCAGCTGCAGAGACTAGAACATCGGAACACCAAGTAAGACAAAAACTTGTCTTGTATGATCTTTACATATTGATTCAGATAAGAAAAAAAAGAGAGTAATCTGTCTTGTGAAACACAACAAAAAATATATATCCAAATTCTTATTTGTTTGTAACACCTGGCCCAGTTGTAGATTTTTTTTTTTGAATGGTCACCGGGGGGAGTTAATCCCCACCTGAATATTTTTCATTCATGGTTGCCTTGAGGCTTTGCAGCCTCTACAAGATAGGTTCAAATGAACCAGAGTACACGGGGATTACAAGAGAGGGGAGATAAACCGAAAAAGACGCACACATACCCGGAACACTCAGAGAAACTCAGAGCAAATTACCCGATGGGGAGCACTTCAGCGCAGCCGTTTCGCCGAGACAACGCATCAACGCCATCGAGGGGAAAACATAGCCTAGGCTGCACGAAGCAACGAACCCCACCAACGCAAACGAGACCACCACAGGGAATTGAGACAAACCAGAACAGGCGGTACATTGCCCAAGAAGCACCACCACCATGGACGAAAAGCACCAGTCAGCCGAGACCAAACCAAGGGTGTCGGCGGGGTCGAAGGGCGACGCTCAGCCGAGTCCACACCGTCCCATGTGGACGAAAGGTCGCTCGCCGCCGAGACCTCGACACGACCTCCATCGGCGAGCTCGAAGGGCATCACGGGGCCGAGTACACACCTGGATAGCTTCAGGGAGCACGCGCGCGCACTGCGGTGTGACGAACCACAAGCGCAGCCGAAGGGCACAACATAGCTGAGGCCGCACCGTCCACCGACGCCGCCGAGGAGCTACACTGGCCGAGTCTGCAACAGGAAACCACACCAGGTTTGCTAAAAAATCCACAGGGCGGAGCAACACCTGCATCTGGCGACTTGCAATGAGGCAAGAGTCAGCCACCCCCAAAGCCATGGCATTCCCTGGTGGGAAGGAACCACATCCATGGCAGCCATCTGCAAGGCCATGGAACTCACCGACCTAACGAGACAGCGCTCGTCGCCGCCGGCAGCAAGACTTCGAGGCTCCACTCGCACCTATGGCTGCTCCCCCCTTAGGAAGCAGACCACCTCCATGGCTGCCATCTGCAAGCCAAGGAACGCCGGCCACAGCGAATTGCGCCGCCGTGCACCGAAAGAGGGAGTGGAGAGGGCAAACAAGTGCAGCCACAACAGAGAGAAAACCGCCAGCAGCAACAACACGCCGCACAGGACCACGCTGGCCAGCGAAGGGCACACCCAAGGCAACCACCACCAACCAAAACCTGATCTGTGCACCAGGACCAGGACGGAGCAAGCCGCCGCCAGGACCCGCCAGATCTGGTCAGCGAATCGCTGCGCCAGATCCGCCGTGCCACGCACAAAACCAGGCCAGGAACTAGGGGCGGAGGGGAGTAGGGGGCGACACCTGTTGCGGCCGCCAACGGCGACGGGAGGAGCGCGCCCGGGAGCCACGACTGCTGGCAGGCGCCAGCCAGAGGCGGCGGCCGCGGGGACGCCACAACGCGCGCACGCCCAGCCAGCGCACGACCAAGAACCCCCCATCCACCTTCAGGGCAGGGGCCCGCCGCCACCGCGGAGGTCTCCGGCGGCAGCGGCGGCGGAGGGAGTCAGCGGAGGAGAGGGATCTACGGGTCGAGGGTGGGGGACGCCCCGGTGCCGCCCCTAGAGCGACACGGGAGCGGAGCTTATTGATCTATTCCGTTTAATGTTCGGTTTACAGGTTGACATCGGCCCAGTTGTAGATGACCCAATAGTAGTAGTTGTCGTGGGTTACTTTCACATTGTAAGTGTGGAGTTTGTAGTACTAAGTACTAACTCCTGTTAACCATTTGGGGGCAAAACAAGAATGAAAACATAAGAAGGTTTGAAGCTCCTGGATAAACCAGTATTTGTTTGACTAGTAAAAAAAGTTAAGCGTATTGTAGTGAGTCTAGACAGGGGCATGTGATATCTAGAGCACACTCATGTGATGACTTTTCTTCATTTGTGAAAGTTATTAGATAAATGTATATGTATTTGTGTAGCATACGAGCCAGAATATTCTTGCCATATATATATGAGCAGGTGATGTGAACAACGAGAAATTTTAAGATGCTCTCAAATTCTTCAAGACCGTTCATTTTAGTGGACATGGTGGCTATGATTATGTATTACCTTGTAGAAGGGAAGAGGTGGCCTTAACCTTCTCAAGGGGTAATCGTGTCTTTGCACCTCATTACATTCCTTGAATTGGCAAGACTAAAATGGCAAGAATCAGCGTATAAAAGGAAACAAACCTGATAATATGCATTATATTTATTTGTGAAATCATTTTTGTGGAAATTTTTTTTTTAGGCAAAATCAAGAAAAATTCGTGTGGAAAAGGGATAGAAAACGAAGTCAAATCGGTGTAAACGTGAGTTGTGATACCAATATGCGACCCCTTGATGGGAAACAATGGGGATGGCCCGATCTTCACGGATTTGAGACGAACACGAAGAGGAAGACGAAGAACGGAAGATGAATACGAAGAACACATGCAAATCACACACGATAATTTGGGAGATAGCCTCGGATTGTAACCACAAACCTACCAACCCGTTGATGAATCCTTTCTCTCACCGGTGGACCAACCGAACCAATAGAATCGGAAGAGGAGAGACCGTTAGATGGAATACCTTCCGAGAGATCGACAAACGCTAGGTGGAATCGAGAGGGAGAGACCAAGAGGTAGAATCACCCAATCGAGAGACTTCTCACGTAAGGAGAGGTCTTGATACGGTCCAATAGATACATATATGGAGTAGCCTTGGTAGAATCGTTCTTGAAAATTCACCTTATAATAATCATCAATTAAATTCAATATTTCCTTCTAGCTTAAACACGCACAATCATCATATTCCACTTAATATCCTCATCACCTGGAGGACGCAGGGGAGTCGGGCAGGTGCCCGAAGCGGTTGGCCTTGATGGCGCAGGAAAGCTGGCCCTGCCCGGGCTGGAGGACACAAGGGAGCCGGGCTAGAGGCCGGACAGACCCCAGGCCGGTCTAGGCCGGGATTCCTGGTGGCCTGTTCTTCTCTTCCTTCGGGGCCACTGTCTTGATCATCTTCTTGGGCGCTATCTTGGGGGTCATCATGGGGTAGGTACCTAACGAAGCCAAATGCATTTTCATGAGGTAGCAATCCATTCACCGAATGTGCGTCAGTCATGCAAGAGGAGCGAGTTCACCTTGATTCGAAGGGCATCGGTTTGAGCTCTTTTCATGGGACCATTTGCAGTGCTTGTAGTTGGTGAAAAGGGTTGGGCTGCATCAGTTAAGGGGTACCATTTTTTTGTTGAGGAATAGTATGCTGATGAGAGTGCATCAACCACTCAAATCATCAAATGGAACCATGTGGCAATTGTACACGGTTGGAAAATTTGGAACGGTTGTTAGGAAAAGATCTGTGCAGTTTGATACCTTGGTAATTTTTTTTTCCATGAAATGCAAAAGCTTTGCGTTACGATGCATTGATAGAAAGAGAAGGTTTATCTACAAGCCTACAAAAGGACGCGACCCCACACCATACAACTCAAACCAGCAAACAAACTAGGAGAGCAATAGCCTAAGGCCATACCACCCGTGGTCACCCAACTTCGAGCCTCAGTCTTAATGGTTTCCATCAAAGCGTCAACCGAGGGTCGTGCGTTATCAAAGAGGATCGCGTTGCGTTGTTTCCAGATACCTTGGTAAATTAGCTGACGGTTGCCTTGTTAGCATTACTTGCGTTAAGGCAGAAACGGCTCAGATAAAAACATTGTATTACCTCCAGAAAGGTAACTGTAATCATGTAACGTGACGCTCTTTATAGCAGTCTCAGTGCTCACTAACTGGTCAAGTGATCATATCTAGCTCTATTTTACATAAGGAATTTTTCCATGCTTTATCCTTAACAGGTCATATGTATGTAAAAAATCCAGGAAGCATAAGACACTTTGGGCACGTCTAGTTCTTTTGCTTGTTTTGCTATAGCTTAGCCGAGCCATCATTAGCAGGGCTACATGTTTGCTTGTTTTGCCAGTGATATTTGATAACAATATTCAATGGTCAAAGGTTCAGTTATTTGAGAAAAGGTGGTTCTCGGTGGAAGTTGCAGTCCACATTCTCTCCTGAAGTCTTGAAGCCGAGCTCAGCTGTCGAGGGACAGCCAATTCAGCTATCCTCCACTAGCAAGTTTTTTCTGGCCCGTTGAGGCTAGATAACCTAGAAAAGCAAGCATTGTTTGCGAGATCAAAATGGCCAGCCTAGCCAAGCCAGGCTAGATTATTTTTTGCTCATGGTCCAAAAGCAGCCTTTTTGTCAGTAGTGAAGTTTCTTTTTTCGTATTTTTCTTGAACTTGAGCCAACATCTGTACATGTCTTTTTGTGGATATCTGCAGCTTTGCCCAGTTTGCCTTTCTAAGCCGCGGGACATGGCATTTGGTTGTGGTCATCAGGTAAGACTTTTTAGCACTACTGGACCTCTGACTGTTTTGCCGGGTTATCCTGCACTTTTCCAGTGGTTCAGGATTATTTTTCTTTACCTGCAGACATGTTCGGAGTGCGGACCGCAGGTTGCAGATTGCCCCATCTGTCGAAGGCCAATTGATACAAGAGTAAAACTATATTAACAGCTTCCTATGCCTAACTAGATTTAACTGCAGTGCCCGCATACTGGAAGTAGAATCCATGGGAAAGAAAAGAACTCCGCTATAGTTGTTGTAATGTGCATATGTATAATAAAACTAACAGTGGAGGAGAATAACAGTTGTGTACGCTCTCTGTTATGGTATAAGTGAGTTTTCTGGTTTCCAGTTTCCTGGATTTTAAAAAACAAATCTCAATCACATAAACTTCAAACTACTAAGCCTAGAAATTTTGGAAAATGTTAGTGCAGTTTTTATTCTACAAGTAGTACTCGCAGTGAGGCTGAAATTGTGATAGTTGGATGTTGATCAAAGGCTTAGAAATGTACTAGTGTTTTTTTGGGCAAAGTTTGCGTGCAAAATAAATAAATTGTCTCATTCTTGTTCTAGAGACGATGTCAACACTCCATTGGCTACGTGTTCTTAGTATGTTACTAGTTTATTGACCATATGTGTTAAGGGTGATCATAGAGTTACCTTAACTGTCCTTTATTCAAGTATTTCAGAAGAATTTCACCAACCGTTCGGCGATACAGGCCATCCCTCATTAATGTGTATTTGAAAGCAACCCGCCGAACAATCAAGTTCACCCTCTTGCAGTACTTTACACCTAATTGACAATGAGCTTTTTGCTCCGATCTGGCCTTACTTCCATTAGCCAGACAAAGTATCAGCTTGTGGGGAATATGTGATACACCATGATTAACATAGTAACCAGATGTGTCTGTGAAGATGTCTGCCAACTCATATCTCCAACTTTCATGCCTAGACATATGAGAATTAGTAAAGCATTTCATGATGAAAAGTCATATCTAGACATGTATGAAGATAAACAATAGGCGATTCATCCAAACATGGGTAATTATTGGACTACTCATGACGAATCATCAGAAGTCTCAATATATGTGGCACAATAGGGAGTAAAATCTATAGAGCGAATAAAGAAAGTTTCATATTCGGCATGATTATTTGTGCAAGATATTTCAAATGGCACGAGACTTCATAAATAGCACCATAAGGAGATATATAAACAATGTCAATACAGTGGTCATTGCTTAAAAACGGTGCAAAATGCAATCTCCACGGTATTAGAGGGACAAGATCAATATCAATATTATGCTTATGATCAATTTGATTCCCAACATTAGATTTATCAAAAATTGACCACTCATAAATTTTAAAGACTCACAAGCCAAATATCATCAGAGCATAAGTAAACGCATAATTTTCAATTAACTCATATCTCATCTCAATCTGCAATATAACTAAAAACGATGTTACCAAATCACACCAGCCATCTTTGGATAAACTCTTAGGGCAATGAAAAAGTATCGGCCACATGTCTTTGCCTCAGTGGCATGAATAAACCAACCACCAAAGTATGTATAGCCAAAATTAAACAATAAATTATGATAATGAACTCAAAATATTTTGGCTCTTTGTATTAGCAACAAAATTGGAATTAATCAAATGTATATTGACTTGATAATATCATTCCATGATGTAAGCAATTATGATGCATCCATTAATCAAAATAATATCATGAGGGGTAACCAATCATACGTGGTGAACTCCATGACAAAGGCATTGATGGCATGATTGAATAATATGAGTAATGTGCCAACCTGGATTTTCCTGTGTTAGAAGCTTGCACATAATTATTGTTCTTGCAGCTCTCTTTAGGAATTCATGTCATGTTCTACTTTTTTAACCCTTCAGCGCTAAACCTTTGTAACTTTATTTTTTGCCAGTTTGATAAGCCGAGCGAGCATCCCGGCTCTACGTCTTGTTTCCGCTTCGGCAATTCTTCCTCAAACTTGGGCACTTCAACATTGCACATTCAGATTTGGCACTTCGGCCTTCAACAATCGGTTGTTTTGCCCCTTTTCCTTTAGTAGTCAAGATCAATTTGACCGGCTCTTTGTTACTTGAAACTGAATGTGAAGTAGCACACTCGCGACCATCCCTTTTCACTTGGTAAACCTGCTTGACCACCTCCTTTTCCCTTGAGCTCGAGACTGATTTTTGTTGAAGCGGTCATTGGCACATGATTGTTTATCAATTGACGATGTTATTGAAGATGCACAATTTGGGTTAGGAGGTATTAAATAATATGATAATGTTCCCATAAATCATACATGTCCCATGATGAATACGGATAATAATTAGCATAGGGATGTGTCCACGACCTTTGTATTGGCGGCCCAAAAGGATGATATGAATCTGCTTCATTGAACTTCTCTTTTTGCCAATACTGGCTACTATACTTGTGCCTTGGGGATGATCTTGATGCTTTTGCATTACTTGACCGACAAGCATTTTTTGTTTCACTCTCCTTTTGATATATTTCCACTAACACTTCGAAAGTGACTTTTGATTTCTTACGCTTGTGCTTATAGAGACCTTTGTTCCTTTTGATTTTGCATGCATCAATCTTCAAATTTTCTTATTGCCCCCTAGTGCTTCATGTCATCAGTGTAGCTTCAATAGAATTCTTGTCTTCAAGAATATCTTTGTTGTGCCCCTGAACAATTTGTTCGCTTGAAGACTCGATCCCACCACCATCAATGTGTACCTGCTCATGTTTGGATGAATCGTCTTGAGGTACATGATGTAATAAAGTTTTTCCATCATGACCAGTTAAAATAGATTTCATCTATATGCGTCTCACCAAAATTCAATCGTTCTTTATAAACGTCCGATTGCACTATTTGATGAAGCATGTCGCAATTCACAATACTATGCTCAAACAAATCATGCAACTTGCAATGCGTTCGTCCTTGTATTGATGGCTCTACATGGTGATCAAGAATCATAATGTAATTAGTCTTAAGCAACATATAAAAAATACGATCACACATACTCAAACTGAAGGTACCTTTTTTATTAACTAGCCGATCATGTTGTGATAACGACCTTTGAGTTAAGTAACCGAATAGTTTAGTTTTATCATCCCATTTGGCTATGCTTTGATTTTTGAAGCGTTTCTCTGATGCTTTTGGACAAGTCATCATACTAGCATCAACTTCCTCACTAGACTCCGAGCTTGGTTATATTCTTCTAAAATCAAAGTAGTTGGAACAAACATGTCTCACTCGAGACCAAATGTTAGCCAAGTATGAGATAAGCAAAGCCATCCATGTATATATAGACATTAATTGAAACAACGGGGAAAGCTCTACCTGTAATAACTTGTTATTATTGGTCTCTCTAAATTGTGTAATTTGTTGACCAACAGTTTTTGTACCATATTTATTACTAACAGATAAATTACCCTTCATGATTGGTTTTTCAATGTTTCTTATGAAAATCTTACTAATAGATGCATCAACAATATAGTTTTGACCAAATCGGAAAATAGGTAAATTACTTGCTGGATATACCTCTTTGAAGACGTTGGGAGAGCATGATGGTTGCATGACTTGAACAATATCTTGTCCCACCTCTATACGATTTTCCAGCGCCTTGTATTCTTCATTTTTGGGATCTCGTACCTCATTACTTTGATGCTCAATGTCAACCAAACTTGGTTCGGATATGCGTTCTTGCACCTGAAGTTCATTAATCTCTTTGGCACGAAACTCATAGGGAAACATGTAAGCTCCTTTACTTTCAGAAAAATCAAGCACAACTAGTTTGCTAAGCTTGCCTGATAGGGATATCATAGAGGACCATGAGGTTTATTCATGCTTGAGTTGGAAGGAAATATTGAGCCTCACTGATGTTTATTATAAGGTTTATTAATAACACAAACATGGATGGAGAAGAGGAAGCAAGGAGCAAGAGAAGGAGGCGTGGAAAACAACAACAAGGAAATAATGTTTCAGTTCGTACTAGCAGGAGTCCCGAATTTGAAATAGTCATGAATTCTTCATACGGGCTCCAAATGCAGAAAACGAGCACAATCTGATTAGGAAATTTGAAGAGATTTCCAATGGATCTGGCTCCATCAACAAATTCGACTCGTGCAAGTCGTGGTGCCCGAAACAATCCACGAATAGTTTTCTGCCAGTTTCCAAATAGAGTCCAATTGGCTGCACCCATGTTGGCTCAGTTTGTATCCGAGTTGGTTGAGTCCAAACAAGTAGGAATAGGTCAATTTCGTGGGGAAACACACCCTCCCTCATATATAGCTTCCACCTGCGTGTGGAATATATTATACTACGTTAAAACTAAAACCCTAGACCTCTAGATTGAATCAGCTTGTAAGCCTTCATCTGGAAGTTCATCTGCAAACTTTACGTGTTACCTGCTGTTCCACTGGGAATAAGACGGTACAGGACCACTTGTAGTCGGTGGATTACTTGTGCAAGAGTGTGGAGTTGAGAATATCCTTGGGGTTGCTATCTTTTGCATTGGCATCAGGGATCAGCTGGGAGAGTTCTTAGTAGCGCACTAGTTATCAATTCAGAAGTTATCTGTGAGTTCACTAAGAAGATTGGGCCACCCCTTATCATCTTGGTATCAGATTTACAGATTGCCTCAGTGAGCTATCAATTTCCCTTTAGTTTGGGTGTTTTTATTTCCTATCCAGAAAATTGCCCCACAAAAATAGTGTAGTTCATTGCCAGAGCCTAGATCAACACCAATTTGCATCTACTAGTTGTTGTTTCTTGTTGATTTGCGTATCTGTTTTTCTGTTTTTAGTATTTGTCTATTAGGGTTAGGGTTCATCGTGTTCATCTTTTGTTATATCTATACTGAAAATCCCACCAAAAATATTTGTCCAGAGCTGCTGCGCGTACTACCCTATTTGCATTGCGAATCGCTGTCGGAATCAGACGCGCGCTCCCTTGTCGTTTTCTTTCATCCGCAGTCCACCTGCCAACCGCGTCGCACCGCTCGCACGCGGAGATCCCACCGATCTGCTACCGCGCGTACATCCCGCACAAAGCGCACCGACCAATTTTGTCGGTTTCGAGCCGCGCGCGCTGTTTTATTCTCTTGGCCTCGAGGCACACAGATCCACGACGTCTGTTCCGTGTCGGAACCCGCACTCCGCGCGCCGGCGCCACACGCTAGCAGACAAACCGGCCAACGCGTGGTTTCCGCGTTTCGCCCGCGTCCCTGATCCCGACCGCGTCAACGCGTCGCTGTCCACATAAGCTGCGCACGCGCTCCCACCGCCAATCCACGCGCGTCGGAGTCCGAGCGCGCCTCCACGCGTTTTCTTCCGAGTCGCTGGTTCCAATACGTGGTTTCGGTCCACACGCGGCCGCGCGCACCTAGCCACCTACACGCGCTGCTGCTGATACGTTTGGACTCGGTGCGCTGGTTCAAATTATTGCGTGGGTTTTTGTCCTATCTGCGTACGCAATCAGCACGTATCAAAGGCGTTGGCAGTCCAGTGCACCGAGCGACAATTTTCACCTGCACAAAATCTCTACCGTACGGTTTCAGTCTGAACTTTGTGAGCCTTAGCCAGAGCCTTTCTACAACAATAAGTAGGTACCATACCCAATAAGAATAGCTATCTTTTGCTCGTTTTCAGGCTGCTCTTTATCTCATATTTGTGTCACATTGTTCATAGCATTGTTATCACTTGATAGTATTGCTCCTAGTGTTGTTATTTGGCCAGTAAAAAGTATAAAAAAAAGAGAAAAACAAAAAAGAGAAAAACAGAATTGAGAAAAAGCAAAAAGTCCTTGATACATTGATATATTTGTGGAGCTGTTTTCATCATTGCTATATTGACACACCATTGAGAAATCTTGTGCCTGAATATTATTTGAGCTTGGCTAGTGTCTTTCCAGTGCATTGCAAAATTTCCTCCATATATTTGCATTACCACATTTGTCTCCATATTTGGTGTGTGTTTCCCTAGGTGCTATTTTATCATCACAAGCAGCAAATAGGAAATTGTTATTTTGGTGTTGTTAGGTATCCATACCAAGCCCCACCATATACCTTGTTTGTCATGTGATTGTTAACACTCTGGGTATTCTGTTCTTCACATCACAGCATATTAGTTGCCACTACTTATTGGTAAGTATTTCTGTTCACTTTGGAACGGTAAGATACCAATTGTCTTGCTAGTTTTGAGTGAGTTGTGAGAGAACACCACATCCCATTGTTATTTTGTTACTAACAAATTAATCAATGGAGTTTTGTAGTTATTTTATGTGAAGTGATACTTTCTGGGAGGAGGATTCTAGAGGAATACCTGCAGCAAATGTGTTCCACTTCACAGGAGACATCAATGGTAGTACTGTTGCTATTACCCTTGATAAGGGTACACGGTCTAATTTTGTTAGTATTGAGGTTATTGAAGCATTACATTTGACATATTATGCAACTCGCAGTTCATTTATGTTAAAAACTAATGATGCTACACTTCACATTACTCATGCTACCTGGATTCCGTTAACTATTCATGATCATACAATACGAATTAGGTGTAATGTGCTTCCTAGAGCATTTACTTGCTGTCACCTTTTGTTGAGTGCAATGTGGTGCAATAGCTATAAGGTTAATTTTGATAGTCATTATCCTGATTTACAATTCTTTTGGAATAATAAGAGAGATTGGATAATACATGCATGTCCTACAAAATTTAAAAGAATTAGACATCAACCATTGATTATGAGATTGGTAGAGGTTGAGAAGACCTATGAGGCTGTTTCTACTAATGTAACTATGTCTACTCCTAGTGTTGTGTCTTGTGATGTGTAGGTTGCTTTTGAAGAAAGGGAGCCTATAGTACAACCTGCACCACCACCATCATCACATCCATTGAAGGAGCATACTATTGTGCCTAGTATTCTTTCTTGTAATATGCAGGTTACTCTTGAAGAAAGGGAGCCATCAATAGTACAACCTGCATCAACACTTGAGAGAGATAAATCAGTGCCTATTATTTCTGAGGAGGATGTCATTGACATTGGTACTGATTTCGAGCTACCACTTACAAGTACAACTTTTTGTGAGTCTACTAATGTGCTAGTTAATTCTTCTGAGTTGATAGTCACATATAATCCACCATCATGTGATATTTTGAATATTTCGAATTTTGATCATGTGGTCTTGATTACACATAAAGAAGTGCTTGCTAAAATACCACATATTAATATTGTATATTCCATTATGTTACATGAACCAATTAATGTGCAATGTGCTATGAATAGGATTGCTGAAATTTCACATATCAATTCTAGCACCTATGCTACTTGCTTTATTATTAATTTGGTTGGTGACTATAACATGAATGGATTTTTTATGGTGGATCACATTAATTAACTAAAGATTTAAGCGTGGTGTTCACCGAGCCTTCTCAGGCCATCATCGTTTGCGCTGACACTGCCATGCGGGCCCGTAGATCATGTCGGTTTAGTCAAAGCGTTGTGGTCGTCCGTCATCCCACCGTCTCCCACCACTGAGGAAAAAAAAATGATGGAGGCAGTCATTGCGGCCGGCGTCCTCCTTCTCCCGTCTTCTCCCTCCTCGCGTCTTTCCAATCCCTGGCAGCGGCGGCTGCTCCGACGATACATGTGACGGGAAAAGACAAGGAAAGACAAGCCGTTCTCCCCTCTCTTCCCGGTCGAGCTTTTCACTTCGCGTTTCTTATCTCCTTATCCCTTGTGGTGGCGGCGACGACGGCGGATTAACTTGTTTCCTCGTTTCCGAGTTTTCCTCAGATTAACTTGTATCTCCACCTTTTGATCATGTTGTGAATTCTTTCCTAGTTCAACGAACTCGGAGGGAATGATCTTGCTTCCGATGCCGAACTCAGCGAAATACATGCTAGATTTTACAACAACCGGAAACGCAAAAGGCAGGTGACTTTCGAGAAAATGGTAACTGTTGACGGAATTCCTGTCGCCACCTCCAGGTATTTTACCGGGTTTTTCCTAGTTACCATCCTCCTTCAGTTCTTCGAGATTTTTAACTCTCGGATATTCTTCTTGCAGTCTTGCCCCAACTCCTTTGAAAAAAAAGAAGCTGAAGAAACATAAGGCTGCTGTCAAAGAAGAATCTTCTTCTGCAGCCATGGGTCCGAGGAATAGAACGGAAGCTCAGACAGGCGAAAATCTCCGGACCTCTGCTGGAAACGAACCCGTCTCCAATTTGGACAGTAACATCCGGATAAAAGAAGAACCATTCGACGATCTCGGATATATTCGTCCGGAGGCTAAAAAGTTCTTCGCTCCTGCCCCTCTAATTCGTCCTTGGCCACAAGGTGGATTAGTGGTTCGCAATGATATTGTATTTAACCCTCGCCAGGTCCTACAAGATGGCCTTCATCACGTTTGAATTCTTTTTACTGAATATGCCAAAGAATTCAACGAGAACTTGGCCGACTTGCGAGAAATGAGCCAGGTGATACCTCTAGCCCCCAAGCATTAAGTTGAAAATCTGAATTCTTCTTAATGTTTTATCATATGCTTGTTCATACTTAAGCATTTTGGCTTTCATTTCCGTATTCAGCATTCCGCAGATGCCATAAACTTGGAAGTTTTTAAGAAGCTTAATCTCAAAAGTAGAGAAGTAAAAACCCTTCAATCCATGATTGAGTTGAGAAGCAACGAGCTGGCGTCATCTCAGCTACAATTGTCTAAAACAACAGGTATGTATTCTCTGCAGTTTTTATCCGGATAACATTTGTCCCGAATTTTCATAAGCTCGAAATGTTTTTGTGTTCCCTAGCTGCTTTAGCAAAAGCCAACAAAATAGCCAAGGATGCTAGCAATGTATCTCGGCTCCGCGCAGAAAACTCGAGCCTTCGCAAGGAACTTACAAAAGTTGAAAAAGACCTGGAGGCCAGTAATCTGGCCCTTGGGATTGCTCAATCCCAGGCTTCTTTGCAAGCGGCGGAAAATAAATCTATTATCCATGATTTTGAAAGAATGCTATTCCCGCGCATGAAAGAAGGCACCGAAATTGACAAGGTTCTTGGTAAGTTAGTTCCTTTTACCAATTTCTCCATGTCTTACTTCCTTTTCTTTTGTGGCCTAAACTTGTTTCTGCCATCAAAATAGGGAATATTCCAGGCATTTCTCGGATTGAGAAAATCCGAGCTTTTGGAGAAGTATGGAACGCGATCAGAAATGCAGGAATGCAATTGATTAATAAGTTCCTTCCCGCAAGTACTATAGATTTCTCGGAAGTTTACAAACTTCCGGGTGCCATCATGGAAGTTGCGGGATCAAAGGAATTCATCCTACGCTCCGCTGCACGAGGTGATGCGCGCATGGCACTAGGCCTTATGCGCCTGCACTACCCCGGTGCTAAATCCTGGCGCGTGGCGTCCGGTGTCCCTCAGGGATACACGGACACTCAGCGAAATACCATCTTTGATGAAATCAAAGGCCACGCCACCCAGATTGCCTCCATGGTGAATATTTCCATCAACTATCCAGAAGAAGAGATCCCTCCAATCCCCGAAGACGACAGCAGCGAGGAAGAATCGGATGCTTGAAGGACTGCCTCTAACCTGGATGATGGATTTGTATAATAGGAGCGCTATTTACACTGTAATTCATACTGTAACGCTTCTATTTCATTTGTCGAAACAAGAACTCCGCCTTTTGCAGCTTTGAATTATGAAATTCCTTGCAAGTTTGTCGGGTTGAATTGCTCCCTTATCTACTAAGTTCTCTGGCATATGTGTTTTGACTGTCTTTAGTGTTTTAAATGACTCGATAGCATTATGATCGTCATAAAACGAGTAACTGGGTATAACCAATCAGTTAGAACTCGAAAACATGGACCATACTAAAGGCATTTTTACTAACCAAATCCAGTGACCCAACATATATTCGATCAGGTAATGCTTAAAGATTTGTAAGGAACTTTCTTGAAACTTGGGCACGCAGGCACAATCCGAGTTTCCTTTAGCCATTAACAGGCTGAAATCATTCAGTTTTTTAACGCCGAGCACGCAGGCACAATTCGGGTTAACATTGAGTATTTTGTAAGATCATTGGGAAATAGAAAAGGTGGAAACATGCTTTTACTATAATGAACTTGTAAAAAACATGGATATCAGAATTCCAATGACTTTATTTCATGATCTCAAAAGATGTTTACATAGATATTGAACTAAGTATAGAAGGGACGTAACTGTTGGATGCTCCAAGGTCTCTTTGTCTCTCCTAGCTCATCATCTATCTTTCTCTTTCTTTTGCGATTCGGTTTCTCGGGATTGTCTTCCGTATCTCGAATGTCAACAAGATAGTATGATCCATTTTTCATGGCTTTACTTATGACAAATGGCCCTTCCCATACTGGGGCTAATTTGTGCTTCCTTTGCTGCACCAACCTCAGCACTAGGTCACCTTCTTTAAAAGAACGATGCCTGATTTTCTGACTATGGTAACGTCTTAAACCCTGCTGGTAAATGGCGGACCTTTGAAGCACAAGCTCTCGTTCCTTTTCTAGGAGATCAACGGCATTCTGTCGTGCCTCTTCGGCGTCTGATTCGTCAAAATCTTGCACTCTTGGGCTATCATGGATCATATCTGTTGGGAGAATAGCTTCCGCGCCGTAAACTAGGAAAAACGGGGTTTGCCTAGTTGACCTATTTGGCGTCGTTCTTATACTCCAAATCACGGAAGGCAACTCTTCTACCCATGCTCCGGCCGCTCTATGAAGAGGAGTTTCAAGTCTTGGGCGTATTCCTTGCAGGATTGAGCTATTCATTCGCTCAACCTGTCCATTGGATTGCGGGTGTGCCACAGATGCTAGATCTAGGCGAATTCCCGTTTGTCGGCAATATCTTGCCAACTCTCCGATGGAGAAATTTGTCCCGTTGTCGGTTATTATGCTGTGTGGCACACCGTATCTCATCACCAAGTCGATGATGAAATTTCTAGCAGTTGCACCATCCAACTTTTTGATGGGCTTAGCCTCCACCCATTTGGTGTACTTATCCACTGCTACTAACAAATGAGTAAGTCCGCCTCTTGCGGTTTTGAACGGTCCCATCATATCTAGCCCCCAGACCGCAAACGGCCACGTAATGGGGATAGTTTTAAGTGCTTGGGCCGGCAAATTGGTCTGCTTAGCGTAATATTGACATCCTGCACATGTATTAACTATATGCTCGGCATCTGTCTTGGCTGTTAGCCAGAAAAAACCCGCGCGGAATGCTTTTTTGACTATGCTTTTTGATTGAGCATGATGTCCGCAATCGCCGGCGTGGATTTCCTCCAGTATTTCTCTTCCTTCTTCTGGTGAAATGCACCGCTGAAAAATTCCAGAAATACTGCGTTTATATAGGCAACCGTCAATTACTGTGTATCCTTTGCATCGACGCTGTATTTGTCTTTGCAAGACTTCGTCTGCTCCTTCCGGGTACTTCTGATTGACTAAGAAGTTTAAGTACGGAATTGTCCAGTCCGGTTTAACGATCATGACTTCAATCGATTCAGACGCCAGAGGGTAATCAACGTCTCCACCTTTTATGGATGGCTCATGTAAGTGCTGAACGAATACTCCTGGCGGTAAGGTTTTTACCCTTTCTGATCCCATGCGGGCTAGCGCATCCGCGTTCCAGTTTTCCTCCCTTTTGATGTGAAGGACCTCGAATCCAAAGAAACAGATGGCGAATTCATCTACCGTTCTCCGATATTCGGCCATTATAGGACTTTTTGCGTCCCAGGTTTGGTTGAGCTGATGCTGCACCAAATCCGAGTCGCCATAGCACAGTATGCGCTTCACTCCTATTTCTTTTGCGATATGCAAGCCGTGAAGCAAAGCTTCATATTCTGCCACGTTATTACTGGCGTTGAAGTGTATTTGCAACACGTACTCCATTGTGTCTCCCTTAGGAGATTTTAAGACTACGCCAGCCCCAGCTCCTTCCTTCATCTTGGATCCGTCAAAGTGCATGATCCAGTACTCGGACTCCGGCATTGGTGTTTTTTCCATTGCTTCTGTCCAGTCGGCAACAAAATCTGCCAAAACCTGGGATTTTATGGCCGTCCTTGGCTGGTACTTAATGTCGAAGGCTGCCAGCTCAATGCCCCATTTGGCTACTCGGCCGGTTGCCTCTGCATTGTTTATAATGTCTCCTAGTGGTGCTTTACTAACCACTGTTATGGAATGCCCTTGGAAGTAATGGCGTAGTTTTCTAGATGCGAAAAATACACCATATGCCAGTTTCTGGTAGTGTGGGTACCTTTGTTTTGACTCGGAAAAAACTTCGCTTATGTAATATACCGGATGTTGGTCTGGTATGCTTTGTTCTTCCTTTAACCGTTCCACAACGATTACCGCACTAATAACCCGATTTGTAGCCGTAAGGTACAATAACATGGGCTCTTCGTCTTTTGGGGATGCCAAAATCGGAGCTTTCATCAAGGTTTCCTTCAACTGAGTCAGCGCCGCATCGGCCTCTTCTGTCCATTCGAACTTGTCGGATTTTTTCAGCAGCTTGTATAGCGGTAATGCTTTATCCCCCAGCCGACTAATAAATCTGCTAACGGCAGCTGCAGAACCCGTCAATCTTTGGACATCTTTGACACAGGTAGGTTTTGTGATGTTCAAGATTGCCTTGATCTTTTCCGGGTTAACTTCTATTCCTCTGTGAGAAACGATGAAACCCAGAAGTTTTCCTGAGGGAACCCCGAATACGCACTTAGATGGATTCAACTTCATCTTGTAGGTGCGTAAGTTTTCGAAAGTTTCTCGCAAATCCTCAAGGAGTGTATCTTTTTCCTTGGTTACGACAGCAATATCGTCCACATAAACATGGACATTTTTTCCAATCTGACTATGCAAACAACGTTGCATGCAACGCTGGTAGGTTGCACCTGCGTTCTTCAGGCCAAACGGCATGGTTACGTAATAATACGCCCCGTATGGGGTTATGAAAGAAGTCTTAATTTGATCTTCTTTTTTCATGCGTATTTGGTGGTACCCGGAGTATGCATCCAAAAAGCACAAAAGCTCAGAGCCTGCTGTAGCATCTATTATTTGATCGATTCGCGGTAATGCGAACCTATCTTTCGTACACAATTTGTTCAAACCTGTGTAATCTATACACATTCTAAGAGCAGTAGTGTCTTTCTTCGGTACTAATACCGGATTTGCGGACCAGTCAGTATGGATCACTTCCTTGATGAAATCCGCTGCTAAAAGCCGGATAATTTCCTTGCCAATAGCCTTCCGTCTTCTTCCGTCAAATCGACGGAGACCTTGTTTGACGGGTTTTGATCCAGGAATAACCTTAAGTTGGTGCTCAGCAAGTTCCCTGGGTACACCTGGCATGTCCGCTGGACACCAGGCAAAAATATCCCAGTTCTCACGGAGGAACTTGATGAGCTCGCCTTCCTATTTGTCAGTCATCCCAGTCCCTACGACGACAAATTTTGTCGGATCTTTGGGATCTAGGATTACCTGTCTTGTATTCTCGGATGCCTTGAAGCTGTCTGTTGGCTTCCGAGTTTCTTTTCCTGCCGGCATTTCTGACGGCGATACCTCCTTGGCTAATTCCTTCAGTTCTTCCTTTGCTATAACTCTCTGAGCGCAAAGGGCGTTTTCTTTTTCCAACTCATTTGCCAGCTTAAAATCACCAGCTATAGTGATTACTCCTCCCTTGGGTCCTGGCATCTTCAGCTTGTTATAAATATAACAGGATCTTGCCATGAATTTGGCGAAAGCTGGACGTCCGAGTATTGCGTGATACACGCTTTCGAACGGCACTACTTCGAAGGATACTCTTTCCTGCCGGAAGTGATCTTTATCTCCGAAGGTGACATCTAGGGAAATTTCTCCTAGGGATCGTGCTTGCCTGCCAGGGACGATACCATGGAAGCGTATATTGCTGTAGTTGAGCTGAGACTCGGAAATCTTCAGGTGCTTCAGTGTATCCAGGTACATTATGTTAATGCTGGATCCTCCATCCATCAGCACTCTTCTTAGCCTAGTATTTTGAACAATAGGGCTTACAACAAGAGCTTGTGTGCCGGGTTCAGGGATATTTCCGGGATGATCAGACTGATCCCAGATTATCGGTGTGTTGGAGTACTTCAAGAATTTCGGGGTTGCCGGCACAACCGCGTTTATTTCTCGAAGTGTTCTTTTTGCCACCTTTGCTGATGGGGTTGCTAAGAAAGTTAGCATTGCTTCTCCATCAACCCTCGGAAACTTGGGTTCGCCTTTACGCTGCTGTTCCTGGATTTTTTCGTCAGTGTCCGATTCACTGTCTTCTTTGTCAGCTTCTGGCTTTTGTTTGGCGGGTTTCCTTTTAGAACCCTTCCCTTTATTTCCGGACCCTGCAGTGCCCTTCATGTGCTTATTCAGCCGGCATTGCGCGTTGGTATGGGTGGGTTTCCCAAATTGCGAGTGGTGAACGCAAGGTTCCGACTTAATCCTTTCCCACTCCTCTGGAGTGTAATTGATTGGATCTGGGTTGCGTCCTTTCCACTTATTTCCCTTTTCTCCTCCAAAGGCTATGTTCACCTCTTTGGGCTTTGTCGTTGTTTCTGGAGTGGCTTTTTTGTCAGAACGAGGGGTTTTCTTGGCAAGTATCAACGATTCAATATTGCCTCCTCTTGCTCTGATGTCATCCTCGGCTGCGGCATGCTCATTGGCGGTTGTAAGCATGGATCCGAGATCCTTGTGCTTCTTGGAACCAACCATGAACGGTACAAGTCCGGGTTTTAGGCCATTGACGAAAGCATGCATTGCTTGTACGTCAGTTACTCCAGAGCAACTATTCTTCATTGCTGTCCATCTGGAGATGAAATCCACGTATGGTTCATCCTCAAATTGCGTGCAACGGTTTAGCTGGTTGATGCTATTCGGTCGTTTGTATGTTCCCTGGAAATGCTGAGTAAATACTCTAGCCATATCGTCCCAGCTATCGACTGTTCGTGACGGTAATCCATTGATCCAATCTCTGGCTCCATCCAGCAGCATTAGGGGAAGAAACTTGACAGCTTCCAGGTCTGTCCCATTGTTGATCTGGACGGCTGTATAGTAATCCGAGAGCCAGGTATCCGGGTTTGTGCTGCCAGTGTATTTCTGGTACGTTGGACCGACCTTGGCAAAGCCAGAATGCAGCGTTATTCTTCGGATCCCGTCGGTAAAACATTTAGGACCAAAGTATAGATCATCTTTTTCTGCTCTGTCAATGTGTGCAGAATATCTTCCGGCTGAATGGACGGAAGGGGATCTGCTCCTTTCTCTACCATTGTTGCGCGAACGCGCTCTTCCGGGATTGTTTCTATCTCTTCCGTGTTCACGCCCTTTTGGGTTAGGCGGAGTTCTACTCCTGTGCCTTTCTTTGTCCTTAGGCGGTGTCCGGGATCTCTCACGCCTGTGAGGTATATCGTATCTTCCAGCTTTCTCAGCTGGGTTTCTCGGAGGTGGCATTATTTTGCCGTCTTTCCGCTGTTTGTCTTCCCGATCATGGGGTTTATACCCATCTTTCGGGAGATGGGATCCGGTTTTAGACGCTGCATCCCGGTTGTCGGGGTTTTTCTTGTCTTTTCTTGAATCCTCTTTTTTATCTTTTGAGTTGTCTGAATCTCCGGGTTCTTCCGGTCCAGGTGCTCCAGCAGCGCAAGTAGCTGTCTTGCATAGGGCGGAGTTATCATGCAGCCTCCCTGATCGCTCTTGAGCGCGCTGTTGTTGTTGCAATGCTTTTCCTAGGAAAGCATACACCCCTTGGAGTTTTTCCCCGTTGGAATACAGATCGTTGTTAAGAATCGCGAACGCTGCTTCCGTGTTTTCTGCTGCGGTCTTATATATTGGTTCGCCCTTGGCATCTTTGCCGTTTACCTGCTTTTGCCAAGATGGGTTATGGAACCTTTCTTTTGGCGGCAGTTCTTCCGGTCTTGCGATTCCGGGTAACCTAGTAGGTTTTAACGCGGATCTATGCTTTCTCTCGTACTCCTCTATTTCTTCCTTCATGACTTTGATGTCATTATGGGTTTGTTGGAGATGTTGCCGAGATCTGAGTAGATGTTGCTGTTGCCGTTGGAAAGCTTGTCTCCTGGCTTCCAGCATCTCAGGGAGTTCGTCTGGTCCCACTGGTGTTTGCAATAGCTCTTGCTCTTCCTGTTCCGTCATTGGCGGAGCAGTGATTTCCTTAGATTTCTTCTCCGCAGGCTTTGTTCCGCTAACATCTCCAACTTCCAGGTTTTCATCAGCGAGATCAGCTGATTTTTTCTTCCGGATTTTGTATTGGAGTTTTTTAGAAGCACGGTGCTTTTTCTTGGAAGAGGGAGGTTTTTTGACAGGCTCATCTTCTGTCATCTCCTTGACATTGGGGAATATCGGAGAGGTTTCTCCGTCTTCTCTCTCTTCCACTGGCGGAGGGGTTTTAGGGCTTTCCTGGCTGCCGGCGTCCGTGGTATCAGCCGGTTTTGCCATTAAGACTTCATGGAATCCCTCTTGAAAGGATTTAACCTTTCTTACGAAGGCGTCCTCATCTTCGTCTTCAGAGTCGAAGTTATCCGATCCGGTTTCCGACTCCAACCTCGCCTCAATGGCGGCAAGCATGGATTCTGCTTCCGAGTTCATCGTCTTGTTGACGGATGTCGGATCTTCCGCCTCTGTGACGGGTGTTTGATCTTCTGTCTCCATGACGGGTGCGTTGTTGTCTGCCTCTTGCACGGGATTTCCATCAACCGTGTTTTCGGCGATTTCGGATTGCACCATGCCGATAAAGTGTGTATTACTTTTGTGTCGGCGATCTGAGCAGAATCCGGTATCATAGTCATCTTCGACTGGGTATAGGGCGGGTGGGATAAATTTGCTTCCACCGCAAAACCCCATTTCTTCTGCAGTTAGTCCGATAAAGATGTTAGCGGATCCTATCGGTAACACGCAGGCACTTACCAGATGGTTTTGCGCCGGTATGTAGGATCCGTTGTCGAGGAAGCGCCCGACGTCGTTGTCGAATTCCAAGCTTCCGACAGTAATTGATCTTCCGATTCCGCCAAGTATCCCAGATCGGAATCTTACGCCTGACGTCGTTTGCCCCACAGTGGGCGCCAACTGTCGAGACATCGTAGTAGTTTTCATAGACGGGGGTGCCATGAGACTACGGTAGAGACGTGGGGTAACGGGATAACGTAGTAACACAGAACACAGGATTTTACCCAGGTTCGGTACGTCGCGACAGTACGACGTGCCTACTCCTGCACTTCTCACTAATTGGGACTAAAGCCCGTAAACAGGGTTACAATGTGAGGGTTTTAGATCTAAACCACTCGACGAGGATGAGCTTCTCGGCGAGTTGGCGTAGAGCTTCTCTGTTCTCTCGTTGTTTTGTTTATCTCCCGTTCGGCTTTATATAATAGCCGGATTAGGGCTTACAGAATAGGAAACCTAGAAAACTACGGTAACTTGTAACTTGGAAAGCAAGGAATCCGTCTTCTCCTCCAAGCCAGATTACATGGGCTGTAATCCGGGTTCTTCTAGAATCCGGCTTCTGCGCGTCGGACTACTGGGCCGCCTAATGGACCTAAGCCCACTACCACTTAGGCCACCCTGGTAATCCGGCACTTGGCCCACCATCTTCTATACCCCTATTTGGTATATATCCGACACAGTCATTGCGGCCGGCGTCCTCCTTCTCCCGTCTTCTCCCTCCTCGCGTCTCTCCAATCCCTGGCAGCGGCGGCTGCTCCGACGATACATGTGACGGGAAAAGACAAGGAAAGACAAGCCGTTCTCCCCTCTCTTCCCGGTCGAGCTTTTCACTTCGCGTTTCTTATCTCCTTCTCCCTTGTGGTGGCGGCGACGACGGCGGAGCATGCGGCAGCGCCGTGGCGCAGGTGATGAGGAATTTTCTTTCACGTGGTGTTGTGGTCAGCGACTCAGCTTTTGTTTGGATATCTCATCCGATGGGGAATTGGGGCTGGGAGGTCTAGGATTAGATCTTGTCGGCGATGGTGGGGTTGATGGAGGCCATCTCCTCCTCCGCGTCGTGCTCCACTCCTGGCCGACGATTTCTGGTATTTGGCGTATTATGTGGGCAGAGCATCGTTGCCCCTTGCGGTCGTTGGTGGGGGAAGCCATGGACAGCGACATATGGAGGAACATGGTGGAGCGGCTCCGACGGACAAGTCTCGGCGGCCGCTGAGCAGCCAGGGGCGTCAGACGGCTCGTGCGCAGCGGCTCTGGCAGCCAAGTGAAGCGGATGGCATGGGCGCAACGACTCTAGCGACCTCGCAGACGGCTCATGCGGGGCTGTTCTGGTCAACAAGTGAGGCGGACGGCGTGGACTCTGTGACTTCGGCGGCCAACTCGCATACGGCCGCGGGCACGTAGTGGTTCCTACGACCAAGTGTGGCGGACAGCTTGGGCCTCTGGTGGCCAAGTTTGTGCCAAGTCTTAGCACGCCAGCGCGTCGGACGGCTCGCTTGCAGGGCCTTCGGTGGTCAGCGTTTTTGCATCCTTCTGCTGTTGTAGAGGTTCCACCATTGGCTACTTTGTCTCAAGGAAAGTGTTTTTACATGATGGTTAGCTGTAAGCTGGAGGGGAACTCAGCTCAGCTAGGGCCGGTAAATCTCTGCGCTCTTTCTCCGGGCTATAAACGTTGCTTTATACTATGTATATACACCTTTTGATTCAGCCTAAGAGTTATCAAAAATATATGCACTAAATAGTAGTGTCCATTGTTTGTGTTTAGTTTGTCTATCTAATTGATGCCCAATTATACATAGCGGTTTTTTTTTTCACTTCAGCTGAATTTTCAATGGTGACATGTAGGTGTCATCCATGGACGGTAGACCAATTTTTTCACTTCTGCTATTCTTTTCAAGGAACTTGTATATGCAAAGTCATTATCATGGATGAGAGAACATGGAGATCATTTGAGGCAGCACACCTTCCATGGATGACCAAATGGTTCTGGAATATATGGCTTAGTTCCATGTAAATATTAACCTCACATGTTTTGTGGTGCAGATACTGCTCATACGGAGTGATTCCTCTGGCTCCATATGGTAGGATTTGTTCCATGTAAATTTACTTTTAGGATGCACTAACTATCTATGGATATTTGCTCCTTAGTGGCCTGTAATGTTGCTAAATAAAGGAGCGCTAGCACTTTCACTGTTAACTAAAATTAGCGAGCATGATTTCCTGCAGCAACAATATATGCATGCTATATTTTTGGTAGCAGGAGTTGTGCTTAAGCAAGTTTGGTCAGTTGTTTCCTTATCTGGTTGCCTGCAAGAAATATATACTCACTCCGTCTCATATTAACTATCGCAAAAGCGAATGATATGAGACGGAGGAAGTAATTGAGGACCCAATAAATTAGATTTACTATAACTTTTACCTTGAGTGAAAATAAAGTTCATGTTGCCATTGTATTGATAATACTTACGTTCAAGTGATCATGTTTGGTTACCTATCTGCCTATACTGTGAATAGCTTGATATATTTTTTTTTTCGTACAACACACAACAATTTGAGTGAGGATTTAACAAATTAAGAAGTGCAACTTAGGTCTCTGAAAAATATTCTGTTACTTGCTTGGAAATGGAAAGTGTTAAGAAGCTGCTGTGATCTTATTTGCCTTCAGTGTTTTATTAGCCTGTTAACTATCGGAATTGGAAATACACCTAACCATCAGTATATAATCCTTGGGAACCAAACTGATCCATAGCGTCATATCCGGTCTTTTTTGTGCACCAGACTGTCCAAGCCACAACTTTAAAATTGTTTTTCGTTCATGGATATTGGAGAAACATTCTGGTTCACCTTGCTAGTTTGTCTGATTCAAAAGTGACAATAGATATGAAGCTAAACAATATGACCAGTTTTGGGGCAAACAATCAAGTGATCATGGAAGTTGACATGATTACATTTAGAAAACAACGTGTGCTCTGTCCTGAAACTGAAAGTGTATGCAGTGTTCCTCTGTTTTAGGTAATCTGCTAGCATGCCTGTGTGAGAGTACATATGGCTATGAGAAAACAAACTCGTGTGTGCTAAATTTAAGTGATTATTTAGCAAAGATCAGTTATGCCCTTGCCACTCATTTTCAGAAAGTAACGCCGCCACTGTAGCTTATATTTAGTTTCCGACAACGGAACGTAGATTGATGGAACAATCATTCCATCCAGGTTCAGAGTACTTCTTATTCCAGAGACCAAGTATTGCAAGTGTTATAAATTTATGGAGAGGCGTTAGAAGTATCAATCCATGTCGTGTACTTCTAATTGTATTTGTACTCTAGGATTAGCATCTACCATTTTACCTCTAATATGTTAATAAACATGATTCCTTCACCAAAATCATCAGGATTTGAACCAGTGATAGATTTGTTAGCTCCAGGTTACCAATCAGCATTCTTGTTGATCTGCGAAATATTGGAATATCCAACTAGCATCACACCATGATCAGTAAAACATATATGCTTGGTTTAGTCATAGAAGTTAAGTGTGCCCGGTTACTCCATCTACCAGTAGCATTTTATTGGACCAATAGAGCAACTTATGTGATTCTCTTATGCATCTATATTCAAATAAATGTACTAACCAAGTAAAAATAAAGTTGCAACTCAATTTGACCAATTTTTTTTTGGTTGGTGCAGGCCTGCTACTTGTGCTACAATATGGGCTTATAAAACTATATTTTATTTGAAGTTCTTATTTCATAGTTGAGTAATATGTTTTTCCAGCTAAACCGGGTCATTTAAATAAACAAGGATGTATAAGTATTGATTCGCCTGCTGCTGCTTTAACAGGTGGAAATGCAAGCTTGGCCTGGAAAATGGAGTTGCCGTTTGTGTTGGATTTAGGATTTGGTGGCAATATTTTGAATGTAGATGTTTTGCTGTTTTAGCTGTCTAAGTGGGGAGTTAATTTTGAGTCATCTTATTGATTCATCTGGTAGTAGAGTTGTGGATGTGCTTACCTGCATAGTTTGTTGAGTTCCGTAGCATCAATGGGTTGCATTTTTGGGTTCGTGACCTATTTATTTTTCTGAATTGCGGGTCTCGCTCCTTGAAGGGCAAGATAAATATTTACACTAATTGAAAATTAAGCAAGCAAGGGATGCTTTCCGTGCCGTCGATAACTGTTTTGAGTCTACATAAATAGATAAGATTAATCTCGTCCCTGAATATTTGACTCGATATGCATATAAAATCAGATAATATCGAAGTCCGTTCGCGAGTGCGGGTGATATCTTGCTGGTGTTTCTGTATTCCCATTGCTTTTATTTGATAAGAACTATGTTTGAGCATTTTACATGCCAAACCAACCGACCTCCCTGACACCATGTTTTCACACAAGACACAGATCTACACCATGTTTTCACACAACAAAAATCGTGTGCCTACCATGTTTTCACACAACACAGACCATGTGTCCATTGCACGTTGTGAGCAAAGTAAAATGCCGAATCGCACAACGCACTAGACGCGCCATACAAGGGTGACAAACAGACGGCACGGCGAAGCGCGCTACTTCATCTAGTATGTATTACTTGTGATAAAATTGCTGAATTGAACATTGTGCTACCTCGTTTGGATTGTGTACAATTTGCTAAATCTAAGCATGATTCTCCACATATGTTTGATTTGCAACAAAACGTGATAAGTACATATGTTACTGATTTATACCTCACTTATATTTGCAAAATGAGTTGCAATTTACATGATGATTATACTAAACATGAGAAGAAAATTATGTGTACTACTATTCGGCCATTACTTTGTTATATATATATCAGAGTAGCGCAGTTGAAGCATGGTATCCACTATCGAATGAGTTAATTTGTTTGGATTATTTTGACTTTACTACCACCAATTTTGATCATAGATCTTCTGTGAAAACACTTAGTTTAATACTAAACAATAAGAATTTATACATAGATATTTCTCCTTGTGATCATGATTTTATGAGCTTCACTTATATTTGCAATTATGATTGCTATTTTATGAGATGCTATGACATTTACGTGATGTTTTCATGCCAATTTCGTGGTCACATGCCATGTGAAAATTTTTATGAGCTGCTAACAACCAATGCACCCCATTATAGATATTTGTATTGTTCATACACGTTGTTCTTTTTGTTTCTTCCACTTTCAGCTTACCAGAAGCCGAGGACGTCTTCTCTTGAAGAAAGGGAGTAGAGTCATAGGATTTTTTTTGAAGAAAGGGAGGATGATAGGGATATCATAGAGGACCATGAGGTTTATTCATGCTTGAGTTGGAAGGAAATATTGAGCCTCACTGATGTTTATTATAAGTTTTATTAATAACACAAACATGGATGGAGAAGAGGAAGCAAGGAGCAAGAGAAGGAGGCGTGGAAAAAAACAACAAGGAAATAATGTTTCAGTTCGGACCGGCAGAAGTCCCGAATTTGAAATAGTCATGGATTCTTCATACGGGCTCCAAATGCAGCAAACAAGCACAATCCAATTAGGAAATTTGAAGAGCTTTCCCATGGATCCGGCCCCATCAACAAATTCGACTCGTGCAAGCCGTGGTCCCCGAAACAATCCACGAATAGTTTTCTGCCAGTTTCCAAATAGAGTCCAATTGGGTCAGTTTGTATCCGAGTTGGTTGAGTCCAAACAAGTAGGAATAGGTCAATTTCATGGGGAAACACCCCCTCCCTCATATATAGCTACCACATGCGTGTGGAATAGATTAGACTACGTTAAAACTAAAACCCTAGACCTCTAGATTGAATCAGCTTGTAATCCTTCATATGGAATTTCATCTGCAAACTTTACGTGTTACCTGCTGTTCCACTGGGAATAAGACGGTACAGGACCACTTGTAGTCGGTGGATTACTTGTGCAAGAGTGTGGAGTTGAGAATATCCTTGGGGTTGCTATCTTTTGCATTGGCATCAGGGATCAGCCGGGAGAGTTCTTAGTGGCGCACTAGTTATCAATTCAGAAGTTATCCGTGAGTTCACTGAGAAGATTGGGCCACCCCTTATCATCTTGGTATCAGATTTACAGGTTGCCTCGATGAGCTATCAATTTCCCTTTAGTTTGAGTGTTTTTATTTCCTATCCAGAAAATTGCCCCACAAAAATAGTGTAGTTCATTGCCAGAGCCTAGATCAACACCAATTTGCATCTACTAGTTGCTGTTTCTTGTTGATTTGCGTATCTGTTTTTCTGTTTTTAGTATTTTTCTATTAGGGTTAGGGTTCATCGTGTTCATCTTTTGTTATATCTATACTGAAAATCCCACCAAAAATATTTGTCCAGAGCTGCTGCGCGTACTACCCTATTTGCATCGTGAATCGCTGTCGGAATCAGACGCGCGCTCCCTTGTCGTTTTCTTTCCGCCGCAGTCCACCTGCCAACCGCGTCGCACCGCTCGCACGCGGAGATCCCACCGATCTTCTACCGCGCGTACATCCCGCACAAAGCGCACCGACCAATTTTGTCGGTTTCGAGCCGTGCGCGCTGTTTTATTCTCTCGGCCTTGAGGCGCACCGATCCACGACGTGTGTTCCGTGCCGGAACCCGCACTCCGCGTGCCGGCGCCACGCGCTAGCAGCCAAACCGGCTAACGCGCGGTTTCCGCGTTTCACCCGCGTCCCTGATCCCGACCGCGTCAACGCGTCGCTGTCCACATAAGCTGTGCACACGCTCCCACCGTTAATCCACGCGCGTCAGAGTCCGAGCGCGCCTCCACGCGTTTTCTTCCGAGTCGCTGGTTCCAATACGTGGTTTCGGTCCACACGCGGCCGCGCGCACCTAGCTACCTACACGCGCTGCTGCTGATACGTTTGGACTCGGTGCGCTGGTTCGAATTATTGCGTGGGTTTTTGTCCTATCTGCGTACGCAATCAACACGTATCAAAGGCGTTGGCAGTCCAGTGCACCGCGCGACAATTTTCACCTGCACAAAATCTCTACCGTATGGTTTCAGTCTGAACTTTGTGAGCCTTAGCCAGAGCCTTTCTACAGCAATAAGTAGGTACCATACCCAATAAGAATAGCTATCTTTTGCTCGTTTTCAACCTGCTCTTTATCGCATATTTGTGTCACATTGTTCATAGCATTGTTATCACTTGATAGTATTGCTCCTAGTGTTGTTATTTGGCCAGTAAAAAGTATAAAAAAAAAGAGAAAAACAGAATTGAGAAAAAGCAAAAAGGCCTTGATATATTGATATATTTGTGGAGCTGTTTTCATCATTGCTATATTGACACACCATTGAGCAATCTTGTGCCTGAATATTATTTGAGCTTGGCTAGTGTCTTTCCAGTGCATTGCAAAATTTCCTCCATATATTTGCATTACCACATTTGTCTCCATATTTGGTGTGTGTTTCCCTAGGTGTTATTTTATCATCACAAGCAGCAAATAGGAAATTGTTATTTTGGTGTTGTTAGGTATCCATACCAAGCCCCACCATATACCTTGTTTGTCATGTGATTGTTAACACTCTGGTTATTCTGTTCTTCACATCACAACATATTAGTTGCCACTACTTGTTGGTAAGTATTTCTATTCACTTTGGAACGGTAAGATACCAATTGTCTTGCTAGTTTTGACTGAGTTGTGAGAGAACACCACATCCCATTGTTATTTTGTTACTAACAAATTAATCAATGGAGTTTTTTAGTTATTCTATGTGCAGTGATACTTTCTGGGAGGAGGATTCTAGTGGAATACCTGGAGCAAATTTGTTCCACTTCACAGGAGACATCAATGGTAGTACTGTTGCTATTACCCTTGATAAGGGTACACGGTCTAATTTTGTTAGTATTGAGGTTATTGAAGCATTACAGTTGACATCTTATGCAACTCACAGTTCATTTATGTTAAAAACTAATGATGCTACACTTCACATTACTCATGCTACCTGGATTCCGTTAACTATTCATGATCATACAGTACGAATTAGGTGTAATGTGCTTCCTAGAGCATTTACTTGCTGTCACCTTTTGTTGAGTGCAATGTGGTGCAATAGCTATAAGGTTAATTTTGATAGCCATTATCCTGATTTACAATTCTTTTGGAATAATAAGAGAGATTGGATAATACATGCATGTCCTACAAAATTTAAAAGAATTAGACATGAACCATTGATTATGAGATTGGTAGAGGTTGAGAAGACCTATGAGACTGTTTCTACTAATGTAACTATGTATACTCCTAGTGTTGTGTCTTGTGATGTGCATGTTGCTTTTGAAGAAAGGGAGCCTATAGTACAACTTGCACCACCACCATCATCACATCCATTGAAGGAGCATACTATTGTGTCTAGTATTCTTTCTTGTGATATGCAGGTTACTCTTGAAGAAAGGGAGCCATCAATAGTACAACCTGCATCAACACTTGAGAGAGATAAATCAGTGCCTATTATTTCTGAGGAGTATGTCATTGACATTGGTACTGATTTCGAGCTACCACTTACAAGTACAACTTTTTGTAAGTCTACTAATGTGCTAGTTAATTCTTCTGAGTTGATAGTCACATATAATCCACCATCATGTGATATTCTGAATATTTCGAATTTTGATCATGTGGTCTTGATTACACATAAATAAGTGCTTGCTAAAATACCACCTATTAATATTGTATATTCCATCATGTTACATGAACCAATTAATGTGCAATGTGCTATGAATAGGATTGCTGAAATTTCATATATCAATTCTAGCACCAATGATACTTGCTTTATTTTTAATTTGGTTGGTGACTATAACATGAATGAAATTTTTATGGTGGATCACATATGTATTACTTGTGATAAAATTGCTGTATTGAACATTGTGTTACCTCGTTTGGATTGTGTACAATTTGCTAAATCTAAGCATGATTCTCCACATATGTTTGAATTGCATTAAAACGTGATAAGTACATATGTTACTGATTTATACCTCACTTATATTTGCAAAATGAGTTGCAATTTACATGATGATTAAACTAAACATGAGAAGAAAATTATGTGTACTACTATTCGGCCATTACTTTGTTATATATATCAGAGTAGCGCAGTTGAAGCATGGCTATCGAATGAGTTAATTTGTTTGGATTATTTTGACTTTACTACCACCAATTTTGATCATAGATCTTCTGTGAAAACACTTAGTTTGATACTAAACAATAAGAATTTATACATAGATGTTTCTCCTTTTGATCATGATTTTATGAGTTTCACTTATATTTGCAATTATGATTGCTATTTTATGAGATGCTATGACATTTATGTGATGTTTTCATGCCAATTCGTGGTCACATGCCATGTTAAATTTTTTATGAGCTGCTAACAACCAATGCACCCCATTATAGATATTTGTATTATGCATACACGTTGTTCTTTTTGTTTCTTCCACTTTCAGCTTACCAGAAGCCGAGGACGTCTTCTCTTGAAGAAAGGGAGGAGAGTCATAGGAATTTTTTTGAAGAAAGGGAGGGTGATAGGGATATCATAGAGGACCATGAGGTTTATTCATGCTTCAGTTGGAAGGAAATATTGAGCCTCACTGATGTTTATTATAAGGTTTATTAATAACACAAACATGGATAGAGAAGAGAAAGCAAGGAGCAAGAGAAGGAGGCGTGGAAAACAACAACAAGGAAATAATGTTTCAGTTTGGACTGGCAGGAGTCCCGAATTTGAAATAGTCATGGATTCTTCATACAGGCTCGAAATGCAGAAAAAGAGCACAATCCGATTAGGAAATTTGAAGATCTTTCCAATGGGTCCGGCCCCATCAACAAATTCGACTCGTGCAAGCCGTGCTGCCCGAAACAATCCACGAATAGTTTTCTGCCAGTTTCCAAATAGAGTCCAATTGGCTACACCCATGTTGGGTCAGTTTGTATCCGAGTTGGTTGAGTCCAAACAAGTAGGAATAGGTCAATTTCATGGGTAAACACCCCCTCCCTCATATATAGCTACCACCTGCGTGTGGAATAGATTAGACTACGTTAAAACTAAAACCCTAGACCTCTAGATTGAATCAGCTTGTAAGCCTTCATCTGGAAGTTCATCTGCAAACTTTACGTGTTAACTGCTGTTCCACTGGGAATAAGACAGTACATGACCACTTGTAGTCGGTGGATTACTTGTGCAAGAGTGTGGAGTTGAGAATATCCTTGGGGTTGCTATCTTTTGCATTGGCATCAGGGATCAGCCGGGAGAGTTCTTAGTGGCGCACTAGTTATCAATTCAGAAGTTATCTGTGAGTTCACTGAGAAGATTGGGCCACCCCTTATCATTGCCCCTCTCTTCACTAATGAAGCTTGTTGATTTTGATTCGACAAAGGTACATGTAATATTTGACTCAGCCTTTTCACTAACCTAAATAACCATGCTTTCTGAATCATTTTCACTTTCTTCACGGATTCTATTAATTTGCAAAGCTTCATCTTACCTTTGCCTAGAATTAACAAAGGGTTCAATTTGGCTGTCGCATGGAGGAGTAAACTCGATTTCTTTGACCGAAGTAATATTTTATTGATGGTCCTTCTCGAGATATGCAAGAAACTCATGCATACATTTCTCGTCACACTTCTCCATGGATTTCTTCTTAAGTGCCTCAAATTCGTCATGACGCTTCTTCTTGATTATCGCATAGCCTTCACGTTGTTCTTACGATAATCCGTAAAAAGTTGGCGTGGTGAATTCTTCAGTGCTATGTTCTACACGGTGAAATTTCCCCCCGATACTTTTAGTCTCTTTCGGCAATGAAGTGTTTCCGAAATTTTGCGACTCTAGAGGATGAAACTTGTTACTGTATCATCCATGTTTCTCTTCAAGCCCCTTCTTACGTTCCTTCAAAGCTTGTATTGCAACGAGTTCATAGGCTCTTCTGAACTCAGCTTCAAGTTTTTCTTTCCAACCATCCAATCCATATGCGACATTTTTATATGACGACTGATTACTGAGACGTGATCACACGCTCGTTGGGTTACCCCAAGAGGAAGGTATGATGTAGTCTAGCGGAAATTTCCCCCAATTGTGGAACCAAAGTTTATCGAGCTGTAGGACTTCGAAAATTTGGAGAAGGTTGCTTGTTGTCTGGCGCATCAACAAGCGTGGAACCTGCACACAACACACAAGCTCTCTCTTGTCCTCAACTTTCCAAGAAGGTTGTCAGTCTCCTAGAGAATTAAACGTATAGAGTAATGAAAAGTAATAAAAGGACAAAACGGTACAACAAGGAAACAATGATGAAATTGCTTGAAAGAAGGTTGCAATAATGAGGAAAATAGGACCGGGGGCCATAGTTTCACTAGTGGTGTCTCTCCAAAGAAAACAAACATGTTGGGTGAACAAATTAGAGCTAGGGACTTGGAAAATCATGAACGTATAACAATACTATTATGACGAGATATAGTTCAAGGGTTCTTACATTGTAGATATTACGTCAAGGCATATAGACCGCTATCCAGCATGCATCCATATCTAATAGTCCACCTCAAGAAAGCTATCCAGCAAATCTATCTGGTATTAAGTTGCATCAACGAAGTGATTGCTTTGTGCGCAACAGAAAATTGTATTAAGTAAAGTACGTAATGTAAGCAATAGTTCTAGTACGTAGACAAGAGAACCATTGTTTTCTCCCTAGTGGAAACTGCACATCCCCCATCCATCATGTTTCTGTCACTCGAGCATAGATGTAAGGGAGGCATGAAGTCACTATCTAGCATATAAACCCTCTCTTGGAGGTGAAAACAACTATGTGGCCAAGGTAATCATAAACACCGGAGAGCACCGTGAGACACCATTAAAACTCTCTAAATATATAAGTGAAGCATCTTAGTTTGACATGAACAAAATAATCATAATCTCATGGTTCATCGGATCCCAGCAAACACAACATGCAAAATTGCATAACGTTGGTCTCGATCATGTGAGGCAGCTCACGAGACTCTAAACATGGAGGCATAACAGAGATAACTACCAACTAGCTACTGCTATGGACCCGTAGTCCCGAGATGAACTACTCATGCATCATCGTGGAGGCAATCATGGCGATGAAGAGGCCTCCGGTAACGATTCCCACCTCCGGCAGGGTGCCGGAACAGGGTTGCAGAAGCCCTAGATTGTACTTTCGAGGTGACAACATCTCTCTCTATGTTTCGTGGAAAATAACTCCGTCCACGAAATTTTTAGGGTTAAGGGAAATTTATAGGCGATCCGTGGATTTGTATCTTAAGACCATTTCCACCCTTCTATTCAGCCACTTTTCCTCAATTTGTCAACGAATTTGCAAGATCTAAGACGGAATTTTCGAATTTTTCGAGTTCTTCACGCGCAGGAAACGCGGCTTAAGACCCAGGTCGGCCTGCTAGGCTGGCCAAAGGCCGGCCTCCCAGGACAGTTTTATGGATTTGATTTCTAGACAGATTTTGTAACTTGTTTTTTCTTTGCCTCCGTTGGTACGATTTGAGTGATTCAAATTTATCCGTGAAACCCACGACGACATCTATAACACCACATCGACGGATCAACACGACATCAACAACTACCGGCCGCAAGTCCGCGATCATCAATCATATAGGTATAAACTTGCCTCCGCTTGAACTAACCCCTCTCTTTGTGTACCTTTCCCATTCCGACTAGGTCTTTTGTATTGCTTGGCATTGCAATAGTGGCACCGAGATTGCGTGTTTGGCACCTGCGAGACCGTAGTTTCGAGTTGGCTTGGCATTTTGGAAAAATAAAAAAAACTAGAAAAAGAGAAAAGATAAAAAAAGGGAGAAAGAAACATTGATGCCCAGTCCTATCCATTGGAAAAATTAGCTTCGCGAGCAAACTAGAAAGACCGAACGGTTACCCATTGGTGCAAATCTAGTTGCCATTTCAAAATTTGCAATTCAAGTGAGCGTCCTCTTTGCGCATCCATGATGTTTTCCACGGCAGCAACCATGTTTCCACGCCTAGTTCTCGTGTTCTGATGTCTACTACACGTTACTACTCTTGTAGACTATGTTAGGCCTCCAAGGGCAGAGGTTTGTGGGACAACAACAATTTTCCCTCAAGTGAGCATCCCAAGGTGAAGGGAATATGCCCGAGAGGCAATAATAAAGTATTTATTATGTTATACCTTGTTTATGATAGATGTTTATTTCTCATGCTAGAATTGTATTAACCGGAAACGTTGATACATGTGTGATTAATAAACAAACCAACGTTTCTAGTGAAGCCTTTCTTTTAACTAGCTCGTTGATTAACAAATGATCAAGGTTTCCTGATCATAGACACTGGATGTTGTTAATAACGGGATCATGTCATTAGGAGAATGACATGATGAACTTAGACCCTAACTAAGTATAACAATACGATCAAGTCATTTAGTTTTTGTTGTTATGTCTTACATTCGGAGTAACATTGTTCCTTAGACCATAAGATCATGTTAATCACTAATACCGAAAGAATACTTTGATAACATCAAACGTCACACCATAACAGGGTGACAATAAAGGTGGCATTAGGTATTCGTAAAGTGTTAGTTGAAGCACATGGATCAAGAATTGGATTTTTCCATCCAATATGACGGAGAGATATACTCAGGGCCCTCTCGGTGATATCACATCGACACCGCTTGCAAGCACGCGATATGATCACAAGGATGTTATATCACGGGAACGAGAAAAGAGTACGTGTCGGATAACGAGATCAAACAAGGTATGGTGTATACCGATGATCGGATCTCGGGCAAGTAAAATATCGCGAGACAAAGGGAAATCGTTACGACGTTGAAAGGTTCACACGATCACGAGAGTCATCGTTGAATATATAGGAGTCATCACGGATCTCCAGATCCCGCTGTTGATTATTGATCGGAGAGGAGTATCGATCATGTCTATATTATTCGCGAACCGTAGGGTGACACACTTAAGGTTCGATGAAGCGTTAGAGAGGATACGGAATACCGAAGAATAATTTGGGCAGGTCTGAAAAATTGTTTTGGGGGAAAATTGAAATAGTTCAAGGGGTTTTTCATCGAATGGTTGTTAATAGAATTAACAAATGATTTGAGGTGCTGCATGAAAATGTTTGTTAATGGAATTAACAAATATAAATAAAGAAATAAAAATGTTTTATTTATTTATTAAAGAAAAACTTTTGGATTTTCTAAGTGGAAAATTAAGGGAGTATGAGTGGCTGTGAGTGGGGCTTCCACTCACATGAAGAGAGGAAGGGGTGGGGGCACCCATGGCTGGCCGCACCACCCCTTGGGCTGCCTCCCCCTCACCTATAAAAGGAGGGTGAGAGCTCCCTCTTCTCCACACACTTGCCCAATCCCTTTTCCCTCCACCCGCTGCTCCATTCCATGGTCTCCGGCTTGGCAAAGCCCTGACCGTGGGATTCTTCACCACCACCACGCCGTCGTGCTGCTGGAGTTCCGCGGGGATCCTCTACTTCATCTACCCGCTGGATTGAGGGAACAGAAGTCTTCGAGCTGAACGTGTGACCGATTACGGAGGCACCGCCGTATTGCGGTGCACTTCTTCTCGCTTGGGATCGGCGTGAGTACGACTACGCCAACAACGAGATTTTATATCGTACCACTTTGAGTCTTCGAGGGTTTGTTATCTCAAGACTCTCTTTCTCCCCGTTGCCTTTTATCTCATAGATTAGATCTAGGCTATTCGGGTTTATCGCGCGTTGGAATTTTTTTCTATGCAACGTGATCTTAGTGGTATCAGAGCCAGATCTATGCGTAGATGAATTGTACGGGTAGAACACATAGGAGTATGTGGGCGTTGATGATCATGTTTTTGCCTCTTTGAGTATTTTATAATCTTAGTGGCATAGTAGGATGAAACTGCCCTAGACTAAGTTTACGTGTACTATGTACGCGAGAATTGTCTCACTTGTGACTAAGGGGGTGTCCGTTTCTCCTACTATAGTCAAGATCTAATCTACAAAGGGTTGTTAAAAATATGTTTTATCAACGTTGTGGTTCTTGTACGTAGGTATGGACGGTTCTATCCTCGTAAGCCCAAAGCCACGTAAAATATGCAAAAATAAATGAGAGGCGTCTAACTTGTTTTTGCAGGGCATGTGATGTGATATGGTCAATGTTAGAAACGTTATGTATGAGATGATATCTTTTCTAAATTATTTACATATCGGCTGGAGCCATATGGTTGTCTTATTTTATGGCCTGCGTGCTGTATATCATATCCATGTGATATGTTGTAATGGACAATCAAGATGGAGGTGCCACAGACCTTGGTGCCACGCCGGTGGAATGATGGAGATCATACCATGATGCACAAGATGGAGATCAAGTGCAAGAAGGACCATATCATATCACATTATCCATGCATGTGATGTTTATCCTTTTATGCATCTTATTTTGCTTAGATCGCGACGGTAGCATTATAAGATGATCCCTCTCACTTAATATAAATATAATAATGTGTTCTTCCTCAAGTATGCACCGTTAAGAAAGTTCGTCGTTTCGAGACACCACGTGATGATCGGGTGTGATAGACTCAACGTTCGCATACAACGGGTGTTTTCAAGCCTAGCATGTACAGACATGACCTTGAAACACATGCAATACTACGGTTCTACTTGGCGAGCCTAGCATGTACAGACATGGCCTCGGAACACGTAACCGAAAGGTAAAGCATGAGTCATATGGATGATATGATGAACATGTTGATGTTCTCCTTTGGAACTACACCGTCTCACGTGATGATCGGTTTCGGTGTAGTGAATTTGGTTCGTGTAATCACTAAAGACGACTAAGAGGGATGTTGTTTTTGAGTGGGAGTTCATGGGATAATTTTAGAATTAAGTTGAACTTAATTTATCATGAACATAGTCTAAATAGTCTTTGCAAATATGTTGTAGATCATGGCACCACCTACCTTCAATTTCAATATGTTCATGGAGAGAGAAAAACTAGTGAACAATGGGAGCAACTTTACCAACTAGGCAGTTAACCTGAGGATTCTCCTCACCGCTTGCAAGAAACTTTATGTGCTTGACGCACCGCTAGGTGACCAGCCCGCTGATGATGCTTCTGATGAAGATAAAAATGTTTATCTGACTCAACAAGAAGACCACAGTATAGTTCATTGCGGCATCCTCTATGGATTAGAGCCAGAGCTACGAAAACGTTTCGAGAACAGCACTGCTTTTGCTACAATGGGAGAATTGAAAATGATTTTCGATACACATGCCGCAGTTGAGAGTTATGACGCTTCAGAAAAGTTCTTTAGCTGCATGATGGAAGATAACATATCCGTTAGTGAGCACGTACTCAAGATGTCTGCGTTTTCTGATAAGCTCATAGCCTTGGGAATAATGATTCCCAATGAGCTAGGGATATATCCTGTTCTCCAATCTCTTCCACCTAGTTACAAGAACTTCGTGATGAACTATAATATGCAAGGCATGAAGAAGTCTCTTCCTGAGCTTCTCTTGATGCTTAAAACTGCTGAAGTGGAGATCAAGAAAGAACATCAAGTGTTGATGATCAATAAGACCACTAGTTTCAAGAAAGGCAAGAAAGGCAAGCCAAGGGTAAACTTCAAGAAGGGTGGCAAATCTGTTGGTGCTCCTGAGAAGAAAACCAAGTATGGCCCTAAGCCTAAGACTGAGTGCTTTTATTGCAAGGGTACTGGCCACTGGAAGCGCAATTGCCCCAAATATCTGGCAGATAAGAAGGCCGGCAAGGTGAACAAAGGTATATATGACATACTTGTTATTGATGTGTACCTTACTAGTACTCGCAGTAGCACCTGGGTATTTGATACTGGTTCGGTTGCTCACATATGTAACTCGAAACAGGAGCTGCAGAATAAGCGACCACTAGCAAAGGATGAGGTGACGATGCGCGTCGGCAATGGATCAAGAGTTGATGTGATCACCGTTGGGACACTGCCTCTACGTCTACCATCAGGATTAGTTATAAACCTCAATAATTGTTATTTGGTGCCTGCATTAAGCATGAATATCATTTCTGGATCTTGCTTAATGCGGAATGGTTATTCCTTTAAGTCTGAGAACAATGGTTGTTCGATTTATATGAATAATATCTTTTATGGTCATGCACCTGATAAGAATGGTTTATTTCTTTTGAATCTTGATAGTATTGATACACATATTCATAATGTGAATGACAAAAGAATTAAATTAAATGATGGTATTGCTACTTACATGTGGCATTGCCGCTTAGGTCATTTTGGTGTTAAACGCATGAAGAAGCTCCATTCTGATGGACTCTTAGAATCACTTGATTATGAATCATTTGAAACATGCCTTATGGGCAAGATGACTAGAACCCCATTTTCTGGAACCATGGAACGGGCGACAGACTTACTGGAAATAGTACATACTGATGTGTGTGGACCAATGAGTGTATCGGCGCGCAGTGGACATCGTTATTTTGTCACTTTCACAGATTATTTGAGTAGATATGGGTATATTTACTTAATGAAACACAAATCTGAGACATTTGAAAAGTTCAAAGAATTTCAGAGTGAAGTTGAAAATCATCGTAACAGAAAGATTAAATTTCTACGATCTGATCATGGAGGTGAATATCTAAGTTGCGAGTTTGGCATGCATATGAAACAATGTGGAATAGTTTCACAACTCACACCTGCCGGAACACCACAGCGTAATGGTGTTTCCGAACGTCGTAATCGTACTTTATTGGATATGGTTCGATCTATGATGTCTCTTACAGATTTTCCACTATTGTTTTGGGGTTATGCACTAGAGACCGCTGCATTCACTTTAAATAGGGAACCATCTAAATCCGTTGAAACGACACCGTATGAATCATGGTTTGGAAACAAACCTAAGCTGTCATTTCTAAAAGTTTGGGGATGCGATGTTTATGTGAAGAAGCTTCAACCTGATAAACTCGAACCCAAAGCGGAAAAATGCGTCTTCATAGGATACCCTAAAGAAACAATAGGGTACACCTTCTATCATAGATCCGAAGGCAAGATTTTCGTTGCCAAGAATGGATCCTTTTTGGAGAAGGAGTTTCTCTCGAAAGGTATGAATAGTAGGAAGGTAGAACTCGACGAGGTTGTTGAACCTTCTCTTCTTGGAATGGCGAGTAGCGCAGCGCCGGAAGTTGTTCCGGTGCCGACCCCGTCAGTTGAAGAGAGAGCTAATGATCAAGATCATGAAACTCCAGTAGAGGAAACTACCGCACCTCGCAGGTCAACTAGGGAACGTACATCTCCTGAACTGTACGGAGATCCCGTATTAAACTTCATGGTAGATGGAGGTGATGAACCTGCGACATATGATGAAGCGATGATGAGCCCAGATTCCAACAAATGGCTTGAAGCCATGAAATCCGAAATAGGATCCATGTACGAAAACCAAGTTTGGACTTTGGTGGACTTACCCGATGACCACAAGGCCGTTGAGAACAAATGGATCTTTAAAAAGAAAACTGACACTGATGGTAATGTGACCGTCTCTAAAGCTCGACTTGTCGCAAAAGGTTTTCGACAAATGCAAGGAGTTGACTACGATGAGACTTTCTCACCAGTAGAGATGCTTAAGTCAATTAGGATTATGTTAGCAGTTGCTGCATTTTTTGATTATGAAATCTGGCAGATGGATGTCAAAACAACGTTCCTTAATGGTGACATTGAGGAAGAGTTGTATATGATGCAACCCAAAGGTTTTGTTGATCCTAAGGATGCTGACAAGGTGTGCAGGCTTCAACGTTCCATTTATGGACTTAAGCAAGCATCCTGGAGTTGGAACCTCTGTTTTGATAAGGTGATCAAAGGGTTTGGATTTGTCCAAACATACGGAGAAGCTTGTATTTACAAGAAAGTGAGCGGGAGCTCTGTAGCATTTCTAGTACTATATGTTGATGACATATTGTTGATTGGAAATGATATAGAACTTTTAAAAAGCGTAAAAGGTTATTTGAACAGTAGTTTTTCGGTGAAAGACCTCGGTGATGTAGCCCACCCAACTCCACCAAGTGCACCAATGACAAGATCACGAGCAAAGGCCATTCATGATAAGGTGAACTCGCTCCTCTCGCTCCATACTTTCGGTAACTTGGCGGATGGTGCGCTACCTCATGGTTCAACACTTTGTGTACTCAGGTACAAACCCACCACGGAGGCCCCGGAAAGCACCCGAGTCGATGCGCAAGAAGGTACCAAGAAGGGCGGAGAAGACGACATCGGATTCGGAGTCCCGGAGGAGAAGATTGGGGGGGGGGGGGGGAAACCCCCTCCCGGCCTCAGGACCCGGCCAGGCCGGCCCCCTTCCTCTCCAGGCCGGCCACCCACCCGAGGGGTCCAGCCTCCACCCCGGCCCCAGGCCGGCCTCCTCCTCCTCCAGGCCGGGCACCCACCCGATAGGGCCGGCCTCCACCCCGGCCTCGGGCCGGCCCCTCCAGGCCGGCTGCCCTCGCTCCCACCTCGGCCTCGGGCCGGCCGCCCCGCCGGCCCCAGGCCGGCCCCTCCCAGGCCGGCTCGCCCTCACCCACCTTGGCCTCAGGCCGGGTGCCAGGCCGGCCCCAGGCCGGCGCGCCCTCGGCCGCTCCTCTAAGCCCGGCCTGGCCCCAAAATGCACGCAAATGACCGGAATTTGACCCTGTTTTCATCTGCTTTGACCCCCGGATATATAAGGACGACCCCGAGCTAGATCTAGGGTTTTAGAGTTGAATTTAGAACATTTGGAGCTCAGCTCTCTTGTATCCCTCTTTGAGGAACTACTCCTACGGTGTGTACCTAAGAACGTATCAAGGCTACTCCTCCAACATCGTCGAGGATCGTATCAAGATTCATCCAACTACTTGATCTCTCCCCTTGGGTTTCAATCAAGAGTTGTCCAATCTTCCTCTCGTTTATCCTTGAGGTTCTATTGGCGTAGTGGACCGGCTACGGGTGTGAAGTGGTTTCAATCAAGGTGAGTTCAGTTGGATCCATCGTCCCGTAGGCGGCCCTCGGGGTTTAGTTGACGGAAGATTTGGGGTTCTTCGGTTCTTACTAGTTATCTCCCTTGCGTTTCCTTGCGTTTGCCCACGATTATCCCTCGATTCCCCCTCTCGTGTTCATCGTGTTCTTGAGCGTTCTTCGTGTTCTTCGTCGATTCGTGAAGATCGCGCCAATCTAGGAGTAACCCTCCATATCACTCGGTGAAGCAACTCATATATTAGGCATCAAAATCTACAGGGATAGATCAAGGCTCTTAATTGGACTTTTGCAAAGTACATACCTTGACAAGATTCTGAAGAAGTTTAGAATGGAAGATAGTAGGAAGGGGTTCTTACCTATGTTGCAAGGCAAAATGTTGAGTAATACTCAATGTCCAGCTACAGCAGAAGATAGAGAGAGAATGAATAAGATTCCCTATGCTTCAGCCATAGGTTCTATCATGTATGCTATGCTATGTACAAGACCGGATGTGGCACATGCTATTAGTTTGACTAGTAGGTACGAATCCGATCCAGGTTTGGAACACTGCACGACGGTCAAGAATATCTTTAAGTACTTGAGAAGAACTAAGGATATGTTTCTCATATATGGCGGTGAAGAAGAGCTCTTCGCAAGATGTTACGTCGATGCTAGCTTCGACACTGATCCGGATGACTCTAAGTCTCAGTCCGGGTACGTATTTGTTATGAATGGAGGAGCTGTAAGCTGGAGGAGTTCCAAGCAATCTATGGTGGCGAGATCATCAACAGAAGCAGAATATGTTGCTGCCTCGGAGGCAACACAGGAAGCAGTTTGGATGAAGGAGTTCATATCCGAACTAGGCGTGGTTCCGAGTGCGTTGGATCCAATGGTTATCTATTGTGACAACAATGGTTCCATAGCCAATGCGATGGAACCAAGGTCTCACAAGAATTCCAAGCATATCAAGCGTCGTTTTCACTCCATCCGTGAGCATGTCGCAGATGGGGATGTGAAGATTTGCAAAGTACATACGGATCTGAATGTGGCAGATCCGTTGACTAAAACTCTTTCAAGGGCAAAACATGATTAACACCAGAACTCAATGGGTGTTAGATTCATCACTATGTAATATAGATTATTGCCCCTAGTGCAAGTGGGAGACTGAAGGGAATATGCCCGAGAGGCAATAATAAAGTGTTTATTATGTTATTCCTTGTTTATGATAGATGTTTTTTTCTCATGCTAGAATTGTATTAACCGGAAACGTTGATACATGTGTGATTATTAAACAAACCAACGTTCCTAGTGAAGCCTCTCTTTTAACTAGCTCATTGATTAACAGATGATCAAGGTTTCCTCATCATAGACATTGGATGTTGTTAATAACGGAATCATGTCATTAGGAGAATGACATGACGAACTTAGACCCTAACTAAGTATAACAATACGACCAAGTCATTTAGTTTTGTTGTTATGTCTTACATTCGGAGTAACATTGTTCCTTAGACCATGAGATCATGTTAATCACTAATACCGAAAGAATACTTTGATAACATCAAACGTCACACCGTAACAGGGTGACTATAAAGGTGGCATTATGTATTCGGAAAGTGTTAGTTGAAGCTCATGGATCAAGAATGAGATTTGTCCATCCAATATGACGGAGAGATATACTCAGGGCCCTCTCGGTGATATCACATCGACACCGCTTGCAAGCACGTGATATGATCACAAGGATGTTATATCACGGGAATGAGAAAAGAGTACTTGTCGGATAACGAGATCGAACAAGGTATGGTGGATACCGATGATCGGATCTCGGGCAAGTAAAATACCGCGAGACAAAGGGAAATCGTTACGACGTTGAAAGGTTCACACGATCACGAGAGTCATCGTTGAATATATAGGAGTCATCACGGATCTCCAGATCCCGCTGTTGATTATTGATTGGAGAGGAGTCTCGATCATGTCTATATTATTCGCGAACCGTAGGGTGACACACTTAAGGTTCGATGAAGCGTTAGAGAGGATACGGAATACCGAAGAATAATTTGGGCAGCTGTGAAAAATTGTTTCGGGGGAAAATTGAAATAGTTCAAGGGGTTTTTCATCGAGCTGACCGTGTGACCGATTACGGAGGCACCGCCGGATTGCGGTGGACTTCTTCTCGCTCGGGATCGGCGTGAGTACGACTATGCCAACAACGATATTTTATCTCGTACCACTTTGAGTCTTCGAGGGTATGTTATATCAAGAATCTCTTTCTCCCCGTTGCCTTTCATCTCATAGATTAGATCTTGGCCGTTCGGGTTTATCGCGCGTAGGAAATTTTTTGTTTTCTATGCAACGTACCCTTCACAAGGTTTATCAAACTCATGGAGGTATAGGTTGAGTTTATCCCTCTCAAGCAACCCTACAATTAAGATAAAAGAAGTCTCTTGTGCCCCCAACACACCCAATACAATTGTGAGTTGTATAGGTGCACTAGTTCGGCGAATAGATGAATAAAATATGGGTAATATGGGTAGGAAAACAAGATGTATTAAATCTGTAATAAAAATGGCAGCAAGCAAACAAGTAGTAAAACTGAAAGAAAACTATATAGCAACGGTGGAAAACAAGGCCTAGGGATGATAGTTTCACTAGTGGCAACTCTCAACAACATTGACATAATTAAACATATGATACTTCCTCTAGCAACATGCATGAAAGACATAGATCGGAAATCATTCCTCGTGAATCAAATAGGATGAGAGTTGCGTAGGGATACACAAGCACACCTTAAAGTTCACATCCCCGTCAATGAACACCCCAACCAAGTCACTTCGAGCATCCAAAGATAGTACTACTAATAGTACACGATCACAATCAAGATCACATCATGAGAGAGAGAGAGAGAGAGAGAGAGAACCACATAGCTACTAGTACAAGCCCTCATCCCTGCGAAGGGACTACTCCCGCATCATCGTGGGAGGAAGTAACGTTGATGAAGAGGCCTCCGGTGACGATTCCCCCCTCCGCAAGGGTGCCGTAGTAGGGCGGCAAATGCCCTAGATTGGACTTTTGAGGTGACGACGCCTCTCTGTATGTTTCGTGGAAAATAACTCTTTCCGTGTGATTTTTAGGGCCGAAGGCAATTTATGGGTGAAGAGGCACCAAGAGGCGATGGTCAGGTCCGCGGGGAGCCTACTGGGCGCGATCTAGGGAGGGGACGCGCCCGGTGCTCACCTGGTGGTCCCCCTGGCCCCTCCGGCTCTTCTTTGGACTATGTCTCTGTTTCGGGTAGAAAAATGATCTCCTGGATTTTTAGCCCTTTCTGCTAATATTTCCTTAAGAAATTTTCTGAAATAGAAAAACAACAGAAAATAACAACTGGCCTGGGGCATCTTGTCAATAGGTTAGTCTGTGAAAACATATGGAAAACGAAAGAAAACATGTGGAAACCAAAAGGTATTGGGTAGGAACCAAACATGGAGCATAGAAAATTATAGATACGTTTGCAATGTATCAGCATCCCCAAGCTTAACTCATGTTCGCCCTTGAGTAGGTAAGTGATAACAAAATAATTTTTGAGGTGGCATGAAGCCAACACAAATCGTGATCAATGTTGTGTAAAAGCATTGCAGGCTGAGATCAAAGTACTTTAACAAAGGCATGATAAATATTATTTGAAGTAATGTAAACTTAGCAACAATGTTGGACATGAAAAGTAACACAAACAAAATACAATGAATAATGAAGCATTGAAAGTGATACCTTTGTTTCACTCATAAAGAAAAACATAATAAAGTGGTATCCAACTTGTACTTCGTGTGGTAGCAAAACATAAATGGCAGAGAGGTGTATGTCTATGTCAACGAATGGTAATGAAAAACTTATCATAATCCATGTCAAGCAAAGTGTTTAGAATTTTGAGAGCGGTTTCCGTTAGCATTTTTTATTTATTGGTTGGAACTCCCCACCCCACCTTTCATTCACAAACCTAAGCTAGCCGTATCCACGGGTACCCACCAGCTTTCATAAAATCATGGGGAAGTGCCCTATTATTATTTTGAATTCATATAATTTGGCACCAACTTTCGGTGAATTAAGATGAGCACAAATTCCATACTCATCGGGTAAAATGGGAGAAGAACTTGTCTTGATGTAAACCATGATAAACTTTAAACTACTTCCTCATGAGCTAAAACAATAACACAGAACATGTTACTAATTTTGAAGGTTTAAAGGTAGCACGCGAGAAATTTACTTGGAGTGGCAGTGAAATACCACATATAGGTAGATATGGTGGACACATTTGGAAAAATTTGGTATTTGGGAGTTGGATGCACGAGTAGAGCTCATACTCATTACAACTGAAGGCTAGCAAAATACTAGAGCGGCCAATTAAGAGAGCAATAACGGCCATAATCATGCATAGCAACAAAATATCATTAATCAAAGCATGAAGTGATATTACAAGTCAAAACTAAATGATCATCAAGGATACATGTGACTTTGTTTGTAGTCATAACATGGCGTGAGAATGCGCCAAGTCAATTCAGATAAATCATTCAAAGGAGAAATACCACAATACCATGCTTCAGTATGAGGAAACAACATATGGTTTAATTTCAATGGCACATTAATCACTCTCAGCTATTTGGGACTAGTCATGATACATCATAAATAACAAAGTACACAATTAAAATAACATCTAACATGACATGACAAATCCTAAGCCACAATCAAAAAAAGTTTCCTATTGCACAACTATAAGCATGAAATATTTTACTCTTCTCCAACACAAATCAACTTATTTGAAAGAACTCTCAAAAAAAAAATCATCAAATACTAGAGATATAATCATATATAAATTAATCGAACCAACAAGCTCTAAACAAAATAAGAATGAAAAACAAGAGCTAAACGCAGTAGTAGCAAAAACTGAAGGCTCACTGAACATTAAGAGTCAAAACTAGAGTGTTCTAAACAATAAAAACGGAGCGTGGATCTCTCCCACATAATAATAATAGATCAATCATAGCTATGACCAGAAAGAAAAACAAAACAAAACTGAAAGCAAAAATAACCGACTCTCCAAGAATAACACATATCATGTGAAGCAATAAAAATATCGTGTTTTGGAAGAAATCTTATATTTTTGTTGATGAAGAAGAGGATGCAATGGGCATCCCCATGCTTTGACGCTTGTATTTCTTGGATATGTCTTGGGGTGACATGGGCATCCCCAAGCTTGTGATTGTTTCCAGTCGTCATCTCATCACATCATACTTCTCTACCTTCACTTGTAAACTTCCTCCACCTAAAACTGCTCACAATCTTCATTAGCAACGTTAGTGCAATCAAAATAATAAATCCAATTGGTTCAGTTTCAACACAAGTATAACACTCAATTTAAAACATTACATGCTATAACAACTTATTTTGGGGCTCTTCCTCCCGAAAGAACACAAAATAAAAAGATTAAGAGGCAAATGTAAATATTGGCAGAAATATGTGAAAACAGAACAACTGGTAAAGATGGATTTTTTTCAAAAATCTGGTCTTGCTCAAATAAAAAAGTGCAAAACGAATTAAAGTTATATAATAACCTGAGGCATGTGTCTATTTTCTTTAAAATCGATCCGACGTTCTGGATGAGAGAAATAATTTATTTGGTGGCAACACAAAAAACTGCTTCAGGACAACAACTTCCCCAAATCGCACTACCTCTCTATTAGAGGTTACTCTTAGAAAAAAAAGAAATAAAAAGGATAAGGAGAGGTTGTTACAGAATAAAAGAAAGGGAAAACAAAGTGGGTTGCCTCCCACAAGCGCTTTTCTTTAACGCCTTTTAGCAAGGCATAGTGATTTTAAAAGATGCTCAACTAAGAATAAGAATTGAAGAACAATAAGAGAGAATCAAGAAGCAAATATAAAATACATTTAATTCTAACCCACTTCCTATGCATAGGAATCTTGCAATAAAACAAATCAATAAAGCATAGAGTGGCATGCATAGGAAGGGAAAACAAATTCAACTTAAAAAATTCAACATAAAGAGAGGTGTTTTAGTAACATAAAAATTTCCACAACCATATTTTCCTCTCTCATAATAACTTTTAGTAGCATCATGAATAAAATAAACAATATAACTATCACATAAAGCATTATTATCATGATCCACATGCATAAAAGAATTAATACTCCCCACATAAGCATAGTCATTGTCATTAATAGTAGTGGGAGAAAATTCAACAAAGTAGCTATCATTAAAATCATCATAAATAAGAGGCATATTATAATCATAATAATTTTTCTCCTGAATAGTAGGTGGACGGAAAATATCATATTCATCATTGTAATTATCAAATATTGGAGGCATAGTATCATCAAAGTAAATTTTCTCCTCCATGCTTGGGGAAAAAAAAGATCATATTCATCAAAACCGGCTTTCCCAAGCTTAAAGTTTTCCATAGCATTAGCAATAATGGTGTTAAAAGAATTCATACTAATAAAATTGCTACTAGAATGCAAATAAAGTTCCATAGGTTTTTTTTTATTTTTCTCTTCAAACACTTTATGTCCTAACTCAAGATATATCTCATAAAGATCTCGTATTTTTGTTGTTTTCCATTAAGCCTAACTAGTGACAGTAAAAACAAGAAAAAAAATATAATTGCAAGATCGAAAGAAGATACCTTCAAGCGCAAACCTCCGCGACAACGTCGCCAGAAAAGAGCTTGATGTCTACTACACGTTACTACTCTTGTAGACTATGTTGGGCCTCCAAGCGCAGAGGTTTGTAGGACAGTAACAATTTTTCCTCAAGTGAGTAACCCAAGGTTTATCGAACTTAGGGAGGTATAGCTTCAGTGTATCCCTCTCAAGCAACCCTGGAATTAAGATACAAGAAGTCTGTTGTGTCCCCAAGACACCCAATACAATTTTCAGTTGTATAGTGCACTAGTGATGAGGACATCCCTAGCTCTTCACCTATTGTTACACATGAGGATGTTCCAATAAAAGCTAATGAAGTAAGGATTGGTCCAATGACAAGATGAAGAACCAAGCTATTACAACAACAGGTGAATTCACTCCTACTTGAGTATAATGTTTATAATTGTGAGAACTTTATACTACCTAAATCCATGCACTTATGTATTCTCAGGTTTATTGGTAACACAAGCATGAATGGAGATCATGAAGAGGAGGTACACATGGATGGAGATGGACTAGAATAGGAGATGGAGATCAAGTGCTAGCATGGTGAAAACAACAAATAACAAATGTTATGATGACAAGGGGATAGTGCCTCCACAAGGTCAAATGCACTAAGTGTGGAAAACAATGCCAATATGTTGTTCCACACTCATTGATGGACCAAAGCAAGAGGAGGGCGCCCACAAAGAGGATCTATGCGCCATATAGAGTCCTAGTAGTGTTAGGATTGGTTTGTATAACAATTTGGCCGCACCCCCCTTCTATGGGGTCGGTTTGTATCTATTGTGAGTCGGTTTGGGTTGTGTCCACCCAAACCAGGAGTCCTAGTCCTTGTAGGTTTGGTGCTTGCGCAAGGGGACCCCCCCTTGTGGCCGCACCCCTCTCATATATTCCCCCTAGGGCGCATAGGAGAGGTCAGACTACGTTAAAACATTAAACCCTAGACCTCTAGATTGAATCAGCTTGTAAGCCTTCATCTGGAAGTTCATCTGCAAACTTTACGTGTTACCTGCTGTTCCACTGGGAATAAGACGGTACAGGACCACTTGTAGTCGGTGGATTACTTGTGCAAGAGTGTGGAGTTGAGAATATCCTTGGGGTTGCTATCTTTTGCATTGGCATCAGGGATCAGCCGGGAGAGTTCTTAGTGGTGCATTAGTTATCATACTGGAGTTGTCTGTGAGTTCACTGAGAAGATTGGGCCACCCCTTATTATCTTGGTATCAAAGCTACAGGTTGCCTCCATAAGCTATCAATTTCCCTTTAGATTCGAGTGTTTTTTTTACCTATCCAGAAAATTGCCTCACAAAAATAGTTTAGTTCTTTCTCATAGCCTTAGATAATCACCATAGTTTCATTACTATAGCTGTTTTTGTGTTTGATTTCGTGTCACCTTTTTGTCTTTTTAGATCTCTTATTTTTCGGCTAGGTTTAGGGTTCTTTGTTCACCTAGTCGAAATCCTATCAAAAACTACAAAAAATCCTCTGCAGGTTCCCTAGAATCCTACCGCGGCAGCGTTTTTGCAAATTTCCTGCCGCACCGTACCGCCCCACCTAGCCCTACCCGAACTCGGATTTCCCCTGTAACGCGGTTACAAAACCCCCCATCCGCACCGCATCACCCTTACCAAATCCCACCGCACGCACCCATCCGCGGCAGAGAAACTCTGCCGCCGCTGCCGCGCTACACACGCTCGCTGCCGCGCGCACACACCGCGACACAGACGGCAGCGGTTTGCTGCCGCGTGCGCTGCTCACTGCCGTCAGCGCCTAGAGGCTGCCGCGGCACAGTTTTTCGCTGTTTTGCTGCCGTGCGTATTATTTCCTGCCGTGAGCTGTTTAGAGTAGTTTTTCTTCTAGAATTTTTCTGTTTTCTTTTGTTTTCCTGTTTTCTTCACTAGGACCAATATCTCCATACTTTGTGAACCATAGACACAACCTTTCTACAGCATTCAAATAGGAACTTGCCCATAAGTATAGCTATTTTGTGCTCTGACAGGTTGCTCATTTTTCATCACCACCATTGTGTTCACTTGTGTTTGGTTTATTTTGCTCCTAGTCTTGTTTAAGGCCATTGGAAAAATACAAAAAAAAATAGAAAAAGAGTAAAAGTATAAAAAAAGAGAAAAGAGAAAAACAGAAAATTGCAAAGAGGCCATATTGTTTACTAGTTGAAGCTTGCCATTGTGACACTTGGTTTTTCTTTGAGCAATCTTGTGCCTGTCAATTAAGAGCCTAGCTAGTGAGTTTCTAGTGCATTGCAAAAACTCATCCATATATTTTCATTGCCACATTTGTCTCCATTATTGTGTGAGTTTCCTTGGGTATTTTTATATCTTCACAAGGACAGCAAATAGGACTTGTTACTTTGGTGATTGTTAGGTATCCATACCAAGCCCCACTAAATAACCTTGTTTGCTTTTGTGAGAGTTAAAAACTTGGGTATTCTCTTTTTCACATCAAAGTACATTAATTGCCTCTACTTGTGGTAAGTATTTCTATTCACTTTGGAACGGTAAGATAACCTATTGTCTTGCTAGACTGTTGAGTGAGTTGTGAGAGAACACCACAACCTATAATTGTTTCTATTTCACTAACCTACTAATTGATCCTTCTAGTGATGATCTTGTGCAACAAAAGAAGGACCATAAGGAGGGAGTAAATTGGATGGAGTATGAGGCCCTAAGAGATGTATTGACAAATCAAATGAAAGACAATCATAAAGAATTCAAAGAATATGTCAATGATGCATGTGATCCATTATACAATACTGTTCAAGGATTGGAGACCAAGGTGGATGAGACCCATAGGTTGGCCGAAAAGAACAATGGGGAGGTGAAATCCATCCATGATTCTATTGCTCAACTAGCTACTACACTTGCTGGCCTTCAAACTATGATTCAAGAAAGGTTACCAATTGTTGATGATGATAATGATAGTGTCCATAGTGATGCTAATAATGGATTGGAAGCCAATGTTGGAGTGGATCCACATCATGGCCGTGGAGCTAGAGGAGATAGAGGCCGAGGAGAACTACAAGGCCGAGCTCATAATTTTGTGGCAAGGAGAGTGCCCAATAATGTGGTTCCTGAAAATCCAAGAGAAGATGGTTTGAGTAAGCCAAAATTCTCTATTCCTTCTTTCAGTTTTGATACTATGGATGTGGAGGAATATTTGCTATGGGAGCTAAAAATTGAGAAGCTATAGAGATTGCATGATTACAATGAGGATAGAAAAATCAAGTTGGCCTCTTCTGAGTTTGATGGATATGCTCTTAGATGGTGGGATACTACTGTGAGAAAGAGGCAAGAAGATGGTGAATTACCCATTGTCACTTGGAACACCATGAAGAGAGTCATGAGGGATAGATTTGTTCCACCAAATTACATACGACAACAATTTGAGCAATTGCAACAATTGAGGCAAGGTACTATGACTGTTGATGTTTATTATCAAGAGATGGAATTAATCATGCAAAGGGCACGTGTGAGAGAGCAATTGAAGCAAACAATGCAAAGGTTTCTTTCAGGTTTGAATTATAAAATCAAGGGCATTGTTAGGCATCACCAATATCATGATATGCATGAATTATTACATCATGCTAGGGAGGCCGAATCACACATTAATGAGGATGCTAAAATTACAGCAAGGACAAGGAGTAGATTTCCCTTGAGATCATCTACTATGCCTAGTACACCACCTCCTCCATCTCTTAGCCGTGGTGTTTCATCATCCAAGGCCGATCCTAGTACCTCTATTGCAAAGAAACCATGACAACCAGCTGCAAGTACCACGGGTTCAAGTGCTTCTACTACAAGAAATAGGGATATTACATGTCATACATGTGGATGCAAGGGGCACTTCAAGGGGGATTGTCCAAATACAAAGGTGATGATTATCAATGAGAACAATGAGTATGAGACAGGTGATGATGTTGATCCTAATGATTATGATGATGATGGTTATTTGAGTGATACTCCATTGGATGCATATGCTACTAACATGCCAACTATTATTTGCACACAAAAATCTTTGAGTGTGATCCCTAGTCCTGAAAATCAAAGGTGCAATTTGTTTCAAACAAAGGCTGTTATTGGTCCTAATATGGCTTGCAAAGTCATTATTGATGGAGGGAGTTGCAGGAATTTGGCTAGCAAAGATCTATGTGCAAAGCTAAATTTGAAATATTTACCACACCCTTGTCCTTATCATATCCAATGGTTGAGTAGCTCGGGACAAATGAAGGTGACTCATATGGTGCGTGTGGAATTTCAAATTGGACCTTATAAGGATACTATTGAGTTTGATGTGGTTCCCATGACAGTTTGCCACTTATTAATGGGAAGGCCTTGGCAATTTGATAGAAGTGTGAAGCATGAAGGAAGAGCAAATACTTATGAGTTGCATCATCATGGGAAGACTATTATTTTGAGGCCTATGACTCCACAACAAATTGTAAATGAGTCCCAATCCAAAATTTATATGAGAGTGGAAAAAGAGAGAGAGAGGGATTAGGGAACACAAAAATCACAAGCCTTGGGGAGTGATAGTCTAGCCAATTCGAGTGGTAAAAAGAGAGAGAACCTATTATGCATGTTAGCCACTAAAGAGGATTTGAGGGAATTTAGGGATGATCCTACATTAGTCCCTATTGTGCTTATTCACAAGGGAGAGATTTTGGTTTCTAATGACATGACCCCTATTCCTCTTGGTGTTTCTCATGTGTTGCAGGATTTTGATGATGTTTTTCCAGGAGATATTCCCTCGGGATTGCCACCATTGAGAGGGATTGAGCATCAAATTGATTTAATTCCTAGAGCATCTTTACCAAACCGAGCCCCTTATAGAACCAATCCACAAGAAACAAAGGAGATACAAAGGGAAGTACAAGAGCTACTAGATAAAGGTTATATTCGAGTTAGTCTTTCTCCTTGTGTTGTCCCCGTTATTTTGGTTCCTAAGAAAGATGGTACTTGGCGCATGTGTGTAGATTGTAGAGCAATTAATAACATCACTATTCGTTATCGTCATCCTATACCACGTTTAGATGACATGTTAGATGAATTAAGTGGTGCTACTCTTTTCTCTAAAATTGATTTGCGTAGTGGATACCATCAAATAAGAATGAAAGAGGGAGATGAATGGAAAACTGCATTTAAAACAAAATTTGGTTTATATGAATGGTTAGTGATGCCTTTTGGTTTAACTAATGCACCTAGTACTTTCATGAGACTAATGAACCATATTTTGAGAGATTTTATTGGTAGATTTGTGGTAGTTTATTTTGATGATATTCTCATATATAGCCAGAATGAACATGATCATATTAGACAAGTTTTGCAAGTGCTAAGAGAAAATAAATTGTATGGTAATCTTGAGAAGTGCACTTTTTGCAAAGATAAGGTCATCTTTTTGGGATATGTAGTTTCTAAACATGGGATTGAAGTTGATACATCAAAAATAGAAGCAATTCGAAATTGGCCAATTCCAACTAATGTGAGTCAAGTTAGAAGTTTTAATGGGCTTGCTAGTTTCTATAGAAGATTTGTGCCTAATTTTAGTACTATTGCTGCCCCTTTAAATTATCTAACTAAAAAGGGTGTTGATTTCGAGTGGGGTGTTGCTCAAGATGTTGCTTTTGATACTTTGAAAGAAAAGTTGATTTCGGCCCCACTTCTAATGCTACCAAATTTTGATAAACAATTTGAGATTGAATGTGATGCTAGTGGCATAGGTATTGGAGGTGTGTTAATGCAAGAAAAGAAACCTATTGCCTATTTTTCTGAAAAATTGAATGCTGCACAATTGAATTACTCTATTTATGATAAAGAATTATATGCACTTGTGAGAGTTTTAGAGGTGTGGAAACATTATTTGTGGCCTAAGGAATTTATTATTCATAGTGATCATGAGGCATTAAAGTTCTTAAAGTGTCAAACAAATTTAAATAAAAGACATGCCAAATGGGTTGAGTTTATTGAATCTTTTCCATACATAATTAAACATAAAAAGGGATTGGAAAATGTAGTTGTTGATGCTTTGTCAAGAAACAATATGTTACTCTCAAATTTGGAGATTAAGGTTTCGGGTTTGGAGGGTATTAGAGATTTATATGATGAAGATAATGAATTTTCTATGCCATTTAATAAGTGTACTGATGTTAAGGCATGGGATAAATTTCATATAGATGATGGATACTTGTTTAGAGCTAACAAATTATGTATTCCCGAGTGTTCTTTGAGTTTGTTCTTAATACAGGAATCTCATAGTGGAGGATTGATGGGACACTTTGGAAGAGAAAATACATTGTTTATGTTGGCTGAAAATTTCTATTGGTCACATATGAGAAGAGATGTGTATAGATTGGTGCAAAGATGCATTACTTGCAACAAGTCCAAGTCAAAGCTAAAACCCCACGGGTTGTACACCCCATTGCCATCACCTAGTACACCATGGGAGGATATAAGTATGGATTTTTTTTTGGGCTTGCCAAGGACAAAAGAGGACATGACTCTATCTTTGTGGTTGTGGACAGATTTTCAAAGATGGCTCACTTCATTGCTTGCCACAAGAGTGATGATGCTTCTCACATTGCAAATTTATTCTTTAGAGAAATTGTCAGATTACATGGAGTGCCAAGAACAATTGTTTCAGATAGAGATGTCAAGTTCATGAGTTACTTTTGGAAGACACTTTGGGGTAAGCTTGGCACTAAGCTATTATTTTCTACTACTTGCCACCCCCAAACTGATGGCCAAACTGAGGTGGTTAATAGAACATTGTCCACATTATTGAGAAGCACGATCAAGAAAAATTTGAAGGAATGGGAGGAGTGTTTGCCCCATGTGGAATTTGCATATAATAGAGCTGTGCATTCAAATACTCAATTATGTCCTTTTGAGGTGGTTTATGGTTTCAATCCTATTACTCCTCTTGATTTATTCCCACTTCCTACACAAGAGAGAATTAATATGGAGGCATCAAAGAGGGCTGATTTTGTGAAGAGGATTCATGAGAAAACAAAAGAGGCAATTGAGAAGAAAGGAAGACATGTGGCTGAAAGAGTAAACAAGAAGAGGAAAGAAGTCATATTTCGGCCAGGAGACATGGTGTGGGTGCACTTTAGAAAAGATAGATTTCCCACATTGAGAAAATCAAAATTGATGCCTGGAGGTGCTGGTCCTTATAGAGTTGTTTCAAGGATCAATGATAATGCATACAAGATTGACCTCCCAATTGATGAGTTTGGTGTTAGCAATTCTTTTAATGTGGCTGATTTGGCACCTTACCATGCAGATGATTTAGCATCGAGGTCGATGCCTTTTCAAGAGGGGGAGTATAATGAGGACATCCCTAGCTCTTCACCTATTGTTACACATGAGGATGTTACAATAAAAGTTAATGAAGTAAGGATTGGTCCAATGACAAGATCAAGAACCAAGCTATTACAACAACAGGTGAATTCACTCCTACTTGAGTGTAATGTTTATAATTGTGAGAACTTTATACTACCTAAATCCATGCACTTATGTATTCTCAGGTTTATTGATAACACAAGCATGAATGGAGATCATGAAGAGGAGATACACATGGATGGAGATGGACTAGAAGAGGAGATGGAGATCAAGTGCTAGCATGGTGAAAACAACAAATAACAAATGTGATAGGGAGATAATAACCCGGTAGGCCAATTCCAAGGTATAACCCGGCCCAAAGGACGTTGTGCAGGATCCGGCTAAGGATAAAGACGCTTCTGGAAGGACCAAAGTTTGTAGGCCTCGTAATCCGGATTGTGGGTTGCGGTAAGGAAAGCTAGGATTTGTAAGCGGTGTTCGGGTAGGACTCAAGTTGTGCCTTGGAGGGCAAGCCAGGTAGGGGTGCGGGTGTTTTATAAACCGGCTCCTAGGCTTAGTTTAAGAGAGATCCAAGTAGTAATCATATCGCCGAATATCGAGTATCCATTGTACACAAAGAGATCGAGTTAATAAAGCGAGATCGGAGACTCGGCGACTCCATCGCCGGCTACCAGATTGAATTCCATCATGTTTTCCTCTGAGCTAAATCCTCTCCCAAACGCCTGTGTCGACTTGCCCCAAGATCAGTTACCCCTGGTAACATCTGCCGTGATCATCCCACGACAGTTGGCGCCCACCGTGGGGCCTGCGTCCAAAGGTGTTTACATCACGGGAGAAGCTCGGAAAAGCATGAGGAACCTCATCGTTGGAGAGATCTACGACGACCACAAAGGAGAGAAGATGGTGGACGACTCCGGCTGGGGGCCAGAATCGGATCACCTCGAATCCGGATCTGTCGTGACAATCGGCGAGGTCAACATCTTCGTCGGTATGGTACGTACGTTTGACTTAAAAGGACAATATCATGTGCATGTTACAGGAACTTCTAGCAGGGATAAAGAAACACCAAAGCAAACGGTAAATTCGGTTTCCTCGGCCGTTCCGGGATACCTGAGATGGGCGGAACAGGAAGTAACGTGGAGCAGAAGGGATCACCCGGAAGGAATAGAACACCCAGGAATCTTGGCGTTGGTGGTCGCACCGCAGGTCAATGGTTACGAGTTGAAAAAAGTCTTGATGGATGGGGGAAGCAGTATTAACATCTTGTATTGGGAAACCTTCTTACGCATGAACCTCAAAGAATCCCAGCTGCAGAAAAGTTCAACAGTTTTTCACGGAATTGTGCCGGGTCACTCAGCGCGCCCTGAGGGAAAGATCACATTGGAGGTTGCTTTTGGAGAATCAGTGGATAATTATCGAGTTGAGTGGCTCACGTTTGAGGTGGTCAAGTTGCGTAGTCCTTATCATGCGTTGTTCGGAAGACCGGCTTACGCTAAGTTCATGGCCAGACCGTGTTACGTATATTTACAGCTAAAAATTCCGGGTCCTAAGCAGACCATCACCATACAAGGAAGTAGGGATATAGCGGCTGAATGTGATGAAGGAAATTCAGTGATGGCTGAGCAAGCTTGCAGAAAAGAAGAACTCAAGTATTACCGATCCTAGGTGGATCCGGATGATGGAACAGCATTGAGAAGGCCGGATTCTGAGGATGAAAGAGTGAAATTCAAGGCAGCACAGGACACCAAAAAAGTAGATTTTGTTGAAGGTGATCCCACCAGGCAGTTTACTATAGGGTCTAATTTGAAAAGCGGGCAGGAAAAGGCGCTGGTGGAGTTTATTCGTTCTAATGCGGACGTATTCGCTTGGACACCCAGCGACATGCCGGGTATCCCCACGGAGTTGGCAGAACATAGTTTGCATGTGGATCCCAAGGCCAGGCCCGTGAAGCAGGGCTTGAGAAAGATGAATGAGGAAAGAAGGAAAGCAATAGGCGAAGAAATTGCGCGGCTATTAACAGCAGGCTTCATCATGGAAGTGTTCCACCCGGATTGGCTGGCAAATCCGGTTCTAGTAATGAAAAATACCAACGAGTGGAGGATGTGCATCGATTTCACAAGTCTCAACAAGCATTGCCCAAAGGATCCGTTCGCATTACCAAGGATAGACCAAATAATAGACGTAGTAGCTGGGAGCGACTTGCTGTGCTTCCTGGACGCATATTCGGGATATCATCAGATTAAACTCAAAAGGGAGGATTGGGAGAAAACATCGTTCATAACCCCTTTTGGAGCCTTCTGCTACAAAACGATGACGTTTGGACTGAAGAACGCAGGCGCAACCTACCAACGGTGCATTCAGAAGTGCTTCGAAGACCAAATTGGACGCAATGTCCATGCTTACGTGGATGACGTGGTTGTCAAGACCAGGAAGGCAGAGACATTTATAGACGATCTAAAGGAGACGTTCAAAAATCTAAGGAGATATCAGATGAAGCTCAACCCGACAAAATGCGTATTTGGGGTTCCAGCTGGGAAGTTACTCGACTTTATCGTTTCCGAGAGAGGAATTGAGGCAAACCCGGACAAAATCAAAGCTATCCAAAGTCTGAGAAAGCCGGAAAATCTGAAGCAGGTCCAAAAGCTTACAGGCTGCGTAGCAGCCTTGAGCCGGTTTATATCCAGGTTGGGAGAAAAGGCAATGCCCCTGTACCGGCTCTTGAGGAAATCCGACAAATTCGTATGGGATCAAGAGGCGGATGAGGCATTCGAGGCACTAAAAAAGCAGTTATCTGAAGCACCAGTATTAGCAGCCCCGGGCCCTAAAGAACCTATGTTGTTATATGTTGCGGCTGGCCCCAAAGCCGTCAGTGCAGTAGTGGTCGTGGAACGCAAAGAGGACGGAAAGGGTTACCCGGTTCAGAGGCCGGTTTATTATGTCAGCGAGGTATTGTCTGAGGCGAAACAGCGTTACCCGCATTGGCAGAAGCTGGTTTTCGGGGTCTTCATGGCCAGCCGGAAACTAAAGCCGTACTTCCAGGAGCACCCTATAACAGTAGTCAGCTCAATACCAATGGCGGATATCATCAGAAACTCGGATGCAACCGGAAGAATAGCCAAATGGGCGATAGAGATGGGGGATTATCACATCAGCTACGAGCCTAGGTCGGCAATCAAATCACAGGCCTTGGTGGACTTTGTCAATGATTGGACACACACAGGCATGGCTACCATAGTTCCAAACTCCGAGTCGTGGATCATGCATTTCGATGGATCGAAACAGTACGAGGGTTCAGGAGCTGGAGTGGTGCTAACGTCACCCAAAGGAGACAAGTTGAGTTATGTATTACAGATTCACTTTGATTGTTCGAACAATGTAGCCGAGTACGAGGCCCTATTGCACGGCTTAAAAATAGCTAAGGAGATGAACATTAGGAGGATACGATGCTTTGGAGATTCGGATCTTGTGGTACAACAGGTATCAGGAACTTGGGATAGAAAGGATGCAACTATGGCGGCATACCGCCAAGAGGTCGATAGGGTAGCCGGATGTTTTTCCGGGTATGAGGTGGAGCATATAGACAGGAGAAAGAACGAGGCAGCCGACGCCCTATCCAGACTCGGCTCGCGCAGAGAACCGGTTCCACCTAACGTATTTTTGGACGAATTATGGCGACCATCAGTTAAAACAGAGTCTGAGGAAGAGCTAGCAAATCAAGACCCGGGCTTGGAGCTCGTGGCCACTGTACGCGCTATTCCCGAGTGGACAGAACCTTTTTTGGCCTACCTATCACGAGGCGAGTTGCCGCCGCAGGAGGTATTAGCAAGGCAAATTTTGCGACGAGCAAAGGGATATTCTATTATTAATGGGGAGTTATATAAGAGAAGCGCCACGGGGGTCTTCCTGCGCTGTGTGGCACCAGAGGAAGGCCGACAGATCCTCAAGGAGATTCATGAAGGTGATTGTGGGCATCACGCGTCTACAAGGTCACTTGTGGCCAAGGCTTATCGACACGGGTTTTTCTGGCTCATGGCTCTGGCAGATGCGGAACGATTGGTAGCAAGGTGTGACGGATGTCAAAGGTACGCCCGCCAAATCCACGTGCCGGCTATGGAATTACGGACCATCCCGCTAACTTGGCCGTTCGCCGTCTGGGGTATGGACATGGTTGGCCCCTTTCGTATGTCACCTTGCAAAAAGACACACCTGCTGGTAGCTATCAATAAGTTTACCAAGTGGGTAGAAGTTATGCCAGTTACTAATTGTGAAGCAGCTACAGCAGTCAAGTTCCTGAAAAGAATTATCTATCGGTTCGGGTACCCTCACAGCATAATCACCGACAACGGAACCAACATGTCCCTTGGCGAGATGGAGAAGTTCTGTGGCAACAACGGAATCCGGCTTGACGTAGCATCGGTAGCTCATCCACAGGCCAATGGACAAGTAGAAAGGGCGAATCAAGAACTGCTTCGCGGACTAAAGCCACGTCTACGAGTCCCCTGTATCAGGGCTGCTGGTGCATGGGTCGAAGAACTTCCTGCTGTGGTTTGGGGTATGAATACAACACCTAACAGATCCACTCAGATGACGCCGTTCTTCATGGTATACGGCGCGGAGGCAGTGTTACCGAGTGACATTATTCATGATTCACCGCGAGTGTCAGCTTACGTTGAAGTGGAGAAGGAAAAGAGCCGGCAGGACGCCGTGGATATGTTAGAAGAACAGAGGGAACAAGCCCTGGAAAGATCAGCGATATATCAGCAGGATCTACGGAGGTATCATAGCCGGCGTGTGAAAACCCGGGTCTTCCAGGAAGGAGACCTAGTTCTGCGTCTGGTTCAGTCAAACGAAGGAAAACACAAGTTATCACCACCATGGGAAGGACCATTTATCATAAGCAAGAATTTGCACAATGGATCATATTACTTGGTAGACGCAAGGGAAGAATCGGCCACGGTTAATGACACCGCTCATACCACTTCGTCTATGCAAGAAAGAGACAGACCGTGGAACGTGGCCCAGCTACGCCCGTATTATACTTAGCAAGGATTATGTTGGCACGTGGAATTGAACGATGTAACAGGCAGCAGGTTTCAGACGCACTCTTTTCCTATCCAGGGCACCCTTGGGGACTGGACGGGTTTTTAATGAGGCGGCTTGCTGACCTAATTTTTCATATCAAATAAAGAGGTGATTATCGAGAATAGAGGTGATTATAAATTGAGTCTTATACTTTCAGCATGACGCGTATATTTAGGTCTTGAGGGCTGATTGCTTGGATAAGCGCAGTTGCAAACTCAAAAGACCCGGCCTCGATGCCTATGAGTTATAAGGGCCGATTACTCGCAAACGAGTACGGCTGCAATCTTATAATCGGACAAAGAAGTCCAAATTTCTTGGCTATTCTTACTTAAGCTCGATGTGACTCGCACTAAAGTGGCATGATTCGTTCGCTTATGATTACAGGCAGCCATGAAGCCCAATGGGACTTGCCTGACCTCGTTTTCGTATAGATGTAATAACATGGTATCCACGCGAAAGCCGGCTTACAGTACAAGATAGTCAAAAGGGTCATCTAAACCACAAGTTATGTAGAGTACAAGGCTAGTAGCCGGAAACTCAATGATTATTAAGCATAACTTCAAACCCCATGTGAAACGACTCTGGGGCCTTTGCGAATTTAGCAGCAGGCAATTTGTTCTCCTCTAAAAAGTCACGTGCCCTAGACCCGGAAGACCGGGTCAGGGGGACTTGGGTCTTGGAAGGGAAAAATTGCTTAGTTGTTTAATTTCCAACAAACCCAAACATCCGGGTCTTGGGGACTTGGGGACTTAGAAGCAAGTCCGCTTGCCAAACACCCATATAACCCGGATGCCGAGTCTCACAAAGGGAAAAATAAAGAATGTCGGATATCGAGAACAAAGAAAGTTGCATATCAAAAGTAAAAGAATGTCGGATATCAAGAACAAAGAAAGTTGCATATCAAGGGTAAAGAAGGTTGGATATCAAGAGCAAACGAGTTCCAAAGTAGATAGATTTCAGCCAGAAGAGGCACAAGGTGTATCAGGAGCTTAGAGTGCATTACAAAATTTCACCAAAGAGTATCAAAGGCGCACAAGCGCACCATTCAAATAATAATTGTTTCAACGGCACATCGGCCGACTAACGAGTACGAAGTGGCAGATATTACTCGGCACTCTAGGCCGCCGGATCCATCTTGGCCTTACCCTTGCCGTCACTTGGGGTAGCAGCCCTACTCGGATCAGCAGCACCGCCGACTCGCGCAGGTGGAGGGACGATAGGTGTCGAGGTAGCGGGCGCAGAGTCGGCTTCAGCCTTCTTCTGTGCAGCTTCTTCTCGCATCTTGGCAACGTCTTCCTTCCATCGGGCAAGCATATCGAATGGTTTGGGGCGATCTGCTTTAATGACTTTGTCGTCAGCATCATATGCAGGAAGAATAGTGTCAATGATCAGGCTATCGGCGATCACACTGGCCGGGTGACGAACTTCCTTTTGAATGGCTTTGAAATCCTTCGGCGAAAACTTGGACCCGTCCTGATTGAACTCCGGAAACCCGGCTATCATCTTGGCCGGTTCTAGCTTTGGAATATAAGCTTTAGCCAGGGCGAGTCCCCGGGTTACCCCAAAACGGCAGGATGAGCGCTTCCAATGCCAAATCCATTCAGGAATGGTGGAGCAGGCCTCCAGCAACTTTTTCATGCTACCCGGCGCAGCGCACGGCAGTCGTAGCTCATCAAGAATCCATCCAACGCCGGCGCCAAGTTGCCGGATAGTATCTTTAATCAGTTGCAGTTTGGCGGTATCATCTTCTTCTTCAGGGGCAGCTTCACCCGGACCTGTGGAAAAGCAAGGAAAGTAACGAGTAAGAAATCCGGTTATCCAACCAAATGAAATATGGGTCATAATCGCCAGAGTTCAGAGATTGTACCAGTTGCGACGCGATAGATATCAGCAATCTGCACTGAAAGAGTCGTCAGCCTATCTTCAGCTATATGAGCCCTTTTTCTGTATTTCCTTGTGATTTTTCCGCTTCTGCGCGCTTCAGCTTCCGCTGCTTCGCGCAGAGCGGTCTCCTTCTCGATACGTTTGGCAGCTTTGGCCAGTTTCTTCTCAGATTGCGCAGCAAAGTCCTAGATGGATAACACAAGGAAAAAGGGTTAATTGGAGCCATTGCACAAAGTTCCAAGCAAATCAATCAGTAATTCACTCGGAACTTGGGGACTATACAAGGATGCAGATGATATTGCTCGGACTTACCTTGTGCTTTGTTATGAAGGCGTCTAAAATATTTTCTTCGTCGGACCTCAAGGTGTAGAGGGCATCAAGCATTTGGGCAAACGTCATGTCTTAAGGACGAATTCATGAAGGACCGGCAGATTGGTCTTCTGGTTGAAGGAGCTTTCCGACTTTTGGGGTCGAAACCCGGATCGTCTGGGTATCCGGGTTAGGAGAGCCCGGCTTGGTCTCTAAGATAATGTCCTCATCTACCTCTTCAGAGGATTTGGGGGATGCGGTCTTCGGCTTAGCTGGGTCCTTGGAGGGGTCTTGTTCTTGCCCGTCCTCAGCCTCATCATCAGCTGCAGCATCCGTGTTAATGTGCGGCTCCTCCTCTCCTTGCCTTTTTTGCTTCAGGAATTTCCGGGTCATCGGTGGTCACTTGGGCACTAAAAGGGAAAAAGGAAAGAGTGGTTAGTAGTACATATTAAAGAGTTAATAAGTGTAAAAGGATATCAAGTAAAGGACCTTTACCCGGTGTTTATGGCATAATCCGGCGGGAGCTCGCTGCTGGAGGCGGACGAAGTTGTCAATGGTACCGGCTGCGGTACCCGGAATTGCCCAGCGTGTGGGTGGTTAGGAGATGGATGGCGCTGAGGTGGAGGAATGTTGGCTCGGTGAGCAGGGGAAGGGGGGATACCCGGGTTAAGGGGATCGTCCCCCGGGGAACTCCGGGTTACCCTGCGCTTAGCCGAGAGGAGATCCTTCAAGAGTGGTGAGTGTGACAACCGTTCATTAAGGATGCGCATAGTTTCGAAGGAGTAAGGCTCAGAAGACATGAAGGAGAAAGGAACCTTTGCAATCACCCCTCTGGCCTTCCTCTTGTTTCCGACTGTGGCTTCCTGGTCGGATTCGGTGGCCTCCGGGTCATCCTCTTCTTTTTCTTCCTCGTCCTCCAACCCTGAAAGTCGAGTATGTATCAGACAAGAAGAAAGATGGGTGATAGGAAAGTAGTATAGGTAAAAGGATAATGTAAGATTTGGGAAAGCACCTTCATCATCATCGGCCGGTTCGTCCTCCACTTCCGGGTCTTTGGACGGGGGGGGAGGTTTCGATCCTCCAGAAGGGATCTTCAGCCTATGATCGAGGAAATGAAAGCAAGAGTCAGAGGCAGTATCAAGTTAAAGTATTGAAATAAGTTGTGGGGACCGGGTCTTACTGCTGGAGCCGGGTTTTCTCGAGTGAATGGGGGTAACCCGGCAATATTTCTTATCACCTCTAACTTCTCAGTCAGGAAGCCTTTGATGGTCTTGATGGTGTCGCCGGTTGCGAAGTTCTTAGTGGAATATCGGAGCGCGTCTGTGGTGTGCCCAGAGTACTCGTGCATCAACTTGGAGCGGATGGAGTTGGGTTGGATCCGGAAATCCACCCAGGTCTTCACCAAGTTGAGCCCAAGAAGGCCTTGGGCCGAGAAAACAGCCAACTTAGCCAGCAAAGGCTGGATCGCCTCCCTGTCCGAGTCAGGGGCAAAGGCGTTGAAAGATTCGGAAGGCTCGAGGAGACTCTCCGAGTAACCCGACAGCTTCCTTTCGCCGTCCGGGGAGGTATCATGGCAATAAAAGAAAGACAATTGCCAGTTTTTGACGTGGGAGTTTAAGTTGAGGGTTGGCATTGGTGAATGCTTGCGGCGTTGGATGGATACCCCGCCGCAAGTAAGAAGTGTTCCGTTACTGCTTTCGCAGCACGACTTGCACTGGAATAGTTCAATAAAAAGGGTCAAACTTGGCGGAACGCACAAGTATGATTCCGATAGAACGATGAAGTGGGTAATATTTATCATGGAATTGGGCCCTATGTCAAATACCCGGAGACCGTAGTAGTTTAAGACCTCTCGGAAGAAAGGGTGACCCGGAGGACGGAATCCCCGGGTCACGTGCTCAATGAAGCAAATTACCTCACTGTCGGCAGGAGTGGGACGGGTCTCGCCGCTTGGTGCCCTCCAGTGTATGTCCTTCTGAGAGGGGAGGATTCCTAGTTCGGCCAGCTCGTCCAACTTGGCCTTTGTTACTGTATATCGACCCCAATTGGCCGATATGGTTTGGGTAGTCTTTACCGGAGCCGGCTGTTTCCCTTGCCTTTTTGGAGCCATGGGGTTAACCTGCAAAACGCGAGAAAAAGAGGTGCAGGAAATAAGACTCGGAAGTGTTGGATTACCCGAGTTTGAAATATTCGGAAAGTGTGAAGACTAAAAATATCTGGGTAACGCATCCCGGAGCAAAGATTGCGAGGTGTCCGGGTATCGAGTACGGCTGTGGAAATCATTGGTCACTTACGTGTTGAGGTGAGTTTGGGGCGCACGGATGGTTGCCCATGTCTCTACTGCAAGCAAAATAACTGGAAAAGGAGGATTTTCCGGGTGTTAATGATACGCGCGGAAGTTTGGACGAAATGGATCTAGGTTAGGAGAACTCGCGAGTGATTTTACGAAGAAATTGGAGATTAATGGCGGTAGGGGGGTGGTATGAGATCATCCAACAAGTTATTGAAGGAGCTAGCAAGTATCTAAGCGGTTTAATTCAACGCGGTAAGAACAACGGCTCGCGGATTGACCTAGATCCAATCTGGAGTGAATCTAGAAATTGCAAGGTCAAATTGCTGGGTGCGAGAAGCTTACCAGAGGAGATCGGAGTAGCGCGTGGCGGTGACGAATAACGTGATAGGAATGCTCCTTTGTGATTGCCGGCCAGACACTCGCAGATGCGTCGGTGAGGGTCGACGGCGGCGCGGGACGAATTGCAGCGGACCGCAGCCTGCAATAGGATGGATCCAAAGACGAGCGCAGGGTTTCTGTGGAGGTTCTCCGTGAGTTCGAGCACGGAAGCGAAGAGAAGAAGGAGGAGAAATGAGCCGTTGGGATTAGGTTAACCCCTAAGTGCCTATTTATAGAGTGCGGCAGGATAAGCCTAGGCCAATGGACGAGAACCGGGAATTACGGATAAAACGTGTCTGCCCGGATTTTTCGAGATATACGTTAAATGTTAGACGAGATTTTCGGGATAGATGTGACCTAAATCTCTTCCGTGATTACCGGATCGGAAAAACGAGTAATGGGTTTGGAGAAAAGCCGGGTTGCTATATGGACACCATGGAGTTAGGCCTAGCCGTTTATCAAAGCAACCTAACCCGGCCCCCGTGAAGTGGTGAGTTTGGTATTTTTGCAGGGAATAACGTGCGCTTCAAAGAAAATCTCGAGAAGCCCAAGCTATTCTGGGGACTACTGATGGGGAGATAATAACCCGGTAGGCCAATTCCAAGGTATAACCCGGCCCAAAGGACGTTGTGCAGGATCCGGCTAAGGATAAAGACGCTTCTGGAAGGCCCAAAGTTTGTAGGCCTCGTAATCCGGATTGTGGGTTGCGGTAAGGAAAGCTAGGATTTGTAAGCGGTGTTCGGGTAGGACTCAAGTTGTGCCTTGGAGGGCAAGCCAGGTAGGGGTGCGGGTGTTTTATAAACCGGCTCCTAGGCTTAGTTTAAGAGAGATCCAAGTAGTAATCATATCGCCGAATATCGAGTATCCATTGTACACAAAGAGATCGAGTTAATAAAGCGAGATCGGAGACTCGGCGACTCCATCGCCGGCTACCAGATTGAATTCCATCATGTTTTCCTCTGAGCTAAATCCTCTCCCAAACGCCTGTGTCGACTTGCCCCAAGATCAGTTACCCCTGGTAACATCTGCCGTGATCATCCCACGACAAAATGTTATGATGACAAGGGGATAGTGCCTCCATAAGGTCAAATGCACTAAGTGTGGAAAACAATGCCAATATGTTGTTCCACACTCATTGATGGACCAAAGCAAGAGGAGGGCGCCCACAAAGAGGATCTATGCGCCATATAGAGTCCTAGTAGTGTTAGGATTGGTTTGTATACCAATTTGGCCGCACCCCCCTTCTATGGGGTCGGTTTGTATCTATTGTGAGTCGGTTTGGGTTGTGTCCACCCAAACCAGGAGTCCTAGTCCTAGTAGGTTTGGTGCTTGCGCAAGGGGACCCTCCCTTGTGGCCGCACCCCTCTCATATATTCCCCCTAGGGCGCATAGGAGAGGTCAGACTACGTTAAAACATTAAACCCTAGACCTCTAGATTGAATCAGCTTGTAAGCCTTCATCTGGAAGTTCATCTGTAAACTTTACGTGTTACTTGCTGTTCCACTGGGAATAAGACGGTACACGACCACTTGTAGTCGGTGGATTACTTGTGCAAGAGTGTGGAGTTGAGAATATCCTTGGGGTTGCTATCTTTTGCATTGGCATCAGGGATCAGCCGGGAGAGTTCTTAGTGGCGCATTAGTTATCATACTCGAGTTGTCTGTGAGTTCACTGAGAAGATTGGGCCACCCCTTATCAACTAGTTTGGCGAAGAGATTATAAAATATGGGTAATATGGATGGGAAAACAAGGTGTATTAAATCTATAATAAAAAAGGCAGCAAGAAAACAAGTAGTAGAACTGAAAGAAAACGATATAGCAATGGTGGAAAACAAGGCTTAGGGATCATACTTTCACAAGTGGCAACTCTTTACAACATTAACATAATTAAACATATGATACTTCCTCTAGCAACATGCATGAAATACATAGCTCGGAAATCGTTCCTCGTGAATCAAATAGGATGAGAATCGCGTAGGGCTACACAAGCACACCTTAAAGTTCACATTCCCTTCAATGAACACCCCAACCCTGTCACTTTGAGCATCCAAAGATAGTACTAATAAACACCACAACCTATCTCTTGAATAGTATCTTTCTAATCAACCCACAACACCCGCACTGTCACCTTGGCACTATAGAGATTATACTAAACTTCCAGTATTCGAATAGCTATTACAGCCTGCGCATTGAAAATTGAAATGACCCACTTTACATCAAAGTTCACAAATAAAAGGATAGAGGGCACAAACTTTTTTACCAAGATCATCTAAAGCTCTGTCCCACTTTCTAGTTTTTCATTCCTATGATGGATGCAATATTCTTCTTCGGTTTGATTCTTTTCACAAGGTCTAAGTGCTCCACAAAAATTAATATGCTTATAAGAAATAGTACTTTTAGAAGTTCGATCATGTTGATTGCAATCATTAATAACAGTTTCATTTTTCATGCAAGTGTCTTTAAAAGGTTCGTGATGTATGTCCCCATTAGATTTAGGAACATTAATATAAGAAGAAAAGGATCTATACCAACCAACAATCATCTTGAAAGTCAGCAGCTTCAGCGAAAGACTTAATGCAATCATACTCATAGTTTATACCTGATTCTTTACCTTTGTCCTTATTCCAACCATCATTATTGGTTTCAATTGTTTCAAGAAGATCCCATTTAGCTTCAACCTTCTTAGTTGAGAAAGAACCCTTTCAACATGCATCTAGATAATCCCTGTAATGTCCTGAAAGCCTTGCATAAAAATTAGTAACAATTATTTCTTTAGGAAGCTCATGGTTAGGACATTTAAGTATCAATGTTTTCAATCTTCCCCAAGATTGAGCAATGCTTTCTCCATCACGAGGCCAAAAATTATAAATGTAATTCCTATCTAAATACAGTTCATGAGAAGAATAAAATAGAGATTCAAGATCCTTCCACTCCAAATGATGAGGATCATCTAGTAGCTCATACCACTCCCTTGCTTTTTTTCCTTAGTGACAAAGAGAATAGCCTCCTCTTAACTTTGTCCATTGAAATACCTGCACACTTGAACAACCCGCATAATTCATGTATAAAGAGTAAATGATCACGAGGATGGATAGTTCCATCTCCAAAATAGCAGTTATTCGTGACACGTTCAACAATTTTCATAGGTATTTTAAAAGGAACACTTTCAGCAGGAGGATTTAAAATATCACAAGATCATTAGATTTATCATATATGGGAGATAAACTATCATCAGAGCGATTTTTATCCTCTAAAACTCGGGAACTAAATTTTTTATAAAAACTAGCTTCCCCAAGCTTAGACTTTTCCAAAGTATTAGAAATAATGGTATCCAAATAATTAATGCTAATAACATAGCTACTAGCATGCAAATAAAGTTCTCCCATATTTTTGTTGTTTTACATTAAGTCTAATTAGTAAAAATAAAAACAAGCAACAAGTAAAAATAAGCCTAACTAGTGAAAACAAGAAACAAAAAATATATAATTGTAGAATCTAAAGGAAATAACTACGAACACTCACACCCGAGGATGTGAGAACCTTTTACCTTACCTCCCCGACAACGGCGCCAGAGAAGAGCTTGATGTCTACGCACGCTTCTATTCTTGTAGACAGTGTTGGGCCTCCAAGTGCAAAGGTTTGTAGAACAGCAACACGTTTCCCTTAAGTGGATTACCCAAGGTTTATCAAATTCAGGGAGGAAGAGGTCAAAGGTATCCCTCTCAAGCAACCCTGCAATTACGATACAAGAAGTCTCTTGTGTCCCCAACACACCTAATACAAATTTCAGTTGTATAGGTGCACTAATTCGGAGAAGAGGGAGTGAAATACAAGTGAAAACTTTGTGTGGGCACTAGGCGGGCCAACCCACCACCACCGGCCTGCAAGCCAACCCGGCCCACACCTAACCAGCAGCCCACCGAAGTCTCCTCTTCCTCTCCGTACGATCATGAGGAGTGCGTGACCCTCCCTCCCCTCCTGTCGCTTTCTTACAGAGCAGAGCATCACCAGAACCATCGCACCCACCTGCTCCCTTGCCCTTTATCTACCGCCTCCATCGATCCATCCTAACCCTAGCCCCTCTCCCCTCCATCTCTGCCGCCGCCGCCATCTCTCCCTTCAGCCCTGTGTTCCTTCTCTGAATTTTCCTACCACCATAGAGAGAAAAGAGAGAACCGGAGGACCTCGCCGCTTCCCCGCCACCATGGACCCCCTCAAGCCGAGTTGAGCACGGGAATCACACCGCCGCATCGTCTACGTCGTATACGTTGCAGAACAGGAGCCAAGACCGCCCAGTTCGTCCCCCCCATGGTCCTCTTCCTCGCCGTGTGCGAGTGCGACACCGACATGTCGTCATCGTCTTCGTCTTCTACGGTCGCCTCCGAGCAGGTATGACTCCCTCGAGCTTGCTCGTCTGCAGCAGCCTCTTCCCAGTGAGCACCCGAACCAATCCCTGGCATTTACCGACATTTTTCCATCCTCTGTATGTCTATCTCGTGTGCTGCACCTTTGTCAGCCATGGATGCGTGAACGGGAACTCCTGCTCATGTGCTTGCCTCCACCCGCCCATGTTCTTGCATGCTGCACACCACGCACCTGCACCCTAGAGCTCCCTCCCGAACACACACCCCACCCGACAAAGCAGCATACGAGCGGCGCACCGTTCTGGTCATCGTGGTCGCGTTCCCTGCCGTTCCCGTCGTGTTTTGGCTGGAGTCTAAAAACTCTCAATTTGCGCCGGAGCCTTTACCTCCCCTTTTTTCCAATTTGCGCCGCACGGGCTGGTCCCGCCTGTCGGTGACCCTGGTAGCTAGTGCGGATGCCACCAGATTCCAGTCAGCAGCCTGCGTGGCCGTGGCCCCGCTTGTCAGCCTCTCCGGTTAGATTCCTCCATGGTTAAATTCTCCCAGATCTGGATCTGGATATTTCGCATCTGCCTCCCTGGACTTTCCTGTTTTGTACCGAAACCCTTTCACCTGTTTTTCCTAGACACACAGGTCCCTATTTCTGACAGTTTAACCCCTAAATTTCTAGTGCTTATAACTTTTGTTTTACTAAACCAAATAATGCAAACTTTATGTCTATTTTTATCAGAAAAATTCATAGATTATTAATATGCCATCCATGATCATGTTTGCATCTTTCATCTTGCATTTTAAGTAGTGTTATGCATGTACACCTAAATAATAAACATGGAATGTGTTGGGCTACGTAATTCAATTTGTGCCCTATTCCATTTAATGTTGTGTAGCTCACCTGTGAATTGTTTTCTATGCTAATCAACATTTAATTTGATGGGTAGATAAACAAATTGAACCTTCTAATTAAATTTCTCGGATTTTGGTTCCGCTTAAATTGGTTAAGTTGCATCTCGCATGTCATGCATCCATATCTTGATCATGCTAGATCTTTTGCCGTAGTAGTAAGTGTTGCATCTCTGGCTTCTTTTAGTGCTTTGCTTCTTCGCGGATAGGACGTTGAGATGATGTGAGCCACGACAAGTTCTGCTACATACACAAGCTGGATTCGAGGGAAGCTTTACTCACTTGCTACCTATGGCTGCCGTTCCTCACTTGTTACCGATTATTTCCGTTGTCTTTATTCTAGCCTTATGAATCGATGCTTGTGTCTCGATTCTATCATATGTTTACCTTGAAGCCATGATATAGCCTGACCCCCACCTCCTATGACATGTTTGTTTCTTGTTTTCCTTGCGAGTCGTAGCGCATGCTTAGGTTCTTCGGCGAGTTTGATTTGTCACCTTACTAGTATGATAGGTTGGTTCAAATTATTTTAAAATGATCTTAACGGTTGGGGTAATAATAAAATTTGAATTCGAGTTAAGCCACCGGCGGGAGGCCCCTCGAGGCTTTTGGTCCCTCTGGTGTCGCCTTAGGAAAAGGTTCTTGTCCGCTGATCCAAGAACGAGCGCGCTAACCACATCCTGGGAGGAATGGGACTCCCCGCAACCTATTAGCCCCGCTGCACTCTTGTCCAGGATGCCACAACTTAGTTCGGGCTTTCCATTTGGGTACGCACATCACCAGTTCTGCAGGTACAATGACAACAACGTTGAGGATGATGATGGTATGTTACCGATGTGCGTAAAATTATATAGGTCTCCGCGGTATGACGTGGAGCGGACAGTTCGGGTCAGGTTTGATCAGTTTCGCGCGTAGGCGCAAACGGCTAGGTCCGCTTCGAAGCATCGGCCGAACTCTCGAGGCGGTTCCAACCTAGCTAGGTGGCTCCCTGGACTTGTTTGTGGTAAGGTGAAGTGTTGTGCCGACAGTCTCGCGACAGTCTCGGTGCGTGTGGCTACAGTAGTGCATCCCTGCAGGGTTAAATATTTTTGAGAAGGCGTATCGTCCGCGCTTATGTGACGATCTTGGAGAAAGTGCTGGCTTACAAGAGTCAGATAACTTACACCTAATGATATTTGTTAACCTGTGCGATAACGAGTTTACTATTACAACATGTGTGAGTTTTTCCTCGGTTACCTCCTGGCATTGGTTGTTGGGGGGTAAATCCTGGATGGGTTTGCTTTGGTGAGTAGTTGTAGTTGGTTTTGTCGCGCTTTCTTATCCCTTTCTAATAGACGAGAGTTGTAGCGTGTCTCTGTAGACTGCTTAGTGCCGCCCGCTGCTTCTTCGTTACAACAACTCCTTCCTTTGTACCCAAAGTATTTGTATCTTGTGATGGATGGCTGCATTGGTATCTTGAGTATTGCTTTTCGCCTGCCGGTACCCCAAGTACTGACCCCATGATTCGGGGCTATATTCACAATGCAGTCACAGGTTTGAAGTCTGACGATGTTAGCTTGGGAATCCGTCCGGCTTGGCCTGGGCAGGGATTGGACGCCAGCGGTTATCTTCAGGACTCTTGGTCCAATTTGTATCTTGTCCATAGTCGGATATTGCTTTTTCGATTTCCGCTGTTTTTTGGATCTTTGTTTTGTATCAGTTGTATCCTTGACTCATTTGAGTCGTCTTGTATATAACTATTCTGTTGTTGTTGTGGATTATTCGTGAACTGTTGTAATGTTATCAAAAGTTGACAACCCGGGATCGGTATTATGTGGATTCTGGCGGGAACGCTGAAATCCCCAGAGTACCCGATCCAGGGGCGTCACACGTAGGGCTGTAACAACATTCCTCAAGTTTGTACTCTCATGTCTAGTTAACCCCACGCTGTCACTATGAGCGCCCTAGAAGGTACTAAACAAACGCCACAATTTCATAGGGTCATCCAACACAAGATATAAATATCATGCTAAACCACACGGTGCACACACTGTCACCAATACACCGTGATCAAAGTGTTTACGGAGATCTCATAACAAAACCACTTGAGTAGCATAACAGATAAAGAGTAAGATCTACTTATTCAATTAGATTACAAAGCTCATGATCACATAAAGATCACACCATGGGAGAAAGAGATGAAACACATAGCTACCGGTAGAGCCCTCAGCCCTGTGGGAGAACTACTCCCTCCTGATCATAAGAGACAGCAACACTGATGAAGATGGTGGTGGAGTCGATGGAGATGGCTCCGGTGGCACTTCCCCGTCCCGGCAGGGTGCGCCGGAATAGAGATTTCTGTCCCCTGAAACTTATTGGCGGCGGCGACGGAGCTACGGATGTTTTTGGTGGAAAAGGCCTAACGATCTAGGGTTTATGCATCAGGGAGTATATATGGGCGAAAGGGCGATGCCGGGGGGTGGCCAGGGGGCCCACACCACCTGGTGGCGCGGCCAGGGGGACCCGTGCCACCCTATGGCGTGGCCACTCTGTGGCCCCCCTCCGGGTCTCTTCGGAACTTCCTGGACCCTCCGGGACTTCTAAGGCTTCTTGCTTTTGAATCGTCCAATTCCGAGAATATTTCCAGAACAACTTTTCTGAAACTAAAAACAGCAGAAAACAGGAACTGGCTCTATGGCATCTTGTCAATAGGTTAGTCTAGAAAATCGATAAAAATGGCATAAAGTGAATAGCAAACATGTGGGAAATAACATGAAAACAACATGAAACGTCAGACATTAGGGATACGTTTATGACGTATCACCGCCCTATGGTGTGGCCCCCCTCCGGGCCTCTTCGGGACTCCGTGGAACCTTCGGGAATTCTTAGACTTCCAGGCTTTGAATTTTCCAATTCCGAGAATATTTCCAGAGCAACTTTTCTAAAACTAAAAACAACAGAAAACATGGAACTGGCTCTATGGCATCTTGTCAATAGGTTAGTCGGGGAAATCGATAAAAATGACATAAATTGTAAGGAAAACATGTGGCATGAAACAACATAGAACATCAGAAGTTATAGATACGTTTATGACGTATCAACATCCCCAAGCTTAGTTCCTACTCGTCCTCGAGTAGGTAAACGACAAAAAATACATAATTTCTGAGGTGACATGCTACCAACATAAACTTGATCATCTAAATTGTAAAAGCATAAGCATAGCTGAGATCATAGAACTTAAACACAATCATGATAAATATAATTATAACAATAAAGCATAGCAATCACTTTGCATCATGAGAAGTGACAAAAATAAAAGATCATGAATAATAATGCAGTCGAAAGCTATACGTTTGTTTCAAGCTTAGAGATAACATAACAAAGTGATATTTCGCTTGTCCTTAAGAGTGGGAAAAAACTTAAATGCTAGGACACCTTCAAAGTTCATGAGGAAGACTAGAACAAATAATTTGAGAACAAACAATAACACATCATGAATCAATTAATAATGTTTCTGGGACAAACACACATTAAACTCAGAATGGCAACCATGCTCTCTCAACTGTGCATAAGTTTAGGAGATGGAGACTCAACATAAAAGAAAAAGAAAGTCCCTTCGCAGAGGGAAGCAGGGATCACTCATGTTCTAGAGATTTTATTTTGTTAAACAGATGTATTGAAAACATTTTTTAAAGAGGTGTATGCTTATGTCAACGAATAGTAAACAAAAAACACAGTACGTCACAAGACAACTAGACTTTACAAGAGCAGCTCCCATAAAAGGACGCATCTGGGTAGAAGGTCATCCCTCTTTCTCTTTTGTTTACACAATTATGCTTCGACTGATAAATCATGGGCAAAAATAGTGAAGAGAATTTGTTGTGTTACTTTGGGGCTGGGCACCCCGTTGCCAACTCTTCTATCAATTGGATAAGAGCATGAAGCCACTAGTCTAGGGTGTGAAAGTCCAATCAACAAGTGAGATAAAGATTCTCTATCTACGTCCTCATGAGCTAAAACAGGAGCACAAAACAGGGGTAATTTTGAAGGTTTTAAAGGTAACACATGAGAAATTTACTTTGGAGTTGCAGTTAAATACCACATGAAGGTATGTATGGTGGACACATTTGGCAAAATTTGGTTTTTGGGAGTTTGATGCACGAGTAGAGCTCATACTCAGTACAGGTGGAGGCTAACAAGAGACTGGGAGCGACAAATCAAGAGAGCAATAATGGCCATAATCATGCATAGCGACAAAAACATCATTAATCAAAGCATAAGTGGTACTGCAAGTTCAAAAACTAAATGATCATAGAGGCTATAAGAGACTGGTTTGTAGTCATAAACATGGTGTGATCATGCGCCAAGTCAACCAAATAAAACATTCAAAGGAGAACACCACAAATTTATGCTTCATAATGACAAGAACAACTCATGATTCTTTCTAAGGCACATTAAACACTCTCAGCTATTTGATACAAATCATGCTACAAAAATAACAATAGGCTTTAGAATTAAAATAACATCTAGCATGACATGAAAAATTCTAGCCACATTCTAAACAAGCTTCTAATTGCACCGTTATAAGCACGAAAACTATACTACTCCTTTCCAACACCAAGCATTTCATAATAAACAAAAACTCTCCAAGAGATACAGAAAAGAAACAAGAGAGTACTAACACAGCTCTACTAAAACTAAGAGTTCTAAATAAGAGATGCAAGAAAATAGGAGATAAACAGGAATATTGCAGCAGCTAGAAGAAAAACTAAGAATGCGAGCATAGCAAGTATTCAAACGAAAAAGTGGAGCGTGTCTCTCTCCCACACAAAGAATGATAGGGTCTAACTATATTATTGTAACAAGGAAAACAAAAGAAAACAAAAGAAAAACAAAACTACGCTCTAAGTAAACTTCATATGATGTGACCGAATAAAAATATAGTTTCACTAGAAGTGACCTGATAAAATGTTGATGAAGAAGGGGATGCCTTGGGCATCCCACAACTTACATGCTTGAGTCTTCTTACAATTTTCTGGGAGGAACCACGGGGGCATACCCAATCTTTGACCTTGCACTCTTCTTGATCACATTATATCACCCTCTTCTCTTGACCCTTGAAAACTTCTTTCACACCACACTCAAAGAGTAATTCGCATTAGAGGGTTAGTGCAACAAACAAAAATTCATGGGTTCTGCATGGGAACAAGTGCTATTGATACGTTTAAACATTTTCTACAGCCACTGATGTTTCGTGAAGCAAAGAAATTCACTTGACCTCGTAACAGAGCAAATGCAAGAAAAATGGCAAAATCAACCAAAACCAGAACCGTTTGTAAAGACGATTTTTTTCGTGGCACTTAAGTTGCTCAGATAAAAACACTTAAAGAACGAAAAAGTTTCGGAATTAGCTGACGAATAAGCACAAAATATTTCAGATAATTATGATCTTTGCGGGTTTTATACGATTTTTACGGTGGACAGCAGAAATCTGTTTCCTGTGCAGAAATCCAAAACAAACTCCAACTTTCGTCAAAAACTTTACTTCGCACAACTAAAACATGAAAATAAAGATACAAAGGAGTTGTTACAGAATTATACAACCCCTTTACTAGAAGAAAACAGAGAAAAACAAAGCAAAAATAAAACCATGGGTTATCTCCAAGAAGTGCTTTTCTTTAACGCCTTTTAGCTAGGCCCAGAAAAATGGAATCAAGTGTATTCAAGTGAAGAAGATGCTCACATAAGAAATATGAATTAAGAAAAAGAGAGCATCAAGAGGAAAGTATAAAACAAATTTAATTCTAACCCACTTCTTATGCATAGGAATCTTGTAAAAAATAAATAAACTCAAACTAGAAATCATGGCAAGGTAGAACAAGAGCAATTTCAAAACTTTCAACAAAAAGAGAGGTGTATTAGTAACATGAAAATTACTACAACCATATTTTCCTCTCTCATAATAATTTTCAGTAGCATCATGAACAAACTCAACAACATAATCATCACATAAAGCATGTTTGTCATGGTCTAAAAGCACACAACTCATATCAAGCTCCAAAACAGCGGGATCAAAATTTAAAATCAGATCTTCTTTTTCCCACTTTTAGCAATATCAAAACGAGATGATTGATCACTCATAGAAGATATGGGACTACTAATAGCAATCCTATTTTCAGCAGCATTATAATTTATAACATCAAGTAACATACGACCATCATCCAGAGCATTATCATATAAATTTTCTAAACAGACTTCCTCATTATCATGCATATAAATAGTTGGAATAAATAGAGGATTATCATAGGATTTATCAAAGTAGCATGGATTATCATAAATACTAGTAGCAATATCATTCTCACAAGTTTCATCATAGTAGTATCAATTTCATCAAAAAGGGACATTTCAAAGGAATCAATAGGATCATCACAATTATGAGTTAAAGAGTTACTCCCATTGGGAGGTAGACATGGGTATCTCCATTCTTCCTCCTCTATTTCATCCAATGAGCTTCCAGATTCACCAGTTTCTTATTCCATAGGTTCCTGCAAGGCATTAGTCTCTTCCTTTGGGGGAGATCATCTATTAAGATATTTAAGTATGCATTAATTACAGTCGTTGTAATCATCAAAGCAATATTCAAGTATATCATAAATCTCATATTTATAAGGTGCATCATCAATACTTTCAAGCAAATAGGCAATTTCGAATGCACGCTTCCAAGCAATGAATTCCTCAATTTGTTCCACATCATCAAAGTCATGATTTCCCTTAACATAAGAAGATATGGTAACATCATCATTATACTAACATTGAAAAGGGAGGTGTTTATACCTCCTATAGCAACAAGATTTATCAAAGAAATAAGTAACATTATAAGTAGAGCACAAGTTTCTAGCATAGTCATGCAATTTATTAATTTGCTCCCATAAGTGTATCCCTTTTTGTGACAAGCGGTGTTCTTTATAATATTTTTGTTGTTCATCCGTGAACCCACCTTTCCTATAAGATCTAGTTTCAAAGACATCAAACATTGATAGCAAGCATAACAAAGCAAGTAACAAGCAAAACAATAACAAAGTAAAAAAAAATATTGGAGGTGATAGACTCCCCTTGCAGAAATTCTCTTCCTCCCCGGTAACGGCGCCAGAAAATAGCTTGATGGTGCAGGACTTGCACTCGTTGGGAGACCCCAAGAGGAAGGTTTGATGAGCACATCACCAAGGTTGAATTGACCAGTAGGAGGAAGGAGTAACTTCCGAAGGTTGATGCAGCTGAGATGGCAGTGCACACTACTAGTTCAGCGGCAACATGGAACCTACACAACACAAACAATTCACTTTGCCCCAACAAAGCCGTGAGGTTGTCAATCTCACTAGTTTTGCTGATAACAAAGAGGTTAAATGTATGGTGTGGAAAACAATATGAGAACAGTATGAAAACAGTAGCAGCAGTGTGAAAACAATGGAAGCAGTGTGTGTATTATCAGTATGAGAAAATGGACCGGGGTCCACAGTTCACTAGAGGTGTCTCTCCAGAAAAGATAGCTAACATGCATGGTAAAAAAATTACAGTTGGGAAATTTACAGATAAAGAACATGCATGACATAAAGATTACTATGAGATTCATGCGGGCATTACAACAAGATACATAGATCCTCATCCAACTGCATCTATGACTAATAATCCACCCTTCGAATATCATCCGAACAAACGTTGGGTATTAAGTTGCAAGCAACGGATAATCGCAATAAGAAAAGTGTGTAATGTAAACAATGTAAACGAAGTAAACATCGTTGTTTTCTCCCTAATGGCAACAACACATCCTCCATCTGTCACGTTTCTATCACTCGAGCACAAATGCAAATGAGGCATGAACCTATCGAGCATAAATACTCCCTCTTGGACTCACTAGTATCTACTTGGCCAGAGCATCTACTAACAATGGAGAGCATGAAAGATCATAAATAACATACACATGAACATAATATGATAGATTGCTAATCAACAGACATAGCATTCAATAATCATCGGATCCCAGCAAACACAACATGTAGCATTACAAATAGATGATCTCGAAATGTGAGGTAGCTCACGAGATCTGAACATGAGGCATAAGGTGGAGAGTACAACCATATAGCTACTGCTATGGACCCATAATCCAGGGTTGAACTACTCACGCATCACTCCGGAGGCGGGCATGGTGGTGTAGACCCCTCCGGTGATGAATTCTTCTCCCGGCAGGGTGCCGGGGAGAGCTCCAGAACCCTCCCGATCTCGGGTTGACGATGACAGCGGCCTCGGGTGTTTCTCGGTACGAAGTGGTATATTTTTAGGGTAGACGTATCAGGGGAATAAATAGGTGAAAGGGTGATGGCAGTGGATGCCCGAGGGGCCCACACCACCCCTAGGCGCGGCCAGGCGGGGAGCGCCGCCCTATGGTGTGGCCCCCTCCGGGCCTCTTCGGGACTCCGTGGAACCTTCGGGAATTCTAAGACTTTCGGGCTTCGAATTTTCCAATTCCGAGAATATTTCCAGAACAACTTTTCTAAAACGAAAAACAGCAGAAAATAGGGAACTGGCTCTGTGGCATCTTGTCAATAGGTTAGTCCGGGAAATTGATAAAAATGACATAAAGTGTAAGGAAAACATGTAGAATATGGCATGAAAACAACATGGAACATCAGAAATTATAGATACGTTTATGACGTATCAGATATTCATTGATATATTTCATATTTAGAGATGATACTTATGTTATTTCATCTATTTTGCATGTTTGATGATTATTGGAGAATTAACTGCCGGAACCATAATTCTGCTGGAAAAAGGACCGTCAAGACACCATATTTATAAAGATCAGAAACCCAGGAAAAACATAGAAGAGTTCCTATTTTGCCAGATGATGGAGCTAGCCAGGAGGGGAGGCAGAGGGGGGCCACCAGGGGCCCACGCCATGTGGTGGCGCCCCCTTGGTTGCGCCGCCAGGTGGTGTGGAGGCCCTGGCCCATCACTAGCACTCCCCTCTCGCGTACTTCATCCCCCCGAAACCCTAAGACTGGGAGAATCATCAAGGAAATATTCCGCCGCCTCCACGGTGCGGAAAAACAACAGAGAGAGAAAATCTCTTCGGGAGGGACTAATTTGCCGGGGAAATTCCTTCCCGGAGGGGGGAAATAATCGCACCGGACATCATCAAGATCATCATTATCACCACCACCACCACCAGCACCATCATCCTCACCATCCACCTCCATCCCGATGTTACAATTAGGGTTCTATATCGTTGTTTTCCACTAGATCTCTCTCTCTCTCGGAGTGAATTACTTGTTTGTAGTTGATGCTTATGAGATTTATCGGTGTTTGCACTTTATGACCAGATTGTTATTCATCGTTATATCATCTCTGATCATGATCCATATGATGTTTTGTGAGTAGTTTGTTTAGTTCTTGAGGACATGGGAGAACTCAAGATGTTAGTAGTGGAATTATGTTGAGTAATATTTAATGGTTTGATATTTATGTTGTGGTGCTATTCTTCTAGGGGTGTCATGTGAACGTCGACTACATGATACTTCACCTTTATGGGCCTAGAGGAATGCATTGTTTATTCGGCTACTAATTTTGGGGTTGCCGGAGTGACAGAAACCTAAACCCCCGTTAGGAAACCGATGCACGAGGGAGTGCAGGATCCGAGAGTTTAAGTTTGTGGTTAGATTTATCTTAATTACTTTCTTGTAGTTGCGGATGCTTGCAAGGGGTATAATCAAAAGTATGCATTAGTCCAAGTAAGGGCAGCGCATTAGCATAGGTTCACACACACAACACCTATCAAAACAATAAAGATTAATCAGTTGTAAGAAGCGAAAGCACTTGACAAAATTCCCGTGTGTCATAAAGAATGTTTGGTCATCATAAGTAAACCAACCGGCTTGTCCTTTGCTCTATAAAGGATTGGGCCACTTGCTGTAATTATTATTACTATATTTTATTTACCCGTACGTTATTTATCTGCTATATCAAAAACACCAGAAAACATGTTTGCGAGTATTTACAGTGAACCCTTTATCCAACCTGCTTGTCAACACCTTCTGCTCCTTGTTGGGTTCGACACTCTTATTTATCGAAAGTACTACGATACACCTCCTATAATTGTGGGTCATCACTCCCCTCCCCTATAAAAGGAGGGTGTGAGCTCCCTCTTCTCCACACACTTATGTCATCTCCTCTGCCTCCACCTGCTGCTCCATTTCATGGTCATCCGCTTGGCGAAGCCCTGGCCGTGAAGTTTTCCACCACAACACGGCGTCGTGCTGCTGGAGTACCGGGGGATCCTCTACTTCCACTGCCCCACTAGATCGAGGGAACGGAGGTCATCATCAAGCTGTACATGTGACCGATCACGGAAGTGTTGCCGGATTGCAGCGCACATCTTCACGATCTTGAGATTCATGTGAGTTAGACTACATCACCAATGAGATTAGATCTTGTAATGATTTGTGTCTTAGAGGGTATGTTCTCCTTAAGACTCCTTATCCTTGTTGCTTACATCTCCTAGATTAGATCTTGGCCCTTCGGGTGTCCTTCGCGTAGGAATTTTTTTCTTTTCTATGCTACGAACCCATCAATAAAAGGCAAAGGATAATGATCTTTCTTATTGTCCTTATTCAATTTTCTATACTCAATTCCCACTATAACCAACTATAGTTCTTTGAGGAATAAACTCATTCTTATCATTAGGGACAACATACATACCTCCTTTCTTGGGAAGACAATGGATAGGACTGACCCATCTACTATCAGAAATAGGATAAATAATACCTTCTTAAAGAAGATTCAATATTTCACTTCTAACAAATTCTTTCATCTTGGGATTTTTGGCGCTGATGATCAACCACAGGCTTAGCATCAGGCTCCAGATTAATTGTATGCAGACATAGAACATGACTAATGCCTTTGAGATCATCCAAAGTATAACAAATAACTTTAGTCTGTTTCTGGAGTATTTCCAATAGTCGTTCTTCTTCATGACCTGGAAGATTAGAAGTGATAATAACAAGATATATTTTATTTTCATCTAAATAAGCATATTTTAACGTGTCCGGAAGAACTTTAAGCTCAAACACTAGATCTCCTTTAGGTGGTAGAGGCACCCCCCAATGATTCCATTAGCAAATTTTGTTTGATAATAGGAGGTTGATCAAGGAAAATATCCTCCAATTCATTCCTCTTTCCTGCATATACATGTCATTCTCATGGTCTTCCATAAATTGTTACAAAGAATCATCAGGAGGAACAACAATAGAAGAAATTATTTCAATAGCTAAATCTTCATTAGGAAATTCTTTATAATGACGTTTTCTAGCAAACTTATTAAAATTAAACTCATAATGATCACTACAAAAATTTACAGACACTTTCTCCTTCTTAAAATCAATAACAACACCACAATTATTAAGGAAAGGTCTACCAAATATAATAGGACCAGATTTATCTTCAACTGAACCAGGTATTAGAAAATTAGTAGGGTATTGCACCTTACCACAAAGAACTTCAACATATTGAAACATACCCACTGGAGAAACAGTCTTTCTATTAGAGAGAAAAATAGTAACATCAACATATTCAATCTCACATAGAGTAATCTCATTCATGACTTCTTGATAAAGAGAAAAGGGAATAACACTTGCACTTGATCCCAAATCGCAAAGTCCATAATAGTTGTAATCAGCAATCTTAACAGAAACAACATGTATGCCAATGATAGATTTGGCATGCTTATTCAATGACACAAGATTATAGAAGCATCCTCACAAAAATAAATATCACTATCATTGATGTTTTCAGTAACGAGGTCTTTAACCATAGCTACTTGAGGTTCAACACTTATTTGACCTTCAGATTCATAACTTTCTCTATTACATTTGTTCACAATGCTACTAGCAAAAGAATGTTCTCTTACTCTAACAGGAAAAGGTGGTTTCTCAAAGTGAACAACAGGTAAAATAGGATCAATAGCGTTAACAAGTATCTCACTATTAGAGAATTTCTTATATTTATTATCATCCTCATTAGGTTCATGGTACTTATCCCACTTCTCCTTAGGAATACTAACATGAGAGGCAAAAGTTTTGCAAAGATCAATGATCACTTGAGAATCAATTACATATTTAGCACTAAGCTTATTAAAATTTTCAGTTTCAACAAAAGACTTAATACAATCATATTCATAATTTATACCTGATTCTTTACCTTTATCCATCTCCCAATCTTCGGTATTATGCTGAATTATTTCAATAAGGTCCCATTTATCATCAGTCTTCTTATTCGTGAAGGAACCATTAGAAGAAGCATCAAGAAGATCCTTGTCATGACATGAAAGCCTTGCATAAAAAATATTAATGATAATCTCCTTGGGAAGCTTATGATTGGGGAATTTAAAAATTAGTGTATTTAATCTCCCCCAATCTTGGGCAATAGTTTCTCTGTCATGATGCCAAAAATTATAGATATAATTCCTATCTTAATGTATTTCATCAAGAGGATAAAATTTGGAGTAAAAGAGAGACATAAGCTCATTCCAATCTAGCAAATGTGAATCATCTAATAGCCTATACCATTCCCATGCTCTATCCTTTGGTGATATAGAAAATAATTTCCTCATGAATAATTCTCTTGGTACACCTATAGTCTTAAACAACTCACATAATTCATTAATATAAAGAAAGTTAATATCGAGATGGACAGTTCCATCTCCAGCGTAAGGGTTATCCATAACATGATAAAGAATTCCAATAGGTATTTCAAAAGGAATTTTTTCAGTAGGTGAGGAACTTCTCTCTACCACACGAGTGGTTGAGGAGTCATTATCAAACATCCAACCAACAGAAGGGGATTCCATAATGAAGTAAAATAACAGATAGAAATAAAAACAATACTTACAGTAAAAGGCATCCTTATCAATTCCACTCACCAATAACTCTACACTCCCCGGCAACAGCACCAGAAAATAGTCTTGATGACCCACAAGTGTAGGAGGTCGCTCATAGCTTTCTCGATAAATCAGAGTGTGAAACCCAACAAGGAGCGGAAGGTATCGATAAATAGTTTTGAGCAAGGATTCACTATAACACGAGAGAGCAAATGTTTAGGGATTTTCGTAATAGTGAATAAAGCAATAGCAAGTAAATAACAATAAAAGTAAATAGTTGCTGGAAGTGTCCCAATCCTTTTTAGCACAAAGTACAAGTCGGTGGTGTTTCTTATAATAACTAAAACGTTCATGAACACAAACGGGGGGATTCGTCAAGTTATTTTCATCACACGCTGTTGATTAATCTCTATCATTTTGGTAGGTTTTATGTGGGTAGACCTATGCTAGTGAACCGTCCCATCCAAGACAAACGCACAATTACGATGACACTACTTGCAAGGGTCCGCAACTACAAGATAGTAATTAAGAAATGAATCTAACCGTAGCAATAAACTCCTAGTATCTACTATTGATGAAGGCATCCCTAGCTCTTTACCATTTTCTCCCATTGATGATGTTGTTGTTCAAGAGAATCCCAATGGAGTGAGGATTAGACCAATGACAGGAGCTAGAGCTATACTATTAGAATAACAGGTGAACTCACTCTTAATAGAATACGATGTTTGTGGTTATGAGAATTTTATACTACCTAATTCTGTGCATTTATGTATGATCAGGTTTATTTCTAACACAAACATTATGGACAGAGGAAAACAAGATATGGTGGAAAACAAGGAGGAACCTCGAGTAAACATCAAGGAACATATTGAAAAAAAAGGAGGAACCTCGAGAAAACAACAAGGAACATGGGGAAAACATGAAGAATATCCATCACATCTGCTCGACGGAGGAGAGGGAGGCAAGATCACAAGAGGGGGCATGGAAAACAAGCTTTCTACCAAGGAAAACAACAAGGTGACACCTAACTAGGAGTCCTACTTGGACTAGGATGGACCTCCGAGTCCAAGTTCACTGCACCCTTTCATAGGGGTGGTATGTATCCACTTTAGGTTAGGTTTGGGTCCAATCCGAGCTGGACCAGCTGGTGGTGCGCATTGGACTTTGGTTGCGCCCCCTACCCCTCTTAAATACTCTATATTGTGAGTAGAGAGTTAAAAAATAAGAACCCTAGACTCTAGATCGAATTGCTAAGCATTCATCTTGAAGTATTTCCAACTTCAAGTTATGCGTGTTATCTGTTGTTCCATTAGGAATTAGAAGGTACATGACCACTTCGTACTTGGTGGCTAAGTGTGCAAGTTTATGGTGCTTTGAATATTCAAGGGGTTGAAAGCCGTAGCATTGGCAATGGGGATTAGCCGGAGAGTATTTAGTGCGACACAAGTTATCATCCACAAATTATCGGGTGTTCAACGAGAAGATTGGGCCAACTCATATCATCTTAGTGTTAGATTACTGGGTTTACTCGATGATCACCATCCCTGTAGTTAGCAGTTTTTATTCCTATACGGAAAAAGCCATACAAAAATATTAGGTTTAGATCATTGCCATAGCCTAGATCACACCAATTTGCATCTCTTAGTTTATGTTTTTGTTGATCTTTGCGTCCCTATTTTCTCTTTTTGTGTCTAATTGTCTAGGTTAGGTTTAGGGTTATGGGTCTAGTCGAGTTGTTATTTATTTTCTGTTCGTACTCCATACAAAAAATCCAAAAGAAAAATTGGTTACCGAGTGGATTGAAAAGATCCAAATCCGAGTCCTAGTGCGGATCCCTGCCGCGGCATAGAAATCCTTCTTTTTATGCCGCCCAATCATACTCCAGCTCGAGCTTGATTCCCTGCTGTGCCCGACAAGGTTTTGGCCAATTCTCTGCAGCGCTTTTCTAGTGCTAATCGGACTCGAAGTCCTTGCGCTATCGTGGCACAAAAACATGCAAATCTCTGTCGCGCGTCCGAGTACAAGTAGAGCGCTGCACGCTGCCTTGGCGCGGCACAAAAATCACCGATTCCCTGCCGCGTTCACGCGCACCCGCGCCGACACAAAAATTGCAGATTTGCTGTTGTGAGTTTTAGTGAGTTTTTTAGTGTTTTATTTTAGGTTTCTTTTGCAATTTTCTTAGGTCTTCAAATCTAAAACTTGTAAGACATAGCCATAGCCTTTCTACAACAAAAAATTTAGGCACCTACCCTACAAGACTAGCTAACATTTTGCTCAACAAGCTGCTTGAAATTTTCATATTTTTGTGTCATTTAATTGTTTCCTTTCATATTGCTCCTTGTTGACATATTGTACATTGGAAAAATAAAAAAATAAAATAAAAGAAAGAGTATATTAAAAAAGAGAGAGGGAATAGAAAGATCAAAAAGAGGCCGAAGTGCTACATATTTTCTGAGTGGAGCTTGAGACATACATTGCTATCTTTTGACACTACATTGAGCAATCTTGTGCCTATTTTCTGTGAGCTACTTGCTAGTATCTTTCGAATGCTTTGCAACAAGAGCTATTTTCTGGTCATCATATATTTTGTGCTCATCCTTATAGTTGCTTTGCCACATTATTCTCCACGAGTGTGTTTCCTGTGAGTTTTTGTATCACATAAACCACAAATAGGATTTGTAATTTTGGTGTTGTTAGGTATCCCAACCAAGCCCCACCAAATACCCTGTTTTTGTCTTGTGATAGCTATATCCCCGGTATTCTCTTCTTCACATCCGTACACGGGTTACTACTACAATTTACTTTGGAGCAATAAGATACACATTTATTTGTTGTTTTTGAGTGATTTGAGAGAGAGAATCCACCTATACTTGTTTTATTTTTCACTAACATATTTTTTTAACCTAATACTGTGGGGGAATCCCCCCACAACCCCTTTTATTACCATCAGCCAAAATAAAACGGTACAATATTTACAAATATACAAGAGAGCAAAAAATAAAAAACAAAAGACTTAAGGTAAACTATCTATCCATGATAACAAAACTGGAATCGGCTCTTTCTTCACTCTATACTTAGTAGAGTGTCCTCCTGAATAAAACTTCTCTTCCATCCCCTAAAAGAGGGCTTTATATTTTTGAATATCCAACCATTCCTTTGTTTCCAAATGGTTCAGCAAGCAAGAGTGACAATTTCTGGGAAATAGGGTCCAACAAAATGTTTCTTGACCTAAAACATGACCACAACATTATTTTCGGGAATCAATGGAATTTAAAGATAATTCCAGATTCTCGTGCTGAATTGGCAATTGAAGATAAATGACTCCAATCCTCATAAACTCCAAACTAACACAACACATAATGAGAATTATCATTAATATGCCACTTTCTCCTAAGCAGCATGCCCTTTGTATTTAGTCTGTCATGAAGTAAAAGTCAAGCAAAGAACTTGTGTTTGGATTGGCATTTGCTCTTCCAAATCCAGCCAGAGAGAGAGCATCATTTGGAATTTTTGAGAATTTGTACCTATAAATGGTACTAGGTGCAAAACCTCACTTACAAATGGAAGTAGACCAAAAATCCTTTCCAAGAGGATCAACATGAAAACTTTGTAACAAAAGTTACGGTTCTTGGAATTCAACATGAGCTTGTATTGACGGTGGTAGTGAAAAAGATTGTATCCAATGCTCACTGGAAACAAACTCAGAAACTGACTGAAGTTTATCCACAACAAAAGAGAACAATCTTGGGAATTTGGATTTCAACTTGAAAGACATCCATATATGTTCCGAAAAAATAGAAGTATTGCCACAACCCACAGAGCAGGAATGGATCTTCCTATAATTTTTATTCAGATTAAAGATTCCTTTCTACCAAAAGGAACCACAAGAAACCACAATATGCAGGACCACTTGATGATAATAAGAATCAGTAATTAATTGAACCCAAGGGATTAAAGATTCCTTTTCACTAACATATTAAGTATGGCTGCTTCTAGTGATACTTGTGTGCAACAAAAGAAGGGTCACGATGAGGTGGTGAAGTGAAATGAGTATGAGGCACTACGTGATCACTTGATAAACAGATTTGATAGAGCTAATGATAAACTTGATGACAATATTCAAGGTGTGGATCTCAAGGTATAAGGAGTTACTCAAATAGTTGAAGATACTCAAGGACAAGTTACTAATTTGCAAGCTTCTGTTACCACATTGACACAACAAATTGCTGAATTGAAAACATTGGTGGAACAAAGACTTGTTGCTGATAATGGGAGTCTCCATAGTGATACTCATAATGTTGTCCATGCACATGAGGAGATTGACCTCCAGCTTGGTTGTGGTCAGAGAGGTGAGAGAGGAGGTGGAGCTCCAAATGGCATAGGTTTTCACCAAATAGGAGCAAGGCGTGTTCCTCATAATGAAGGTGCTAAAGTTATTCGAGAGGATGATGCTTTGGGAAAACCAAAATTCTCTATTCCACACTTAAGTTTTGATACCTATGATGTTGAGGAGTACCTCACTTGGGAGCTGAAAATTGAGAAGTTATGGAATTTTCATGACTACACTGAAGATAGGAAAATTAAACTTGCTTCTTCTGAGTTTAATGGCTATGCTCTTCGTTGGTGGGATAATATTGTGCATCAAAGAGAGGAAGATGGTGATCCACCTATTATCACTTGGAGGACTATGAAGCAAGTTATGAGGGAAAAATTTGTGCCACAATTATATCCGTTCTCTTTATGATCAATTGCGACAATTGAGGTAAGGCATGATGACAGTTGATGCATATTTTTGTGAGATGATTATGCAAAGGGCACGGGTGAGAGAACAGTTAGAGAAAACTATGCAACATTTTCTTTCAGGTTTGCAATACAAAATCAAGATAATTGTGAGGCACCACCAATACCATGATATGAATGATTTGTTACATCATGCACGTGAGGCTGAAATGCAACTAGCCGAGGAAGCAAAGATGACAACCTGTAATGCAGCTAGGAGTCGTTTTCCTTCAAGAACACCTATTACCACACCTACACCAGCTCGTCCATCTACTATGTGTGGTACTACATCTTCTAAGGCTGATTCTAGTGTTTCCAATGCAAGGAAAACAACACCACCTACAACTAGTGCCATTGGTTCTTCTATCTCTACAACACATAATAGAGACATGTCTTGTCACACTTGTGGAGGAAAATGTCACTTCAAGAGAGGTTGTCCCAGTGCAAAGGTTATGATTGTTAATGAGGATAATAAGTATGAAATAGGAGATGATGCTGATCCTAATGATTATGATGATGGTTATTCGAGTGAGGGTCCATGGATGATTATGCCACACATATTCCTTCCATTGTTTGCACGCAGAAATCTTTAGGTGTTACACCAAGTCCTGAAATCAGCGCTGCAATTTATTTCAAACCAAATCTGTTATTGGTCCTAACATGGCATACAATGTTATCATTGATGGAGGAAGTTGTAGAAATTTAGCCAGCAAACAATTATGTGCAAAGCTGAAACTAAAATATATACCACACCCCAATCCTTATTATATTCAGTGGTTGAGTGATAGTGGAGAAATGAAGGTGAGCTATATGGTTCCTGTGGAATTTCAGATTGGGCTATACAAAGATACTGTCGTGGTGGTATCACGGCAGATGCCATAGGATGGCTAAAGTTGGGACCGATGGTGATGAGGACATCCCTAGCTCTTCACCAACAAACACACATGATAATGTTGCTGCTCAAGATAACACTAATGGAGTGAGACTTGGACCTATGACAAGATCAAGAACCAAGTTATTAGAACAACAGGTGAACTCACTCTTAATAGAATTTGATGTTTGTGATCATGAGAATTTTATACTGCCTAAGTCTATGCATTTATGTATGATCAGGGTTGTTGATAACACAGACATGAATGGAGAGGAGCATCAAGAGGAGCTGGAAAACAACAAGAACAAGCTGGAAAACAAGAAGTACATGCTGGAAAACAAGAAGGAGCAGCTGGAAAACAGAAGCCACAAGATGGAAAACAAGTTGGAGCTGCTGGAAAACAAGGGGGAAATGGATGGAAAACATCAAGGGGCGCCTTGGATGCGCCATAGAAAGAGTCATGGTAGTTTAGGAGAAGTGGACCTGCGAGTCCTTATTTCATATGACTCTTCTTTTAAATTTCGGATTGTAATAAAAGGGGGGATAGAGTCCCACCCAAACACAACTAGGGGTGTGCGTCCCACCTCTTTGGCCACACCCCAACCCCTCATAAATAGCCGGCCCTTGCGCCCCAAATAGGTTAGACCACGTTTTAGACAATTTCCCTTACACCTCAGATTGTATTGCTTGTTTAAGCTTTCATCTTGAAGTAAAGATCCGTTGCAAATTCTGCGTGTTATCATCTAATCCATTGGGAATTAGAAGGTACAGGACCACTTGTAGTCGGTTGATTACATTGTGTAAGAGTGTGTAGTTGAGAATATCCACAGGGATTGAAAGCTGCTGCATTGGCAATCAGGTATCATCCAGGAGAGATCTCAGTGAACCACTAGTTATCATATCAATTTGTGTTGCTCTTTGAGAAGATCGGGCCACCCCTTATCATCTTGGTATCAGATTTCCAGGTTGCCTCTTTGAGCAATTTCGTTTTCATTCGTTTTTAGATTTTTTCTTCCTATCCAGAAAAAGCCACACAAAAAGAGAGATTGGAGATTTTGCCATAGACTAGATCAACACCAATTTGCTTCTTCTTTTAGTATTTTTCTGTTGATTTTATGTCCCCGTTTTTATTTTTGTGTCATTGAGTTTCTAGGTTTAGGTTTCTAGTTCATGTTTTCGAGTTCTATCTTATTCCTATTCAGATCTATACCAGAAAAAGTCACACCAAAAATATCTTGCAGTTGCAAGAACATTGGAGATTGTTCCTAGTTGGTTCGGTTTTCATATACCCTGCCAAGAAAAAACTTCTTCAAATTCCATACGGAATATTACTCCTAATCGGATCCGAGTTGGACTCCTGCCCGGCACAAAAATAGGAAAATTCCTGCCGTGAGAACAAGTGCTACCGTGGGCAAATATTTGGGTTGTTTTTCTTCGTTTCTCCCCGTGTTCTTTAGGATTTCCTTTCTGATCTTTGTGAACAATAGCCAAGGCCATTCTACATCACAAATACTAGGAACTTTCCTATAAGACTGGCATATTTTGTGCTCATCAGGCTGCTCAATCAATTTTTTGTCCGTACAGTCCGTACAGATTGGACAAATAGGGCCATAAGAGTGAAAAAAATAGAAGAGAAAAACAGAAAAATCAAAGAGAAAAGAGGCCTCCAAAGTACTGATCATTACCACAAGTTTGGAGTTGTTTTACGGCTGTCTACACTACTATTTTGAGAAATCTTGTGCCTGATTTGCATTGAACTTTTGCTAGTGTCTTTCGAGTGCTTGCAACAAATTCTACCATATAGTTGCTCGCCACATTTGTCTCCGAAAGAGTTTGTGTTTCCGGGTCAATTTTTATATCACATTGGACATTTATTTGGAGTTGCTTTTTGGTGTTGTTAGGTATCCCAACCAAGCCCCACCATATATCCTGATTATTGTCTTGTGATAACTGAGATCCCTGATATTCTCTTCTCACACTTGGTACATGTAGCTGCCACTATTTGTTGGTGAAGTATTTTTCTATTCACTCTGGAGAAGTGAGATACACCATTATCTTGCTGGATTGAGTGACTTGAGAGAAACAAACACCCACATATACTTGTTTTGTTTTCACTATCATAATGGATTCTGCTAGTGCTGCTGATGTGTAGGCAAAGAAGAAACCAAGGGATTTGGTGCAATGGAATGAGTATGAGGCACGAAGAGATACCATGTACAAGAGAATAGCTACAGAAATAGACAAAAATGATGATGCACTGAGGCAAGAACTAAACACTCTAGATCTGAAGATAGAAGCTGCTGCTACTCAAGAATATGTTGATGTGCTCCAAGAATCTGTGACAAATTTAACAAGACAGATTGCTAATTTAGCTACTCTAGTAGAACAAAGAGCTCCTAATGCTGGTGCACACCTGCATGATGAGAATAATCTTGATAACGGCCGAGGCAATGCTGGCCATGGCCGTGGAGGAAATGCTTTTGCTCGAAGAGTTCAAGTCCCAGAAAACAATAGGGAAGATGATGGTTTGGGAAAACCTAAATTTTCTATCCCTCCTTTCACATTTGATCATGATGATGTGGAAGAATATTTGTTATGGGAGCTGAAAATAGAGAAGCTATGGAGATTGCATGATTATACTGAGGATAGAAAAATAAAACTTGCATCTTCTGGGTTTGATGGCTATGCTCTTTTGTGGTGGGATAATATCACCCAATTGAGAGCGGAAGTAGGTGATCCAGAAATTGTTACTTGGAGAACTATGAAGCAAGTAATGAGGGACATATTTGTACCCAAGAATTACATTAGAACACTATATGATAAACTCCAACAGTTAAAGCAAGGCTCATTGTCACTTGATGCTTATTATAGGGAGATGGAGCTGATTCTCCAAAGAGCTCGAGTTAGAGAGGAGCCGGAACACACTATGCAACGCTTTCTCTCAGGGTTGCAATTTAAAATAAAGAGCATTGTGAGGCATCTCCAATATAATGACATGAATGAGTTGTTACATCATGCTAGAGAAGTGGAAGCACAATTGGCCGAGGAGGCTAAGCTGAGTGATAGAAGGAGTTTTGCTCCTAGAAATTCTTCTTTCTCATCACCATCACCACAAGGGTCTCAATTTCGTGGTGCACCACCCTCCAAACCTGAGACTAGCACTTCTAATAGCAAGAAAACATCCCAACCAGCTGCAAGTGCAAGTAGTTCTACCATGTCCACGGCAAGAAATAGAGATATGAGCTGTCACACATGTGGAGGAAAAGGGCATTTCAAGAGAGATTGTCCTAATAAAAAGATCATGCTTGTTAATGAGGATAATGAGTATGAAACTGGTGATGATGGTGATCCCGATGAGGAGGATAATGATGATGTAGATGGTCCAGTTGATGCATATGCTACGCATTATCCCACTATTGTTTGCACAGAAAAATCTATGGCTTTGAGTGTTACACCAAGTCCAGAAAATCAAAGATGTAATTTGTTCCAAACTAAAGCTATTGTAGGCCCTCAAATGGCTTGCAAAGTTACTATTGATGGAGGAAGTTGCAGAAACTTAGCAAGCAAAGATTTATGTGCAAAGCTAAAGTTGAAATATATCCCACACCCTCATCCTTATTACATTCAATGGTTAAGTGATAAAGGAGAAATGAAGGTGAGCTACATGGTGAGAGTTGAATTTCAAATTGGACCATACACAGACACCATTGAGTGTGATGTAGTACCAATGTCTGTTTGACACATGTTGCTGGGAAGACCATGGCAGTTTGACAGGAATGCTATCCACAATGGAAGGGCAAATACATACCAGTTGAATTGGCATGGGAAGGACATCATTTTGAGGCCTATGACACCACAACAAATTGTAAATGGATATCGTCAAAAAATAGAAGTGGATTTAGAAACTGAGAGTGAGAGAGATGATATGAGAGGAAACAAAAATACTGTGAGTGATAATAGCAAAGCCAAGCTGAGTGGTAAAAATAAATGTGAGGGAGTGAGACTATTATGCATGTTAGCAACCCAAGATGACTTGAGAGAGTTTCGTGAGGATCCTAGTTTAGTACCTATAGTGCTCATGCACAAGGGAGAAATTTTGGTTTCTAACGACATGACCCCTCTCTCTATTGGTGTTTCTAATGTGTTGCAGGAATTTGCTGATGTGTTTCCAGAGGAGGTACCAGCAGGGTTGCCACCATTGCGTGGCATAGAACACCAAATTGACTTGATACCTGGAGCCACATTACCAAACCGAGCCCCTTACAGGACTAATCCCCAGGAGACGAAGGAAATTCAGAAACAAGTACAAGAGCTCCTTGATAAAGGGTATATTCGCATCAGTCTTAGCCCTTGTGCTGTTCCTGTGATTTTGGTTCCTAAGAAAGATGGTACATGGCGCATGTGCGTAGATTGTAGAGCAATAAACAACATCACTATTCGTTATCGTCATCCTATTCCAAGATTGGAAGATATGCTAGATGAATTAAGTGGTGCTGCTGTTTTCTCTAAGATTGATTTGCGTAGTGGTTATCATCAAATTAGGATGAAAGAGGGGATGAGTGGAAAACAGCCTTTAAGACAAAATTTGGTTTATATGAATGGTTAGTGCCTTTTTGTTTAACCAATGCACCTAGTACTTTCATGAGACTTATGAACCATGTTTTGCGAAACTTTATTGGCAAATTTGTGGTAGTCTATTTTGATGATATTCTCATATATAGACACAATGAAACTGAACATATTGATCATATTAGACAAGTCTTGCATGTGCTAAGAGAAAACAAATTATTTGGTCATCTTGAGAAGTGCACTTTTTGCAAAGATAAGGTCATATTTCTGGGCTATGTTGTTTCTAAACATGGGATTGAGGTAGATTATTTGAAAATAGAAGCTATAAGAAATTGGCCTACCCCCATGAATGTGAGTCAAGTGTGTAGTTTTAATGGTCTTGCTGGTTTTTATAGAAGATTTGTTAGAGATTTTAGTACCATTGCTGCACCTTTGAATGATTTGACTAAGAAAGGAGTTGATTTCGAATGGGGTGTTGCTCAAGATATGGCATTTGATGAGCTGAAAAGTAAATTGATTTCTGCACCATTCTTGATGCTTCCAAATTTCAATAAACAATTTGAGATTGAATGTGATGCCAGTGGCATTGGAATTGGAGGAGTACTTATGCAAGAAAAGAAACCTATTGCTTATTTTTCTGAGAAATTGCATGGTGCACAATTTAATTATTATGTCTATGATAAAGAGTTGTATGCGCTTGTTAGAGTTCTTGAGGTTTGGAAACATTATTTGTGGCCAAAAGAATTTATCATACATTCTCATCATGAGGCATTGAAGTTTCTGAAGAGCCAATCTAATCTTAATAAGAGACATGCTAAATGGGTAGAGTTCATTGAGTCTTTCCCATATATTATCAAGTATAAGAAAGGATTGGACAATGTGGTTGCTGATGCACTATCTAGAAAGAACATGCTTCTTACCAAACTAGATGTGCAAGTTCCTGGTTTAGAGAGTCTACATGAATTATATGCAATTGATACTGAGTTTTCTATGCCTTTTGCTCAATGTACTAGTGTAAAAGCATGGGATAAATATCATATTCATGATGGCTTTCTGTTTAGAGCTAACAAATTATGTGTTCCCGAGTGTTCTTTGCGTTTGCTGTTGTTGCAGGAATCTCATAGTGGAGGATTGATGGGACACTTTGGACGGGAGAAAACATTACTCATGTTAGCTGATAACTTCTATTGGGCACATATGAGGCGAGATGTCTATAGATTTGTGCAGCGTTGCATCACTTGCAACAAAACAAAGTCAAAATAAAAACCTCATGGGTTGTATACCCCTTTTCCTGCACCTACTACACCATGGGAGGATATTAGTATGGATTTTGTGCTAGGATTACCAAGAACCAAGAGGGGACACGATTCAATATTTGTGGTAGTGGATAGATTTTCCAAGATGTCACACTTTATTGCATGCCACAAAAGCGACGATGTGTCGCATATTGCTAATCTATTTTTCAGGGACATAGTGAGATTACATGGAGTACCCAAGACCATTGTTTCTGATCGAGACGTGAAGTTCATGAGCTATTTCTGGAAGACACTTTGGGGGAAGCTGGGGACAAAAGTTGTTGTTTTCAACTACATGTCACCCCCAAACTGATGGACAAACGGAGGTGGTGAATCGCACATTATCACAATTGTTGCGCACCATGATCAAGAAGAATCTGCGGGAGTGGGAGGAGTGTTTGCCTCATGTTGAGTTCGCTTATAACAGGGTTGTACACTCCACTACTCAGCTATGCCCGTTTGAGGTGGTGTATGGTTTTAAACCCATTACTCCACTAGATATGATGCCGCTTCCCATATATGAGAGAGTTAACATGGAGGCTTCGAAGCGTGCTGATTTTGTAAAGAAGGTACATCAGAAGACCAAGATGGCTATAGAGAAGAAGGGACAACTTGTGGCTGCACGCATGAACAAGAAAAGGAAGGAGATGATATTTTGGGCTGGTGATATGGTTTGGGTGCATTTCCGCAAGGATAGATTCCCAAAATTACGCAAGTCCAAGTTGATGCCACGAGGAGCAGCTCCATACAAAGTTCTTGGTCGAATCAATGATAATGCATACATGATAGATCTTCCAGCTGAGGAGTTTGGTGTTAGCAATTCCTTCAATGTTGCTGATTTGACACCATATTACAGAGATGACCTTGATGCGTCGAGGTCGACGCCTTTTCAAGAGGGGGAGGATGATGAGGACATCCCTAGCTCTTCACCAAAAAACACACATGATACTGTTGCTGCTCAAGATAACACTAATGGAGTGAGACTTGGACCTATGACAACATCAAGAACCAAGTTATTAGAACAACAGGTGAACTCACTCTTAATAGAATTTGATGTTTGTGATCATGAGAATTTTATACTGCCTAAGCCTATGCATTTATGTATGATCAGGGTTGTTGATAACACAAACATGAATGGAGAGGAGCTGGAAAACAACAAGAACAAGCTGGAAAACAAGAAGTACATGCTGGAAAACAAGAAGGAGCAGCTGGAAAACAGAAGCCACAAGATGGAAAACAAGTTGGAGCTGCTGGAAAACAAGGGAGAAATGGATGGAAAACATCAAGCGTGCGCCCCACACCTTGTGGATGCGCCATAGAAATAGTCCTGGTAGTTTAGGAGAAGTGGACCTGCGAGTCCTTATTTCATAGGACACTTCTTTTAAATTTCGGATTGTAATAAAAGGGGGATAGAGTCCCACCCAAACACAACTAGGGGGGTGCGTCCCACCTCTTTGGCCGCACCCCAACCCCTCATAAATAGCCGGCCCTTGCGCCCCAAATAGGTTAGACCACGTTTTAGAAAATTTCCCTTACACCTCAGATTGTATTGCCTGTTTAAGCTTTCATCTTGAAGTAAAGATCCGTTGCAAATTCTGCGTGTTATCATCTATTCCATTGGGAATTATAAGGTACATGACCACTTGTAGTCGGTTGATTACATTGTGCAAGAGTGTGTAGTTGAGAATATCCACAGGGATTGAAAGCTGTTGCATTGGCAATCAGGTATCATCCAGGAGAGATCTCAGTGAACCACTAGTTATCATATCAATTTGTGTTGCTCTTTGAGAAGATCGGGACACCCCTTATCAGATGGACACTGTTGGAACCGGGGAGGGATAGCGCACTAAGAAGCGCACACGGAAGACACAAAGAACACAATCGATTTACCCAGGTTCAGGGCCCTCGTGAGGAGGTAAAGCCCCTACTCTTGCTTCTCTGTCTGTATAAAAGTGGGTACCCGGGTTACAGAGAAGCTCATTGAGCTGTTCTAGCTAGAGGAAGAAGAAGAAGTTATATGGTCGTAGTTGTTCTATGGGGTTGTCTGAGCCGCCTCTCGTGCAGGAGGGCTTAGGATCCTTATATACTGGAGCCCAGGGATACAACATGGTATAGGTGCGGATAACTGTGACACAGCAACCCCCGCCCACTACGGTGAAAGTCCAACGTGTCTCATCGCCTGCGCCAGCTCTGTCGCCTCTGCCGTAGACAGGACATGGCCTCACCCATACCTAGCCACTACTTCCAGTAGCATTCACAGGCAACAGTACGGGACTGACCGTTTGGCCTAGTAACTTAAACTTGCACACCGTTACTGCTCCGTGATATCAGGGAAACGCCTGCAGTATTGACCCCCATCTGAGATCAGAGGTACCTCTCCTATCCCGGCTTATCCAAGACTAACTCGGATAAACCAGACGTATCTCTTCTGCAAAACATCATACAGCAAAGCTCGTTCTGACATACCCTATGTATGCCGGTCAGGATATGCCGGTACGGTTCTATGTCGGTCAACCTTGACCTGGTCTATAGTTTGGACGTCACTTTATACCCTTCATGACCCTACCCGGGGGTAGCCCCCCGACAGATACCATTGAGTGTGATGTGGTTCATATGACTGTTTGCCACTTATTATTGGGAAGACCATGGCATTTTGACATGAGTATTGTGCACAATGGGAGAGCAAATACCTATGAGTTGAATTGGCATGGGAGAGACATTATTTTGAGGCCTATGACACCACAATAAATTATAAATGAATCTCGTCAAAAACTGAAGTACATATTGAGAAGCAGAGTGAGAGAGTAGAAAAAGAGGGAATAATATTTCTATAGGTGAAAATAGCAAAAACAAGCTGAGTGGTAAAAATAGAAGTGAGGGGTGAACCTTATATGTATGTTAGCCACCAAAGAGTATTTGAGAGATTTTAGGGAGGATCCCACTTTAGTTCCTACTGTTCTTATATACAAGGGAGAAATACTTGTTTCTAATGACATGACCCCTCTCTCTATTGGTGTTTATAATGTATTGCATGAATTTGATGATGTTTTTCTGGAGGAGATACCCTCGGGACTACCACCATTGCGAGGGATAGAGTACCAAATTGACCTCATTCCGGGAGCATCATTGCCAAACCGAGCTCCCTATAGGACAAATACCCAAGAAACGAAGGAAATTCATAAACAAGTGCAAGAGCTTCTTGATAAAGGGTATATTCGAATTAGCTTAATCCCTTGTGTTATTCCCGTTATTTTAGTTCCTAAGAAAGATGGTACTTGGCGCATGTGTGTATATTTTAGAGCAATGAACAACATCACTATTCCTTATCGTCATCATATTCCATGTCTGGAAGACATGCTAGATGAATTAAGTGGTGTTGCTGTTTTCTCAAAACTTGATTTGTGTAGTGATTATCATCAAATTAGGATAAAAGAGGGGGATGAGTGGGAAAAAAACTTTAAAACAAAATTTGGTTTATATGAGTGGTCAGTAATGCCTTTTGGATTAACTAGTGCACCTAGTACTTTCATTAGATTAATGAACCATGTTTTGCGTGATTTATTGGCAAGTTTGTGGTAGTATATTTTGATGACATATTAATTTATAGCCACAATAAATGATAAGGGGTGGCCCAATCTTCTCAGTGAACTCACAGATAACTTCAATATGATAACTAGTGCGCCACTAAGAACTCTCCCGGTTGATCCCTGATGCCAATGCAAAAGATAGCAACCCCAAGGATATTCTCAACTCCACACTCTTGCACAAGTAATCCACCGACTACAAGTGGTCATGTACCATCTTATTCCCAGTGGAACAACCGGTAACACGTAATGTTTGCAGATGAACTTCTAGATGAAGGCTTACAAGCTGATTCAATCTAGAGGTCTAGGGTTTTAGTTTTAACGTAGTCTAACCTAGCTATTTCGCACCAAGGGGTATATAAGAGGGTTGGGGGTGCGTCCACAATGTAATTGTGCAAGCAAACCCTCCCAAACCGACTAGGACCCAACTTGGACTCACACAATAGATACAAACCGACCCCATATAGGGGGGTGCGGCCAAATTGGTATACAAACCAATCCTAACACTACTAGGACTCTATATGGCGCATATATCCTCTTTGTGGGCGCCCTCCTCTTGCTTTGTCCATCAATGAGTGTGGAATAACATATTGGCATTGTTTTCCACACTTAGTGCATTTGACCTTGTGGAGGCACTATCCCCTTGTCATCATAACATTTGTTATTTGTTGTTTTCACCATGCTAGCACTTGATCTCCATCTCCTCTTCTAGTCCATCTCCATCCATGTGTATCTCCTCTTCATGATCTCCTCCATCCATGCTTGTGTTATCAATAAACCTGAGAATACATAAGTGCATGGATTTAGGTAGTATAAAGTTCTCACAATTATAAACATTATAGTCAAGTAGGAGTGAATTCACCTGTTGTTGTAATAGCTTGGTTCTTGATCTTGACATTGGACCAATCCTTACTTCATTAGCTTTTATTGGAACATCATCAAGTGTCAATAGGTGAAGAGCTAGGGATGTCCTCATCATCCTCCCCCTCTTGAAAAGGCATCGACCTCGATGCTAAATCATCTCCATGGTAAGGTGTCAAATCAGCCACATTAAAAGAATTGCTAACACCAAACTCATCAATTGGGAGGTCAATCTTGTATGCATTATCATTGATCCATGAAATAACTCTATAAGGACCAGCACCTCTAGGCATCAATTTTGATTTTGTCAATCTGGGAAATCTATCTTTTCTAAAGTGCACACACACCATGTCTCCTGGCCGAAATATGACTTCTTTCCTCTTATTGTTTACTCTTTCGGCCACATGTCTTCCTTTCTTCTCAATTGCCTCTTTTGTTTTCTCATGAATCTTCTTCACAAAATCAGCCCTCTTTGATGCCTCCATATTAATTCTCTCTTGTGTAGGAAGTGGTAATAAATCAAGAGGAGTAATAGGCTTGAAACCATAAACCACCTCAAAAGGACATAATTGAGTAGTTGAATGCACAGCTCTATTATATGCAAATTCCACATGGGGAAAACACTCCTCCCACTCCTTCAAATTTTTCTTGATCATGCTTCTCAATAATTTGGACAATGGTCTATTCACCACCTCGGTTTGGCCATCAGTTTGGGGGTGGCAAGTAGTGGAAAATAATAATTTGGTTCCAAGCTTACCCCAAAGTGTCTTCCAAAAGTAACTCATGAACTTGACATCTCTATCTGAAACAATAGTTCCTGGCACTCCATGTAATCTCACAATTTCTCTAAAGAATAAATTTGCAATGTGAGAAGCATCATCACTCTTGTGGAAAGAAATGAAGTGAGCCATCTTTGAAAATCTGTCCACAACCACAAAGATAGAGTCATGTCCTCTTTTTGTCCTTGGCAAGCCCAAAACGAAATCCATACTTATATCCTCCCATGGTGTACTAGGTGATGGCAATGGGGTGTACAATCCTTGGGGTTTGAGCTTGGACTTGGACTTGTTGCAAGTAATGCATCTTTGCACCAATCTATACACATCTCTTCTCATATGTGCCCAATAGAAATTTTTAGCCAACATCAACAATATCTTCTCTCTTCCAAAGTGTCCCATTAATCCTCCACTATGAGATTCCTGTATTAAGAATAAACGCAAAGAACACTCGGGAATACATAATTTGTTAGCTCTAAACAAGTACCCATCATGTATATGAAAATTTTCCCATGCCTTAACATTAGTACACTTATTAAATGGCATAGAAAATTCATTATCTTCATCATATAAATCTCTAATACCCTCCAAACCCGAAACCTTAATTTCTAAATTTGAGAGTAACATATTCTTTCTTGACAAAGCATCAGCAACTACATTTTCCAATCCCTTTTTATGTTTAATTATGTATGGAAAAGATTCAATAAACTCAACCCATTTAGCATGTATTTTATTCAAATTTGATTGGCACTTTAAGAATTTTAATGCTTCATGATCACTATGTATAATAAATTCTTTAGGCCATAAATAATGTTTCCACGCCTCTAAAACTCTCACAAGTGCATATAATTCTTTATCATAAACAGAATAATTCAATTGTGCACCATTCAATTTTTCAGAAAAATAGGCAATATGTTTCTTTTCTTGCATTAACACACCTCCAATACCTATGCCACTAGCATCACACTCAATGTCAAATTGTTTATCAAAATTTGGTAGCATTAATAGTGGGGCTGAAATCAACTTTTCTTTTAAAGTATCAAAAGCAACATCTTGAGCAACACCCCACTCAAAATTAACTCCCTTTTTAGTTAGATCATTTAAAGGAGCAGCAATAGTACTAAAATTAGGCACAAATCTTCTATAGAAACTAGCAAGTCCATTAAAACTTCTAACTTGACTCACATTTGTTGGAATAGGCCAATGTCGAATTGCTTCAATTTTTGATGTATCTACTTCAATCCCATGTTTAGAAACAACATATCCTAAAAAGATGACCTTATCTTTGCAAAAAGTGCACTTCTCAAGATTACCATACAATTTATTTTCTCTAAACACTTGCAAAACTTGTCTAATATGATCAATGTGTTCATGTTCATTGTGGCTATATATAAGAATATCATCAAAATAAACTACCACAAATCTACCAATAAAGTCTCTCAAAATATGGTTCATTAATCTCATGAAAGTACTAGGTGCATTAGTTAAACCAAAGGGCATTACTAACCACTCATATAAACCAAATTTTGTCTTAAAAGCAGTTTTCCATTCATCTCCCTCTTTCATTCTTATTTGATGGTATCCACTACGCAAATCAATTTTAGAGAAAAGAGTAGCACCACTTAATTCATCTAACATGTCATCTAAACGTGGTATAGGATGACGATAACGAATAGTGATGTTATTAATTGCTCTACAATCTACACACATGCGCCAAGTACCATCTTTCTTAGGAACCAAAATAACGGGAACGGCACAAGGAGAAAGACTAACGCGAATATAATCTTTGTCTAGTAGTTCTTGTACTTGCCTTTGTATCTCCTTTGTCTCTTGTGGATTTGTTCTATAAGGTGCTCGATTTGGCAAAGATGCTCCAGGAATTAAATCAATTTGATGCTCAACCCCTCTCTATGGTGGCAATCCCGAGGGAATATATCATGGAAAAACATCATCAAAATCCTGCAAAACATGAGAAACACCAAGAGGAATAGGGGTCATGTCATTAGAAACCTGATGAGGACATCCCTAGCTCTTCACCTATTGTTGAACATGAAGATCCTCCAATCAAAGCTAATGAAGTTAGAATTGGTCCAATGACAAGATCAAGAACCAAGCTACTTCAACAACAGGTGAATTCACTCCTACTTGAGTATAATGTTTATAATTGTGAGGACTTTATACTACCTAAATCATTGCATCTATGTGTTCTTAGGTTTATTGATAACACAAACATTAATGGAGATCATGGAGAGAAGATACACATGGATGGAGATGAGCTAGAAGAGGAGATGGTGATCAAGTGCTAAGGATGATGAAAACAAGCATTGCAATTATTATTTCACAAGGGGATGAGTGCCTCCACAAGTTGAAATGCACTCATTGATGGAAAAGCAAGAGGAGGGCGCCCACATAGAAGATCTATGTGCCATAATAGTGTTAGGTTTGGTTTCCATAACCATAGTGGCCGAATTCCTTGTGTGGGAATCGGTTTGTATCCATATTTGTGAGTTCTAGTCCTAGTAGGAGTCCTAATCCTAGTAGGGAGGGTTGTGCTTGCGCAAGGAGCCTTGTGGCCGCACCCCCTCCACCTATATATGTTGGCCACCTGCGTGTGGATCAATTAGACTACGTTAAAACATAAACCCTAGACCTCTAGATTGAAACTGCTTGTAAGCCTTTCATCTGGAAGTTCATCTGCAAATTTTACGTGATACCTGCTGTTCCACTGGGAATAAGACGGTACAGTACCACTTGTAGTCGGTGGATTACTTGTGCAAGAGTGTGGAGTTGAGAATATCCTTGGGGTTGCTATCTTTTGCATTGGCATCAGGGATCAGCCGGGAGAGTTCTTAGTGGCGCACTAGTTATCATACTGGAGTTATCTGTGAGTTCACTGAGAAGATTGGGCCACCCCTTATCATCTTGGTATCAGATTTACAGGTTGCCTCGGTGAGCTATCATATTTCCCTTTAGTTTGAGTGTTTTTATTTCCTATCCAGAAAATTGCCCCACAAAAATAGTTATAGTCATTGCCATAGCCTAGATATCACCTTAGTATCATTACTTTTGCTGTCATTGTGTTAGATTTTGTGTTACCTTTTTCTGTTTTTAGATCTCTTATTTTCGGCTAGGGTTAGGGTTCTTTGTTCCCCTGGTCGAATTCAATCAAAAAATCACAAAAATATCCGCTTCCAATCCACCATATACACCCACCAATCCGATTCCATCTATTCCCTGCCGTGGCACCAAAACCTACCAAAACGCTGCCGCAAACCCACCTCTAGTTGGACTCGGACTCACCCACCCACCGCAAGCCAATTCCCACCGCTGCCACCTCCCTACTCACTCTCGGATTCGTGCCATCCCACGTATACAAAACCCCACCCGCACCACGCAGCACAACACACCACAGCTCCATCCGCACGCACTACTATCCACGGCACAAAAACGCTGTCGCCGCTGCCGCGCTCACGTAACAGCCGCGCCCGCCAAATTCCGTGTAACACGCTTACCAATCCGTGTAACGCGCGCACGTACTCTGCCGCGGCACAGGATTCGATCGTTTTGCTACCGCGCGTTCCTGCTCACTGCTATCGCTGCCGCGGTACGGTTTTTCTTCGTTTTGCTGCCGTAGTGTGCTGCCGCGGTACCAAATTGATCTGTTTTTCTGCCGTGTGTATTGGTTGCTGCTGTAAGTTGCTGTTTCTCTGCCGCGGTACGAAAAATCATCGTTTTGCTGCCATAGTGTCTGCCGCGGTACGAAATCCTTCTGTTTTGCTGCCGTGAGCCCCAATTGCTGCCGTGAGTGTTTTTAAGCCACAATTTCACCTAGATTTCTTTTGTTTTCTCTTTGTTTCTTGTTTTTCATCACTAGGACCATCACATCCATACCTTGTGAACCTTAGCCACAGCCTTTCTAAAGCATTATAATAGGAACTTGCCCACAAGTATAGCTATTTTGTGCTCTGACAGGTTGCTCAATTTTCATCACCACCATTGTGTTCACTTGTGTTTGGTTAATTGTTGCTCCTAGCTTAGTGTAAGGCCATTGGAAAAATACAAAAAAAATAGAAAAATATAAAAAAAAAGAGAAAAGAGAAAAAGAGCAAAGTGCAAAAGGCCATATCATTACTATTGTTACTAGTTGAGCTTGCCATTGTGACACTTGGTTTTTCATTGAGCAATCTTGTGCCTGTCAATTAAGAGCCTAGCTAGTGACTTTCTAGTGCATTGCAAATTTCATCCACATATTGCTTTGCCACATTTGTCTCCATTGTGTGAGTTTCCTTGGGTATTTTATATCTTCACTAAGACAGCAAATAGGATTGTTACTTTGGTGATTGTTAGGTATCCATACCAAGCCCCACTAAATAACCTTGTTTGCCTTTGTGAGAGTTAAAAACCTGGGTATTCTCTCTTTCACACCAAAGCACTTTAATTGCCTCTACTTGTGGTAAGTATCTCTATTCACTTTGGAGTGGTAAGATATCCTATTGTTTTGCTAGATTCTTGAGTGAGTTGAGAGAGGCACCACAACCTATACTTGTTTTATTTTCACTAACCTTCTAATGGATCTTTCTAGTGGTGATCTTGTGCAGCAAAAGAAGGACCAATCTGAGGGAGTGAATTGGAGGGAGTATGAGGCATTAAGGGATGTGTTGACAAAGAAATTGGATGACAATGAGGAACACTACAAGAAATATGTTAATGAAGCTTGTGATCCTGTTTATGAGATAGTTAATGGCATGGAGAAGAAAGTGGAGGAAACCAATAAAGTGGCCGAGACCAATACTGCTCAATTGAGAGTAATGCAAGATTCTATTGATGCCATCAACAATACCATGACCGATCTTCAAAGATTGATTCAAACTCGGTTGCCACCTATTGATGATGACAATGCTAGTGTCCATAGTGATGCAAATAATGAGGAGGAAGCTAATTTTGGCCGTGGAGCTAGAGGAGAAAGAGGAAGAGGAGGTTTTCAAGGCCGAGCTAGGCGTGTGCCTTTGCCCAATGCTAATGACAATAGAGAAGATATATTGGGTAAACCCAAATTTTCTATTCCATCTTTCAGCTTTGATACTATGGATGTGGAAGAATTCTTGCTATGGGAGTTGAAAATTGAGAAGCTTTGGAGATTGCATGATTACAATGAGGATAGAAAGATCAAGTTAGCATCTTCTGAGTTTGATGGATATGCTCTTAGATGGTGGGACAATTTAGTGAGAAAGAGGCATAATGATGGTGAGTTACCCATTGCTACTTGGAACACCATGAAGAGGCTCATGAGGGAACGATTTGTACCCCCCAATTACATAAGGGAACAATTTGACAAATTACAACAATTGAAGCAAGGTCTCAAGACAGTTGATGCTTATTATCAAGAGATGGAATTAATTATGCAAAGAGGCCGTGTGGTTGAGCAAGAAGAGCAAACAATGCAAAGATTTCTTTCAGGATTACATTATAGAATCAAGGGCATTGTGAGGCATTATCAATATGCTAATATGCATGATCTACTCCATCATGCTAGGGAGGCCGAATCACATCTACTTGAGGAAGCACAAAATTCAGCTAGAACAAGGAGTAGATTCCCATTGAGATCATCTATTACTCCTAGTGCACCACCACCACCACCTCCATCATCAAGTTTTCGAGGTGCTCCATCATCCAAATCCGAGCCTAGTGTGGCTAATACAAAGAAAACATCACAACCAGCAGCAAGTGCCTCGGGTTCTAGTGCTCCTACTACAAGGAATAGAGATATTACATGCCACACATGTGGAGGAAAAGGGCACTTCAAGAGGGATTGTCCAAATTCAAAAGTGATGATTATCAATGAAAACAATGAGTATGAGACAGGTGATGATGTTGATCCCAATGATCTTGATGATGATGATGGATATTTGAGTGATTCTCCTTTGGATGCTTATGCTACTACTATGCCTTCTATTATTTGCACCCAAAATTCATTGAGTGTGGTGCCTAGTCCTGAAAATCAAAGGTGCAATCTATTCCAAACAAAGGCTGTTATTGGTCCCAACATGGCTTGCAAAGTCATTATTGATGGAGGGAGTTGCAGAAATTTGGCTAGCAAAGATCTATGTGCAAAACTCAATTTGAAATATATGCCACATCCTTCTCCTTATCACATCCAATGGTTGAGTAGCACGGGACAAATGAAAGTTTCTCATATGGTGAGAGTGGAGTTCCAAATTGGACCTTATAAGGATATCATTGAATTTGATGTGGTGCCCATGACAGTTTGCCACTTATTATTGGGAAGACCTTGGCAATTTGATAGAAGTGTGAAGCATGAAGGGAGAGCCAATACTTATGAGCTATATCATCATGGGAAGACCATTATTTTGAGGCCTATGACTCCACAACAAATAGTACAAGAGTCCCAATCCAAAGTTGCTATGAAAGTGGAAAAAGAGAGAGAGAGGGATGAGGGAACACCAAAAATACAAGCCATGGGGAGTGATAGCAAAACCAATTCGAGTGGTAAAAAGAGAGAGAACCTATTATGCATGTTAGCCACTAAAGAGGATTTGAGGGAATTTAAGGATGATCCTTCACTAGTCCCTATTGTGCTTATTCACAAGGGAGAGATTTTGGTTTCTAATGACATGACCCCTATTCCTCTTGGTGTTTCTAATGTTTTGCAGGACTTTGAGGATGTTTTTCCACAAGATGTGCCCTCGGGATTGCCACCATTGAGAGGAATTGAACATCAAATTGATTTGATCCCGGGAGCATCTCTCCCAAACCGAGCCCCTTATAGAACCAATCCACAAGAAACAAAGGAGATCCAAAAGCAAGTTCAAGAACTATTGGACAAAGGTTATATTCGGGTTAGTCTTTCTCCTTGTGCCGTTCCCGTTATTTTGGTTCCTAAGAAAGATGGTACTTGGCGCATGTGTGTAGATTGTAGAGCAATTAATAACATCACTATTCGTTATCGTCATCCTATACCACGTTTAGATGACATGTTAGATGAATTAAGTGGTGCTACTCTTTTCTCTAAAATTGATTTGCGTAGTGGATACCATCAAATAAGAATGAAAGAGGGAGATGAATGGAAAACTGCTTTTAAGACAAAATTTGGTTTATATGAGTGGTTAGTAATGCCCTTTGGTTTAACTAATGCACCTAGTACTTTCATGAGATTAATGAACCATATTTTGAGAGACTTTATTGGTAGATTTGTGGTAGTTTATTTTGATGATATTCTTATATATAGCCACAATGAACATGACCACATGGATCATATTAGACAAGTTTTGCAAGTGCTAAGAACTAATAAATTGTATGGTAATCTTGAGAAGTGCACTTTTTGCAAAGATAAGGTTATATTTCTTGGTTATGTTGTTTCTAAGCATGGAATTGAGGTTGATCAATCTAAAATTGAAGCTATTCGAAATTGGCCAATTCCCACTAATGTGAGTCAAGTTAGAAGTTTTAATGGGCTTGCTAGTTTCTATAGAAGATTTGTGCCTAATTTTAGTACAATTGCTGCCCCTTTAAATGATCTAACTAAAAAGGGTGTTAATTTTGAATGGGTGTTTCTCAAGACATTGCTTTTGATACTTTGAAAGAGAAGTTGATTTCGGCCCCATTACTTATGCTTCCAAATTTTGATAAACAATTTGAGATTGAGTGTGATGCTAGTGGCATAGGTATTGGAGGTGTGCTCATGCAAGAAAAGAAACCTATTGCTTATTTTTCTGAAAAATTGAATGGTGCACAATTGAATTATTCTGTTTATGATAAGGAATTATATGCACTTGTGAGTGTTTTAGAAGTATGGAAACATTATTTGTGGCCTAAAGAATTTATTATTCATAGTGATCATCAAGCATTGAAATTTCTAAAGTGCCAAAATAATTTGAATAAGAGACATGCTAAGTGGGTTGAGTTCATTAAATCTTTTCCATACATCATAAAACATAAAAAGGGATTGGATAATGTAGTTGCTGATGCTTTGTCAAGGAAAAATATGTTACTCTCAAATTTATAAATCAAGGTTTCGGGTTTGGAGGGTATTAGAGATTTATATGATGAAGATAATGAATTTTCCATGCCATTTAATAAATGTGTTAATACTAAAGCATGGGACAAATTTCATATACATGATGGGTACTTGTTTAGAGCTAACAAATTGTGTATTCCCGAGTGTTCTTTGCGTTTATTTTTTATCCAGGAATCTCATAGTGGAGGATTGATGGGACACTTTGGAAGAGAGAAAACATTGTTGATGTTGGCAGAAAATTTCTATTGGGCACATATGAGAAGAGATGTGTATAGATTGGTGCAAAGATGCATTACTTGCAACAAATCCAAATCAAAATTGAAGCCCCATGGATTATATACACCATTGCCATCACCAAGTACACCATGGGAGGATATTAGTATGGATTTTGTGTTGGGATTACCAAGGACTAAAAGAGGACATGACTCTATCTTTGTGGTTGTGGATAGATTTTCAAAGATGGCTCATTTTATTCCATGCCACAAGAGTGATGATGCTTCTCACATTGCCAATTTGTTCTTTAGAGAGATTGTGAGATTACATGGAGTTCCAAGGACTATAGTTTCAGATAGAGATGTCAAGTTAATGAGTTACTTTTGGAAGACACTTTGGGGTAAGCTTGGCACTAAGCTATTATTTTCTACCACTTGCCACCCCCAAACTGATGGACAAACTGAGGTGGTTAATAGAACATTGTCCACATTGCTAAGAGGTATGATCAAGAAGAATTTGAAGGAGTGGGAGGAGTGTTTGCCCCATGTGGAATTTGCTTACAATAGAGTTGTGCATTCAACTACTCAATTATGTCCTTTTGAGGTGGTGTATGGTTTCAAGCCTATTACTCCTCTTGATTTATTACCACTTCCTTTACATGAGAGAGTTAATATGGAGGCTTCAAAGAGGGCTGATTTTGTGAAAAAGATTCATGAGAAAACAAAAGAGGCCATTGAGAAGAAAGGAAAACATGTGGCTGAAAGAGTAAACAAGAAGAGGAAGGAGCTTATATTTCGGCCAGGAGACATGGTGTGGGTGCACTTTAGAAAAGATAGATTTCCCACATTGAGAAAGTCCAAGTTGATGCCTAGAGGAGCTGGTCCTTACAAAGTAATTTCAAGGATCAATGATAATGCATACAAGATTGACCTCCCAATTGATGAGTTTGGTGTTAGTAATTCTTTTAATGTGGCTGATTTGACACCTTACCATGGAGATGATTTAGCATCGAGGTCGATGCCTTTTCAAGAGGGGGAGGATGATGAGGACATCCCTAGCGCTTCACCTATTGTTGAACATGAAGATCCTCCAATCAAAGCTAATGAAGTTAGAATTGGTCCAATGACAAGATCAAGAACCAAGCTACTTCAACAACAGGTGAATTCACTCCTACTTGAGTATAATGTTTATAATTGTGAGAACTTTATACTACCTAAATCATTGCATCTATGTGTTCTTAGGTTTATTGATAACACAAACATTAATGGAGATCATGGAGAGAAGATACACATGGATGGAGATGAGCTAGAAGAGGAGATGGTGATCAAGTGATAAGGATGATGAAAACAAGCATTGCAATTATTATTTCACAAGGGGATGAGTGCCTCCACAAGGTGAAATGCACTCATTGATGGAAAAGCAAGAGGAGGGCGCCCACATAGAAGATCTATGCGCCATAATAGTGTTAGGTTTGGTTTCCATAACCATAGTGGCCGAATTCCTTGTGTGGGAATCGGTTTGTATCCATATTTGTGAGTTCTAGTCCTAGTAGGAGTCCTAATCCTAGTAGGGAGGGTTGTGCTTGCGCAAGGAGCCTTGTGGCCGCACCCCCTCCACCTATATATGTTGTCCACCTGCGTGTGGATCAATTAGACTACGTTAAAACATAAACCCTAGACCTCTAGATTGAAACTGCTTGTAAGCCTTTCATCTGGAAGTTCATCTGCAAACTTTACGTGATACCTGCTGTTCCACTGGGAATAAGACGGTACAGTACCACTTGTAGTCGGTGGATTACTTGTGCAAGAGTGTGGAGTTGAGAATATCCTTGGGGTTGCTATCTTTTGCATTGGCATCAGGGATCAGCCGGGAGAGTTCTTAGTGGCGCACTAGTTATCATACTGGAGTTATCTGTGAGTTCACTGAGAAGATTGGGCCACCCCTTATCAAAACCAAAATCTCTCCCTTGTGAATAAGCACAATAGGGACTAATGTGGGATCATTCCTAAATTCCGTCAAATCCTCTTTGGTGGCTAACATGCATAATAGGTTCTCTCTCTTTTTACCACTCGAATTGGCTTGACTACCACTCCCCAAGGCTTGTGATTTTTGTGTTCCCTCATCCCTCTCTCTCTCTCTCTTTTTCCACTCTCATATCAATTTTGGATTGGGACATGATGAGGACATCCCTAGTTCTTCACCTATTGTTACACATGAGGTTGCTCCTATACAAGCTAATGAAGTAAGGATTGGTCAAATAAAAAGATCAAGAACCAAGCTATTACAACAACAGGTGAATTCACTCCTACTTGAGTATAATGTTTATAATTCTGAGAACTTTATACTACCTAAATCCTTGCACTTATGTATTCTCAGGTTTGTTGATAACACAAGCATGAATGGAGGAGATCATGGAGAGGAGATACATAAGGATGAAGATGGACTAGAAGAGGAGATGGAGATCAATTGCTAGCATGGTGAAAACAACAAATAACAAAAGTTATGATGACAAGGGGATGGTGCCTCCACAAGGTCAAATGCACTAAGTGTGGAAAACAATGCCATTATGTTATTCCACACTCATTGATGGACAAAGCAAGAGGAGGGCGCCCACAAGGAAGCATCTATGCGCCATAATGAGTCCTAGTAGTAGTAGGTTTGGTTTGTATACCAACTGTGGCCGCATCCCACTTAATTGGGTCGGTTTGTATCTATTTGTGTCCTAGTAGGAGTCCTAGACCTAGTAGGTTTGGTGCTTGCGCAAGGGAGCCCCTTTGTGGCCGCACCCCCTCTCATATATACCCCTTTGGGCGCATAGGAGAGGGTTAGACTACGTTAAAACTAAAACCCTAGACCTCTAGATTGAATCAGCTTGTAAGCCTTCATCTGGAAGTTCATCTGCAAACTTTACGTGTTACCTGCTGTTCCACTGGGAATAAGATGGTACAAGACCACTTGTAGTCGGTGGATTACTTGTGCAAGAGTGTGGAGTTGAGAATATCCTTGGGGTTGCTATCTTTTACATTGGCATCAGGGATCAGCCGAGAGAGTTCTTAGTGGCGCACTAGTTATCATATTGAAGTTATCTGTGAGTTCAATGAGAAGACTGGTGATGGGGGGATAGTAACCCGGTAGGCCAACTCCAAGGTGTGATCCGGCCCAAAGGATGTTGCACAGGATCCGGCTAAGAATAAAGAGACTTCTGGAAGGCCCAAAGTTTGTAGGCCTCGTAACCCGGATTGTGGGTTGCGGTAAGGAAAGCTAGGGTTTGTAAGCAAAGTTCGAATAGGACTCAAGATGTGCCTTGAAGGGCAAGTTAGGGGTGTACGGGTGCTTTATAAACCGGCCCCTAGGTTTGGTTTGCCAGAGATTCAAGTCATAGTTGTAACACCTGTTATCAAGTATCCAGTATAATCATATCGAGAGCCGGCGAGTTGCTTTCCGGTTCTTAGATTGCTTTCGCCATGTCCTCCTTCGAGCTAAACCCTCTCCCAAATACCTGTGTCGACTTGCCCCAAGATCAGTTACCCCAGGTAACATCTGCCGTGATTATCCCACGACAGTTGGCGCCCACCGTGGGGCCTGCGTCCAAAGGTGTTTACATCACGGGAGAAGCTCGGAAGAGCATGAAGAACCTCATCGTCGGAGAAGTCTACGTCAACAGCCAAGGAGAGAAGATGGTAGACGATTCTGGCTGGGGGCCAGAGTCGGATCACCTCGAAACCGGATCCGTCGTGACAGTCGGCCGCATCAACGTCTTCATCGGTATGGTATGTGCTTCCAATTCGAGTCATGATAACCTTGGATCTGATTCTGTGTCAGGGGAGGGCACGCATGTTCGATCGGAGAAAGAAGAATCAATCGGAACAACGGGTCCGATAGAGAGGGAGGATGATACCGAGTCTATACGGGATTTGTCGGAGGATCGATATGAAAGGGAAAACAGCGAGGAAGAACAGTACGAATCTACACCGGGCATCATGCGCCGGGTTGCAGTCTATGCGGCTCCCGCGACCAATCTCAATCAAGAAAACGCGGCCGCGGCGCCAGCCGGGGCGGTTCAGGCAGCGGCCCAGCAGCAAGGAGCAGTTGACCCGGTCTTGGTCCAGGTCGATGGAGAGTCGGCGTCTGTCACCAGTCGCCCAGCAGACGAGGAGCGACACGCAAATATGTTCGGGTTCCAAGCAAACCGGACACCGGGGGCGGGCCCCTCAAACCCGCGTCACCCGGCTCTGTTTGATAATAATTTGATTTTGGACCCCACAGTCTTGGCCACAGTTATTACCCCAGAAAACGCGGCAGAGCGTGTAAGAGACCTGGACGTGGCTCGTCGCGCATTGGAGCAGCAAAGAAGGCAAGTGGAAGCAGAAAGGCAGGGGATGGTCGCGCGGCAGCGCGAATTGGATGACCGAGAGACCCGGCTCCGGGAGGAAACGACAAGGATGCACCAAAGGCACCGAACTATGCTGCCGGCAACAGGAGGGGTTATTAACCCGACTGCCCTGGTGTTCACGCCTCAAGATCAGCCGATTCCACCGACGAACCAAGGGACCATACCGCGACCTTCAACAGGAGCACATCCGGTAAACGCGCCAGCCGAGTTACCTTTGCCACAGACAGGGGCGACAGCCGGCAATACCATGCCGCCACCACCATCACGATTCCGCACACCAGCAGGTCATTACAACAATCCCATGGACAACGTGTACGCAGCAACGCTCGCATTAAACCAGATTCCTGTGGGAGACTCGCCTCATGCGGAAGGAACCCGACGAGCAATCGATCTGCTACACACCGCGGTAGCACAGCAAGCCAATTATCCGGATCATAGAAGCGGGATGCATGGGACGCCGTACGCCAGTCAGCAACAGGGCAATGTCCAAACAAGTGCGGCACGACGAAGGGAAGAGCAGCAGCAAATGCCGCCTCCACCGCGCATCCAGACAGTACCAGTAGTATCAGCAGCGCAGGCGGTGGTGGACAGTTCCAGAGCCAGAAGAGCCGGGGCCGGATCTGCTGGGCACGAATTGCCGGTGGCGCCGCACCCCGAGGCACCCCCAGCCGGGTCACGCGCCTCCCGAGTAAGACCACCCCCAACCACCCTGGCGGGACCCAAGTGCCTCTCGGACGATATCAGGGCAGAACCTTACCCGGAGAAGTTCAAAGAACCGGGGAAAGTAGTAAATTATGAGCCAACAATGGATCCAGAAACGTGGCTGAGCAGCTATGAGATGGCAATGTCAATTCGCAACGCATCCGAGAATCTCCAAGCCAAATTCATGTACTTAATGATGTCAGAGGGAGCAGCAAAGTTATGGTTCACCAATCTACCGAAAAAATCGATCAAATCGTGGGAGGAGCTAAAGACCGCATTTATCAAGCACTTTCATGGGACATGCAGAAAGTTATTTACTATTGATGATTTAGAAAGATGCGTTCAGAAGAAAGGAGAGTCAGCACGCAGCTGGGTACGCCGGGTTATGGAGATACTCCACTCGTCTACGGATATCCAGCCTAAGGACGCGCTACAAGCTATGGCAAAAACATGTAAGTATGTTCCTTTAGTGCAAAAGCTAACTCGCATGAAATCTAGTAGGAATGCAGCGGAGGTTACAATGGGAGAGTTAATGGATGCGTGCAACAAACACGCTGCAACGGATACCACAGAGGAGGAAGTTGATGACAAGAAAGCAAAAGCAAACACAAGTAGCAGTGGGAAAACCGGCAATGGATCGGCGCCAAACAATAATGGAAGTAGCCAAAACAAGCGCCCGTTTGAAGGGAATTCCGAGTTTGTAGCCAACACGGAGGCCGGGTCTTCAAGACCTAGATCCGAAGGAAATTTTAATACTGGAAATCACAATGGGGGGCACTACCAAGGACCTCCAAGACCAAGCAACAGTTGGGACATATTTAGGATGGCATGCCCGAAGCATAGCAGGAATGGCAAGCCGGCCAATCATTCATTGGAGCAATGTGCCGACTTACAAAGGTGGAAGAACGAGGAAGTGAGCAGAGCCATGCGAGGTGCAGGCCGAGGAGGAGGCCCGGGCTTAGGTGGAAATTCGGGCAACGGACCGCCCCCAGCCGGCAACCCGCCAGCTGGAAATCAAGGTAACAATCAAGGGGGAGCGGGAGGTTTTCAAGCTAACCCCAAACAGCTGGGTCAATATCATGTGCACACTACGGGAGGCTCTAACAAGGATAAGAAGATACTGAAACAAGCAGTTAATTCGGTCTCTTCCGCTGTTCCAAGGTATTTGAGGTGGTCAGAACAAGAGGTAACATGGAGCAGGAAGGATCACCCAGACAGAGTTGATCACCCGGGAGTCTTAGCTTTGGTAGTGGCACCACAGGTCAACGGCTACGAGCTGAAAAAAGTCTTGATGGATGGAGGAAGTAGTATCAATATCCTGTACTGGGAAACTTTTCTGCGTATGGGCTTAAAGGAATCGCAGCTGCAAAAGAGTACAACAGTTTTTCACGGGATAGTGCCGGGTCACTCAGCATGCCCTGAAGGAAAGGTGGCACTGGAAGTAGCTTTTGGAGAGTCAAAGGACAACTACCGAGTCGAGTGGCTTACCTTCGAGGTAGTAAAGTTGCGCAGCCCTTATCATGCATTGTTTGGAAGGCCGGCTTATGCCAAGTTCATGGCGAGACCGTGTTATGTGTACCTACAACTGAAAATCCCGGGTCCCAAGAAGACCATTACAATACACGGAAACCGAGATATAGCAGCTGAGTGTGACGAGGGAGACGCGACAATGGCCGAGCAAGCCTGTAGAAAGGAAGAGCTCAAACATTACCGTTCTCAGGTAGACCTAGAAGAGAGGACAACGTCAAAAAAGCCAACTCCTGAGGGGGACAAAGCAAAAGTTAGGGCAGAACAAAACCCTAAGATGGTAGGCTTCATCAGGAGCGATACTTTCAAAGCTCTCAGCAGGGAAGAAGAAGACGTACCACCATCCGCAGCTGATCACGTTTCAAGGGCGATATATCCGGATTGGCTAGCAAATCCGGTACTCATTACGAAAGGGCATAGCAAGTGGAGAATGTGCATCGGCCGTACCAACGCGAGGCCGACTCTCGAGAACAACTAAAGCAGTGTAATGGGCGGCAGGTTTCATACGCACTCTTTTCCTATCCAGGGTACCTAAGGGGACTGGAAGGTTTTTAATGAGGCGGCCTGCTGATTCAAAAAAAAAAAAAGAAATTTTTATCAATAAAAGAAGATGGTCTCGAGTCGTATCATGGTCTTTGCTTCAGTTACAAGTAAGTAACATTGTTATTATCAATACATCAGTATCATCGAAATACATTGCGTGAATATAGGTCTCCGGGGGGTGATCTGCTTCAATAAGTAATCACAAAACCCGGAGACCCGGCCATGATGCCTATGAGTTATGGGGGCTGATTACTCGTAGAAACGGGTGTGGCTGCAATCCTATAACTGGACGAAGGAGCCAAAATTTCTTGATTATTCTTACTTAAAGCTCGATGTGACTCGCGCTAAAGTGGCATGATCTGTTCACTTACGATTACAATCAAACTATGCAGCCCAATGGGGCTTGCTTGATCTTGTTTTTCGTATAGATGCAACGACATGGTATCCACGCGAAAGCCGGCTTATAGTACAAGATAATCAAAAGGGTCATCTAAACCACAAGTCTATGCAGAGTATAAGGCTAAAAAAGCCGGAAACTCAACAAGTATTAAGCATGACTTCAGTATTTATGCGAACAGCTATTGGTCTTCAGCTTGGTAAACAGCAGTGTGTCATCTGAGAAAGGCCACGCCCCCATAGCTCGTACTTTGGGTCATGGGGGCTGGGGACTTCGAAACAGAAACAAACTGTTTAACTACTAAAGCCTGTAAACCTTAGTTTCCGAGTATTGGGGACTTAAAGAAAAGTCCGTCTATCAAAACCTCCGATACTCGGTTAGCCGAGTCTCAAAAGGGAATTAAAAACAAAAATTCAAAGTATCGAGAATAAGCTTATACGTAACACGAGGATCGAGATTATCAAAGGCCAGGGGAGGCAAAAAGTTATCATAAGTTAACAAGCATACAGTCATAGTATCAGCATCAATGGTGCACAGGCGCACCGCAAAAAAATCATATCAGTCTCGAGAAACGCAAAGCACTAGGCAGCATCCTACTCGGCATCCTGAGAGCGGTCCTCCGGGTCTAAGTCTTGGACTTGCTCCTTGGCCTTGCGAGCAGTTTTGCCCGGGCTCTTCACATCTGGACGAACAGGCGGAGGCACGGCTGGGGTAGAGGTAGACGGCTTTACGCCCAGCTCTGCTTCCCTCTTTGCAGCCTCTTCCTTCCTCCTAGCCAGATCAGTCGACCATTTGTCCAACATATCAATAGGGGGGGTGCCTCCACCAGGATAACCTTGCCCTCAGAATCATACGAGCTCATAATCGTGTTTAAATCCATCTTGTCGGCCAAAGCTGTGGCTGAAGGACGTACCGCAGATTGTATAGCTTTGAAATCCTGGGGCTTGAATTTGGATCCGTCAGCTTTAAACTCTGGGAACCCGGATACTACCTTCGCCGGGTCAAGCTTTGGAAAATAAGCCTTCGACAGCGTTAAAGCCCGGGTCATCCCAATTCGGCAGGACGAACGCTTCAGTATTTCAATCCATCCAGGCGCTGTGGAAAAGGCCTGCATAAGGTTCTCCTCGCCCGGGTATACCTCAGAAGGCCACTTGATAGCATCCAGCAAAAGTTTCGTACCGGCAAAAAACGTCCGGAGCACAGTCTTCAGAGTTTTAACTTGAGTAATGGCATTCTCCTCTGGAGCAGCAAGGTTAGCACCTGCAATCGAAAAACACAAAAGCATATCAGTAATTTTGATTATTACAACGGCAAAATGGAGGTAAGCAAGCTAGTTGCAAATAAACAAACTTACTTAGCAAAATACGGTAAGTGTCCGTAATCTGAGTCGATAAGTTCTTCAGCGAGGATTGGGCGGCATTGTACTTCTTCTTGTATGTGGAGACATCTTTTTTCAAAGTCTTTATCTCCGCGTCAAGGGCCTCCCTACGCTTAACTTCAGCCAGCAAGAGCTGCTCAGCCTTAAGTAACGCTTCATCTGACTGAGTAATCTCTGCCTGCAAAGGCCGGGTGAAGCTGTAAGCCGGATATCACGAGAGTATTTCCTCTGAGGAAATGATTACCGAAAAGTATTATGCGAAGTACCGAGGATAATTAAAAAAAATTATACTCGGGACTTGGGGACTGGATGTATAATAAGGAGTATCAAGTAAAAGTTACCTGATGTGCTGCAGCCATACGTTCTAAGACAGTCCCTTCTGAAGCTTTCATGGCGAGAAGAGCGCTCATCAGCTGGTTAAAGTCAGCGTTATCCGAGTTAGATGGCTCGGGTACCTGGAAAGTGGGAAAAGGAGCATTTCTTGTAACAGGAGGTGGCACCCGGGTTATCCGAATATCGGAGTTTGGTCCCCCTCCCGCGCTCGAAGCTGCTCCCGTTTCTTTCTCGCCTACGTGCGAAGCAATGGGATACCCGGCATCATGCCTAGCCAGCTCCGGTGACGACGCTTGCTCATCGCCAGTAGCGGCGAATGCATCATCGGCCGGCTTATTCTCGACCCGGACCTTAGCCTCCGTGCCTTCTTCGTCGCTAATAACAACAGTGGCTCTGCAGAAGGTGCGAGGGTGCAGTTAGTCTTTGGTTGTGAAAAAGGTGGTAAAAGTTGGTATAAACTCTGAGGAAAGAAGTTTACCCGGTGTTCACCGGGAAGTCTGAGGGGAAGCCGCCGCTAGACCCGGAAGATACTAAAAAATGGCAAGAAAGGTCTCGGGTTACGTTGCAAAGGAATGTCCGGAAAGAATTTTTGTTTACGATAAATACCAGAGTGTCGAACCGGGGGCGACGAAGCGACCGGGTTAAGGGTCTCGTTGCCCGGATGGTTCCGGGTTACGCGGCGCCTAGTCGCGGGTGGCTCCTTCAGTCATGATCAAAAGGGGAGAAAATGGGGTTAGCCCCGGAGTGACGTTATGGGAACAAAAATCAAAGTGTAAGGAGATGAAGTAAGAACCTGGAGGGCTATCCTCTGAGATTTCCTCTTTGTTCCGGCTTTGGGGGTCGGTTCCGGCTCTTCCTCCTCGCTGGTGGACCCGCCCCTGCTGTCTTCTTCTTCTTCTTCTTCCTCTTCTTCGTTTTGGCCTCCTCGTTCTGAAAAATATCCGACTTATAGCATAAGGAAGAAGAAAAGGCAGGATATAATGCGTGCAAGGGATTAAGTATATACCTTCATCCGAGTTAACGACATCATCTTCCTCCTCCGCGTCTTCGGAGTTAGGAGGGGTGTTAACCGTCCAAAAGTCATCATCGGCCTGAGGAGAAAATACCAGGGTAATGGTTGATATCGAAACAAGAGAAGCGGATAAAAGTAAGCTGTTAGAAGTCAAAATCAAAAGGTAGAAAACTTACTGCGGGGGCTGGATTCTCGAGGGTAAAAGGTTCTAATCCGGCTATGCCCCGGATTACCTCGAGTTTCTCTGTCAGGAAACCCTTAATTGTTTTGTTAATGTCACCCGGAGCAAGGGTGCTGGTAGAGAATCGGATTGGGTCCGTGGTTTGACCCGAGTATTTGCACATCAGCTTCTCACGAATGGAGTTTGGCTGAATGCGGAAGCTAACCCAGGTCTTTACCAGGTTTAGCCCGATGAGGCCTCGGGCTGACAAGATGGAGATCCTAGCTAGCAAAGGCAAGATCGCCTCCCTGTCCGAGTCAGGGGCGAAGGCGTTGAAAGTCTCGGAGATGTCAAGCTGACCCTCCGAGTAACCCGGCAACTTCTTTTCGCCGGGTGGAGAGGTATCCTGGCAATAGAAGTATGAGAGCTGCCAGTGCTTCACATGAGAATTGAGTGTAATAGGAGGCATTAGGGAGTTCTTGCGGCGCTGGATGGAAACCTCGCCGCAAGTAAGAAGTGCGCCGTCGCCGCTTTCGCGACACGGCTTGCACTGAAAAAGTTCGACGAAGAGAGCCAGACTTGGCGGAGTGCACAAGTAAGACTCGGAAAGAACGATAAAATGAGAGATGTTTAAAATGGAGTTTGGGCCTATATCGAAAATACGGAGTTTGTAGTGGTCTAGGACGTCACGGAAGAAAGGGTGACCCGGAGGCCTGAAGCCCCGGGTCACGTGCTCAACGAAACATATTACCTCGTCCGTTGCTGGGGAAGGTCGGGTTTCGTTGCCTGGTACTCTCCAGTGGATAGCTTCCTGTGGAGGTAGGGTTCCAAGCTCGACCAACTCCTCCGGTTTGGCCGTGGTAACAGAGGACTTCCCCCAATTGGCTGATATGGAATTTGTGGATTTAGCCTTTGCCGGCTGTTTCCCCTGCCTCTTGGGTGCCATAGGATTGACCTGGTAAAACATTGAAGGAAAGGGCGTAAGAAACAAAAACTCGGAAGTTAGTAGATAAGCAGTTACCGGCAATTTAAGCACAAACCGGGTATTGCCTTGCCGAGTCAAGTATGATGTGTCCGGGTATTGTGTGCTATTACAAAATCTATAGAGCTTTCCGTAAAAGCAAATGTTTGGAGAAGTTATGAGGGAGTTTATATGCCTACCATCTGCGAATGATCCGGAGAAGTGAGATTTTCTGAGGAGGGAGAACAAGGGCGGAAATTTTATATGGCCCGAGCCTAGATTGGGGATCTTATTTCTACATTTATGGCCATGTTAATGACTACTGGAGTTAGGAGAGTAATATAAGCTATGAATCCTATCTATGGAGATGTCTATGGTAAGTATCATTGAGCTAATCCGGCGCGGCCCGAGAAATCGCGGACTACTTGATTCAGATCTGATCTGAGGAAAAGATGAGAAATTGCGAGGATGAGCTGAGGAATACGAGGAACTTACCAAAGGGGATTGAAGTAGAGCTTTGCGGAGACAGATGGCGCAAGATTGATGTCCTTTCAAGGTTGTTGGTCGGCGAATCGGGCGCTTGGCGGCGGATTTGGGAGTTGGAGTGAGTCGCGCGGTGGCGGAGCGCAGGCGACGGCGGATGGGCTCCGGCGAGGTGCGTGGGGCTTCCGTGGTGGCACTCCGCGAGCTCAGATTTGAGAAGAAGTGAAATGGGGAAAATGAGCCGTTAAGAGTTGGGTTTGTTCCCTGAGCCCTATTTATAACCGCCCGGATGGAAAAGCCTAGCTTAACGGTCGAGACCCGGGGGGTGCGGAGTAATAATTGGCCATTTCGAAATTTGAAAGGCGCGTTCCATGCACAGACCAATATGATCCCGAGAAAAGGGAAGGGGGAATCTTCTTCTTGGTATCAGCGATAATTATCAAAGAAGGTGCGAAATCACGGAGTTCCCTATTAAGGCTCGAGTTTGGAAGATTAAGGGAGAACCTTTAAGGGAGAGCCGGGTCTTTGCCTGGCCCCCTTGGTGCTAATTCCAGCCATTCGTCAACATATTGTATCTTGATCTTCATGTGTTTTTGTATCCAATATTTCTGCAGGGAATAGCCAGCACTTCGAAGAGTAAATCTTGGAAGCCCAGGCTATTCTGGGGACTACTGATGGGGGGATAGTAACCCGGTAGGCCAACTCCAAGGTGTGATCCGGCCCAAAGGATGTTGCACAGGATCCGGCTAAGAATAAAGAGACTTCTGGAAGGCCCAAAGTTTGTAGGCCTCGTAACCCGGATTGTGGGTTGCGGTAAGGAAAGCTAGGGTTTGTAAGCAAAGTTCGAATAGGACTCAAGATGTGCCTTGAAGGGCAAGTTAGGGGTGTACGGGTGCTTTATAAACCGGCCCCTAGGTTTGGTTTGCCAGAGATTCAAGTCATAGTTGTAACACCTGTTATCAAGTATCCAGTATAATCATATCGAGAGCCGGCGAGTTGCTTTCCGGTTCTTAGATTGCTTTCGCCATGTCCTCCTTCGAGCTAAACCCTCTCCCAAATACCTGTGTCGACTTGCCCCAAGATCAGTTACCCCAGGTAACATCTGCCGTGATTATCCCACGACAACTGGGCCACCCCTTATCATCTTGGTATCAGAGGTATAGGTTGCCTCGGTGAGCTATCAAATTTCCCTTTAGATTTGAGTCTTTTTATTACCTATCCAGAAAATTGCCCACAAAAATAGTTTAGGCTTAGTTTGGCAACAAAGTATTTTTAAAACCAAAGTATTCAAAAACCACAGTATTTCCTTGCCTAGCAAACCAATACTTCAGTTTAGAAAAAAGAGGTACAACCCTCTTTTTCATATACTTCAAAAATAGTGCATTTTTCTAAATATTGAAGTATATAAAACTACACTTTTTGCTACCTCCAAACACCTCAAATTATTCAATACTTTAATATTTGTAGAAACTGAAGTATTCTTGAAATACTTCAAAAATAAGGAGCTCCCAAACGGGGCCTTAGTTCTTGCCATCACCCTAGATAATCACCTTAGTTTCCATTACTATAGCTGTTTTTGTGTTTGATTTCGTGTCACTTTTTTTCTTTTTAGTTTTTGTTTTTTTCGGCTAGGGTTAGGGTTCTTGTTCCTCTAGTCGAGTTTATATCCAAAAACCACAAAAAAATCCGCTGCTCATTACCTTGTTAGACACCCAATCCGATTCCACCTAGTGCTCTACCACGGTAGCAAATCTCCAATTTTTCTGCCGCACCACACCATCCTAGCCACTATCGGGTTCCTACCGCAGCAGGGTTTCGCTAATTTTCCTGCCGCACCGCACCTGCTGCCGCGTCCTACCCGCAAACTGTTTCCCCCCGCTACACGCTTACAAAAGCCCAAAATTCCCCGCAGCGCGCTTACCACTCCACCCGCTTGTGCGCTGCCGCGACACTTAAACGCAGCAGTTTGCTGCCGCACCCTGCCGTTCCTTTGCGCGCACACGTAACACACGCAGCCCCCGAAAAATGCTGTAACGCCCTTACCAATCGATGTAACGCGAGCGTGCGCGCTGCCGCGGTACGAAAACCTGATGTTTCTCTGCCGCCGTGTTATTTTCTGCCGTTAGCGTTTTTGAGCAGTTTTTCTTCTAGATTTTTTCTGTTTTCCTTTTATTTTCCTGTTTTCTTCACTAGGACCAATACATCCACTCTTTGTGAACCATAGCCACAGCCTTTCTACAGCATTCAAATAGGAACTTGCCCACAAGTATAGCTATTTTGTGCTCTGATAGGTTGCTCATTTTTCATCACCACCATTGTGTTCACTTGTGTTTGGTTAATTGTTGCTCCTAGCTTAGTGTAAGGCCATTGGAAAAATACAAAAAAAATAGAAAAAGAAAAAGTATAAAAAAAAGAGAAAAGAGAAAAAGAGAAAAGTGCAATAGGCCATATCATTGCTACTGTTTACTAGTTGAGCTTGCCATTGTGACACTTGGTTTTTCATTGAGCAATCGTGTGCCTGTCAATTTAGAGCCTAGCTAGTGACTTTCTAGTGCATTGCAAAAACTCATCCATATATTTGCATTGCCACATTTGTCTCCATTATTGTGTGAGTTTCCTTGGGTATTTTTATATCTTCACAAAGACATCAAATATGATTGTTACTTTGGTGATTGTTAGGTATCCATACCAAGCCCCACTAAATAACCTTGTTTGCCTTTGTGAGAGTTAAAAACCTGGGTATTCTCTTCTTCACATCAAAGTATATTAATTGCCTATACTTGTGGTAAGTATCTCTATTCACTTTGGAAGGGTAAGATAACCTATTGTCTTGCTAGATTTTTGAGTGAGTTGTGAGAGAACACCACAACCTATACTTGTTTCTATTACACTAACCTACTAATGGATCTTTCTAGTGGTGATCTTGTGCAGCAAAAGAAGGACCATAAGGAGGGAGTATGAGGCTCTAAGAGATGTGTTGGCAAAACAAATCAAGGATAATCATAATGAAATCAACCAATTTGTGCAAGATGCATGTGATCCTTTATATGAGGCTCTCCAAGCTATGGAGACCAAGATGGAGGCCACTCATAAATTGGCTGAAACAAATAGTGGGGAAGTGAGAACCATGAATGAATCTATTGCTCAAATGACTACTACCCTTCCTGGACTTCAAACCATGATTCAAAACAGATTGCCTCTTGTTGATGATGATAATGCTAGTGTCCATAGTGATGCTAATAATGGCTTGGAAGCTAATGGAGAGGTGGATAACTTTCTTGGACGTGGAGCTAGAGGAGATAGAGGCCGAGGAGGACATCATGGCCGAGCTAATCATATGGTGGCAAGGAGAGTGCCCCTCAATGTTGCCCCTGAAAATCCAAGGGAGGATGGTTTGAGTAAGCCAAAATTCTCTATTCCTTCTTTCAGCTTTGATACTATGGATGTGGAAGAATACTTGCTATGGGAGTTGAAAATTGAGAAACTATGGAGAATGCATGAGTACAATGAGGATAGAAAAATCAAGTTGGCATCTTCTGAGTTTGATGGATATGCTCTTAGATGGTGGGATAATCTTGTGAGAAAGAGGCAAGAAGATGGTGAGTTACCCATTGTCACTTGGAACACCATGAAGAGAGTCATGAGGGATAGATTTGTTCCACCAAATTACATAAGGAAACAATTTGATCAATTGCAACAATTGAGGCAAGGTACTATGACTGTTGATGCTTATCATCAAGAGATGGAATTAATCATGCAAAGGGCACGTGTGAGAGAACAATTGGAGCAAACAATGCAAAGGTTTCTTTCAGGTTTGAACTATAAAATCAAGGGCATTGTTAGGCATCACCAATATCATGATATACATGAGTTACTACACCATGCGAGGGAGGCCGAAGCACATCTTATTGAGGAGGCAAAAATTACTACAAGGACAAGGGCTAGATTTCCCATGAGATCATCTACTATGCCTAGTGCACCTCCTCCTCCTTCTCTTAGCCGTGGTGTTTCATCTTCCAAGGCCGAGCCTAGCACCTCTATTGCAAAGAAATCATCACAACCAGCTGTTAGTACCACGGGTTCAAGTGCTTCTACTCCAAGAAATAGAGATATTACATGTCACACATGTGGAGGAAAGGGGCACTTCAAGAGGGATTGTCCAAATACAAAAGTGATGATTATCAATGAGAACAATGAGTATGAGACAGGTGATGATGTCGATCCTAATGATATTGATGATGATGATGGCTATTTTAGTGATACTCCTTTGGATGCTTATGCTACTACTATGCCATCTATTATTTGCACACAAAATTCATTGAGTGTCATGCCTAGTCCTGAAAATCAAAGGTGCAATTTGTTTCAAACAAAGGTTGTTATTGGTCCTAATATGGCTTGCAAAGTCATTATTGATGGAGGGAGTTGCAGGAATTTGGCTAGCAAAGATCTATGTGCAAAACTCATTTTGAAATATTTGCTACACCCTTCTCCTTATCATATACAATGGTTGAGTAGCACGGGACAAATGAAGGTATCTCATATGGTGAGAGTGGAATTTCAAATTGGACCTTACAAGGATACTATTGAGTTTGATGTGGTGCCCATGACAGTTTGCCACTTATTATTGGGAAGACCTTGGCAATTTGATAGAAGTGTGAAGCATGAAGGAAGAGCAAATACTTATGAGTTGCATCATCATGGGAAGACTATTATTTTGAGACCTATGACTCCACAACAAATTGTAAATGAGTCCCAATCCAAAATTGATATGAGAGTGGAAAAAGAGAGAGAGAGGGATGAGGGATCACAAAAATCACAAGCTTTGGGGAGTGATAGTAAAACCAATTCGAGTGGTAAAAAGAGAGAGAACCTATTATGCATGTTAGCCACTAAAGAGGATTTGAGGGAATTTAGGGATGATCCTACATTAGTCCTTATTGTGCTTATTCACAAGGGAGAGATTTTGGTTTGTAATGACATGACCCCTATTCCTCTTGGTGTTTCTCATGTTTTGCAGGATTTTGATGATGTTTTTCCAGGAGATATTCCCTCGGGATTGCCACCATTGAGAGGGATTGAGCATCACATTGATTTAATTCCTGGAGCATCTTTACCAAACCGAGCTCCTTATAGAACTAATCCACAAGAAACAAAGGAGATACAAAGGCAAGTACAAGAGCTACTATATAAAGGTTATATTCGAGTTAGTCTTTCTCCTTGTGATGTCCCCGTTATTTTGGTTCCTAAGAAAGATGGTACTTGGCGCATGTGTGTAGATTGTAGAGCAATTAATAACATCACTATTCGTTATCGTCATCCTATACCACGTTTAGATGACATGTTAGATGAATTAAGTGGTGCTACTCTTTTCTCTAAAATTGATTTGCGTAGTGGATACCATCAAATAAGAATGAAAGAGGGAGATGAATGGAAAACTGCTTTTAAGAAAAATTTGGTTTATATGAATGGTTAGTGTTGCCTTTTGGTTTAACTAATGCACCTAGTACTTTCATGAGATTAATGAACCATATTTTGAGAAACTTTATTGGTCGATTTGTGGTAGTTTATTTTGATGATATTCTCATATATAGCCACAATGAACATGAACACATTGATCATATTAGACAAGTTTTGCAAGTGCTAAGATAAAATAAATTGTATGGTAATCTTGAGAAGTGCACTTTTTGCAAAGATAGGGTCATATTTCTTGGTTATGTTGTTTCTAAGCATGGAATTGAAGTTAATACATCAAAAATTGAAGCTATTCGAAATTGGCCAATTCCAACTAATGTGAGTCAAGTTAGAAGTTTTAATGGGCTTGCTAGTTTCTATAGAAGATTTGTGCCTAATTTTAGTACAATTGCTGCCCCTTTAAATGATCTAACTAAAAAGGGTGTTGATTTCGAATGGGGTGTTGCTCAAGATATTGCTTTTGATACATTGAAAGAAAAGTTGATTTCGGCCCCACTTCTTATGCTTCCAAATTTTGATAAACAATTTGAGATTGAATGTGATGCTAGTGGCATAGGTATTGGAGGTGTGCTCATGCAAGAAAAGAAACCTATTGCCTATTTTTCTGAAAAATTGAATGGTGCACAATTGAATTATTCTGTTTATGATAAAAAATTATATGCACTTGTGAGAGTTTTAGAGGTGTGGAAACATTATTTGTGGCCTAAAGAATTTATTATACATAGTGATCATGAAGCATTGAAATTCTTAAAGTGCCAATCTAATTTGAATAAGAGACATGCTAAATGGGTTGAGTTTATTGAATCTTTTCCATACATCACTAAACATAAAAAGGTATTGGATAATGTAGTTGCTGATGCTTTGTCAAGAAAGAATATGTTACTCTCAAATTTAGAAATTAAGGTTTCGGGTTTGGAGGGTATTAGAGATTTATATGATGAAGATAATGAATTTTCTATGCCATTTAATAAGTGTACTAATGTTAAGGCATGGGATAAATTTCATATACATGATGGATACTTGTTTAGAGCTAACAAATTATGTATTCCCGAGTGTTCTTTGCATTTGTTCTTAATACAGGAATCTCATAGTGGAGGTTTGATGGGACACTTTGGAAGAGAGAAGACATTGCTTATGTTGGCTGAAAATTTCTATTGGGCCCATATGAGGAGAGATGTGTATAGATTGGTGCAAAGATGCATTACTTGCAACAAATCCAAATAAAAGCTAAAACCCCACGGGTTGTACACACCATTGCCATCACCTAGTACACCATGGGAGGATATAAGTATGGATTTTGTTTTGGGCTTGCCAAGGACAAAAAGAGGACATGACTCTATCTTTGTGGTTGTGGACAGATTTTCAAAGATGGCTCACTTCATTGCTTTCCACAAGAGTGATGATGCTTCTCACATTGCAAATTTATTCTTTAGAGAAATTGTGAGATTACATGGAGTGCCAAGAACTATTGTTTCAGATAGAGATGTCAAGTTCATGAGTTACTTTTGGAAGACACTTTGGGGTAAGCTTGGAACCAAATTATTATTTTCCACTACTTGCCACCCCCAAACTGATGGCCAAACCGAGGTGGTGAATAGACCATTGTCCAAATTATTGAGAAGCATGATCAAGAAAAATTTGAAGGAGTGGGAGGAGTGTTTGCCCCATGTGGAATTTGCATATAATAGAGCTGTGCATTCAACTACTCAATTATGTCCTTTTGAGGTGGTTTATGGTTTCAAGCCTATTACTCCTCTTGATTTATTACCACTTCCTTTACATGAGAGAATTAATATGGAGGCATCAAAGAGGGATGATTTTGTGAAAAGGATACATGAGAAAACAAAAGAGGCTATAGAGAAGAGAGGAAAGCATGTGGCCGAGAGGGTGAACAAGAAGAGGAAAGAAGTGATTTTTCGGCCAGGAGATATGGTGTGGGTGCACTTTAGAAAAGATAGATTTCCCACATTGAGAAAATCAAAATTGATGCCTAGAGGTGCTGGTCCTTATAGAGTTATTTCAAGGATCAATGATAATGCATACAATATTGACCTCCCAATTGATGAGTTTGGTGTTAGCAATTCTTTTAATGTAGCTTATTTGACACCTTACCATGGAGATGATTTAGCATCGAGGTCGATTCCTTTTCAAGAGGGGGAGGATGATGAGGACATCCCTAGTTATTCACCTATTGTTACACATGAGGATGCTCATATACAAGCTAATGAAGTAAGGATTGGTCCAATGACAAGATCAAGAACCAAGCTATTAAAACAACAGGTGAATTCACTCCTACTTGAGTATGATGTTTATAATTGTGAGAGCTTTATACTACCTAAATCCTTGCACTTATGTATTCTCAGGTTTGTTGATAACACAAGCATGAATGGAGGAGATCATGGAGAGGAGATACAGGATGAAGATGGACTAGAAGAGGAGATGGAGATCAATTGCTAGCATGGTGAAAACAACAAATAACAAAAGTTATGATGACAAGGGGATGGTGCCTCCACAAGGTCAAATGCACTAAGTGTGGAAAACAATGCCATTATGTTATTCCACACTCATTTATGGACAAAGCAAGAGGAGGGCGCCCACAAGGAAGCATCTATGCGCCATAATGAGTCCTAGTAGTAGTAGGTTTGGTTTGTATACCAATTGTGGCCGCATCCCACTTAATTGGGTCGGTTTGTATCTATTTGTGTCCTAGTAGGAGTCCTAGACCTAGTAGGTTTCGTGCTTGCGCAAGGGAGCCCCTTTGTGGCCACACCCCCTCTCATATATACCCCTTTGGGCGCATAGGAGAGGGTTAGACTATGTTAAAACTAAAACCCTACACCTCTAGATTGAATCAGCGTGTAAGCCTTCATCTGGAAGTTCATCTGCAAACTTTACGTGTTACCTGCTGTTCCACTAGGAATAAGACGGTACAGGACCACTTGTAGTCGGTGGATTACTTGTGCAAGAGTGTGGAGTTGAGAATATCCTTGGGGTTGCTATCTTTTGCATTGGCATCAGGGATCAGCCGGGAGAGTTCTTAGTGGCGCACTAGTTATCATATTGAAGTTATCTGTGAGTTCATTGAGAAGATTGGGCCACCCCTTATCAGGACTCATTTACAATTTGTTGTGGAGTCATAGGCCTCAAAATAATAGTCTTCCCATGATGATGCAACTCATAAGTATTTGATCTTCCTTCATGCTTCACACTGATATCAAATTGCTATGGTCTCCCCAATAATAAGTGGCAAACTGTCATAGGAACCACATCAAACTCAATAGTATCCTTATAAGGACCAATCTGAAATTCCACACGCACCATATGAGTCACTTTCATTTGTCCCGTGCTACTCAACCATTGTATATGATAAGGACAAGGGTGTGGTAAATATTTCAGATTTAACTTGGCACATAAATATTTGCTAGCCAAATTTCTGCAACTCCCTCCATCAATAATGACTTTGCAAGCCATATTAGGACCAATAACAGCCTTTGTTTGAAACAAATTGCACCTTTGATTTTCAGGACTAGGAATCACACTCAAAGATTTTTGTGTGCAAATAATAGTTGGCATGTTAGTAGCATATGCATCCAATGGAGTATCACTCAAATAACCACCATCATCATCATCATTATCATTAGGATCAACATCATCACCTGTCTCATACTCATTGTTCTCATTGATAATCATCACCTTTGTATTTGGACAATCCCTCTTGAAGTGCCCCTTGCCTCCACATGTATGACATGTAATATCCCTATTTCTTGTAGTAGAAGCACTTGAACCCGTGGTACTTGCATCTGGTTGTGATGATTTATTGTTAATAGAAGCACTAGGCTCGGCCTTGGATGATGAAACACCTCGGCTAAGAGAAGGAGGAGGTGGTGCACTAGGCATAGTAGATGATCTCAAGGGAAATCTACTCCTTTTCCTTGCTGTAATTTTAGCCTCTTCATTGTTGTGTGATTCGGCCTCCCTAGCATGATGTAATAATTCAAGCATATCATGATATAGATGATGCCTAACAATGCCCTTGATTTTATAATTCAAACCTGAAAGAAACCTTTGCATTGTTTGCTCCAATTGCTCTCTCACACGTGCCCTTTGCATGATTAATTCCATCTCTTGATAATAAGCATCAACAATCATAGTAACTTGCCTCAATTGTTGCAATTGATCAAATTATTGCCTTATGTAATTTGGTGGAACAAATCTATCCCTCATAACTCTCTTCATGGTGTTCCAAGTGATAATGGGTAATTCACCATATTCTTGCCTCTTTCTCACAGTAGTATCCCACCATCTAAGAGCATATCCATCAAACTCAGAAGAAGCCAATTTTATTTTTCTATCCTCGTTGTAATCATGCAATCTCCATAGCTTCTCAATCTTTAGTTCCCATAGAAAATATTCTTCCACATCCATAGTATCAAAGTTGAAAGAAGGAATAGCAAATTTGGGCTTACTCAAACCATCCTCTCTTGGATTTTCAGGAATCACATTATTGGGCACTCTCCTTGCAACCAAATTATTAGCTCGGCCTTGATAACCTACTCGGCCTCTCTCTCCTCTAGCTCCACGGCCATGAAAGTTATCCGCTTCACCATTGGCTTCCAAGCCATTATTAGCATCACTATGGACACTAGCATGATCATCCTCAACAAGTGGTAATCTATCTTGAATCATTGTTTGAAGTCCAGCAAGGGTAGTGGCTAATTGAGCAATAGAATCATTGATTGTTTTCACTTCCCCATTGTTGTTTTCGGCCAACTTATGTGTGGCCTCCATCTTGTTCTCCATAGCTTGGAGAGCATCATATAAAGGATCACATGCATCTTGCACAAATTGCTTGATTTCATTATGATTGTCTTTGATTTGTTTTGCCAACACATCCTTAGAGCCTCATACTCCCTCCAATTAACTCCCTCCGTATGGTCCTTCTTTTGCTGCACAAGACCACCACTAGAAAGATCCATTAGTAGGTTAGTGAAATAGAAACAAGTATAGGTTGTGGTGTTCTCTCACAACTCACTCAAAAATCTAGCAAGACAATAGGTTATCTTACCGTTCCAAAGTGAATAGAAATACTTACCACAAGTAGAGGCAATTAATGTACTTTGATGTGAAGAAGAGAATACCCAGGTTTTTAACTCTCACAAAAGCAAACAAGGTTATTTAGTGGGGCTTGGTATGGATACCTAACAATCACCAAAGTAACAAGTCCTATTTGATGTCCTTGTGAAGATATAAAAATACCCAAGGAAACTCACACAATAATGGAGACAAATGTGGCAATGCAAATATATGGATGAGTTTTTGCAATGCACTAGAAAGTCACTAGCTAGGCTCTTAATTGACAGGCACAAGATTGCTCAATGAAAAACCAAGTGACACAATCGCAAGCTTCAACTAGTAAACAATAGTATCAATATGGCCTCTTTGCAATTTTCTGTTTTTCTCTTTTCTCTTTTTTCTATTTTTTTGTATTTTTCCAATGTCCTTAAACACAACTACGAGCAATATGAACCAGTAAACTAGTGAACACAATGGTGGTGATGAAAATGAGCAACCTGTCAGAGCACAAAAATAGCTATACTTGTTGATGAGGACATCCCTAGTACATTGCCACCTAAACAAGATGAAGTGAGACTTGGACCAATGACAAGATCAAGGACCAAGGTACTAGAACAACAGGTGAACTCAATCCTTATTGATTTGTGATTATGAGAATTTTATATTACCTAAGTCTATGCATTTATGTATGATTAGGTTTATTGATAACACAAACATGATGGAGGAGAACAATCAAGAGGAGCTAGAAGAAGATTATACAAGTGATGACAAGAATGGAGCCATGGTGAAAACAATGCTAGAAGATGGTGAAAACAATAATGCCATGGTGAAAACAAGTGATCAAGATGGTGAAAACAACTAATAACAATTGTTATTCAATAGAAACAATTGTTATTCATCAAGACAAGGGGATAGGTGCCTCCACTAAGTCAAATGCGCCTCATAAAATCCTATTACATATAGGTTTGGTTTGTATACCATAATGTGGCTGAATCCCTTAATGGTGGATCGGTTTGTTTCTCTCTTTGAGTCATAGTTGGACTCCTTGTCCTAGTAGGAGTCCTAGTCCTAGTAGGAGGAGGGTTGCTTGCGCAAGGCACCCTTGTGGCCGCACCCCTCCACCTATATATGACCTCCACCTGCGTGTGGATTAGAGGGAACCAGTTTAAACCAAAACCAACAAACCCTAGCCTCTAGATTGTATTGCTTTGTAAGCATTCACCTTGAAGTTTACCAATTGCAAAGTTGCGTGATATCTTGTTATTCCATCTGGGAATAGGGGGATACATGTGATGAAGGTGTTGACCTCTAAGTTGGCCCGATCTTCACGAATCGACAAGAACGAACGAAGAACGCACGAAGAACGCGATGAACACGATGAACACGAGAGGGGAATCGAGGGGAAATCGAGGGCAAACGCGCGGAAACACAAAAGGGGGAAGATAACTCGTGAAGCCTACGAGGGATCGCAAACCCAAGTCAACAACACGCTAATTGAAACCGTTTCTCTTACCGGCCGGTCCACCGATCCAACAGAAGCCCAAAAGGGGAAGGTTGGCAAGCGCTACTAGAATCACTATGTGAGAGAGTAGCTCCTTGGAGAGATCTTGATACAATCCTAGATGAACATCATCAACATAGGAGTGGCCTCATAAGAGGAGTCACCTCAAAAGAGGGATACAAGGGCAAAGCCCTAAACTCTCGAAAACAATGCTCAAAACTATTCCTATCCCTAGATCTAGCCACCGGGGTCCCTTATATAGCTCGGGGTCGAAACGGGGGTCAAAACGGTGCAAAAACGGGTCAATTCCGTGCATTTTGGGGCCACGCCGGCCTGGGAGCCGGCCTGGCCGGCCTGGGAGGCGCAGAGGCCGGCCTGGAGGGGTGGCCGGCCTGGGGCCGGGGTGGGATGGAGGCAGGCCGGCCTGCAGGCCGGCCCCTTCTGTGGGGTGCCCGGCCTGGGGCCGGGGTGGAGGAGGCCAGGCCGGCCTGCAGGCCGGCCCCTTCTGTTGGGTACCCGGCCTGGGGCCGGGGTGGAGGGAGCCAGGCCGGCCTGGAGGCTGGGGTGCTCGGGCAGGGGGCCGGCCTGGAGGCTGGGGGGAGGCCGGCCTGGCCGGGAGGGAGGCCGGGAGACCCCATTCTCCTCCGTTCTTCCACCTCGGGACTCCGATCTTGACGCCGTCTTCACCCACGTTCTTCCTAGCTTCATGTGCACCTTCTTGGATGTGTTCTTGAGCATCTTGGGCACCATCTTGGGTCTCCATGTGGTGATCCCACCTATGCATGTAGAGGGGTATTTCATGAGGTAGAGCACCGTTCACCAAGTCACCGGAAACATACGGAGAAAGGAGTGAGTTCACCTTGTGGTGTGTCGATGTTGTGCTTGGTGGAATACGGTGGGCTACATCATCTCCCCCCCCTTGAAAAAGAGTCGTCCTCGACTCTCGTTTCATCCATATGTGAGCGGGAGAAGGAATCTTGACAACGAAGATGTCGTTGAAGTTGAGCCGCGTGTCGAAATCCATGTGACGGTAGGCTCGTAGTGGGGGCGGTCCAAAGGTGATGAAGATCATGAAATGGCCCCCCGTGGATGGTTGAGGAAGATCTTGCGAGGCGGTGTAGTCGTTGAAGTTGAGCCTCTTATCGAAGATCATGCCAAGGTATGCTCGTGGAGGGTGTAGTCCAAAGACGATGACGATCTTGACATGATCCTCCATGGGTGGATGAGGATGAGCTTGACATGAGATGTAGTCGTCGTCGAAGAGCTCAAGAGGGTGTTGCTCCATGGGTTGCGGAAGCGGTAGAGTGTAGATGAACTTGACGTAGTGGTTGTTGTTGATGCTCGTGTCGAAGTCCATGTACATCGTGGCGGTTGGCATGTAGTCGTGGTGGTCATTGTCGTTGACGCGCTTGTCGAACTCCAAGTGCATCTTGACAATTGGTATGTAGTCGTGGGAGTCATTGTCGTTGACGCGCTTGTCGAACTCCAAGTACATCTTGACGTAGGGGATGTAGATGAAGAAGTCGTTGTCGGGGATGCGCATGTGGAACTCCAAGTACATCTTGACATGAGGGTTGTAGGCGTAGAAGTCGTTGTCGTGGACGCGCTTGTCGAACTCCATGCACATCGTGACATGTGGTATGTAGGCGTAGAAGGCGTTGATGTCGAAGTGCTTGTGACGCGCCGTGTAGATCTTGACTTGAGGAGTGTGGGTGGAGGATGCTTTGTCGTAGAAGCTCTTGTCAATCTCCATGGGGATCATGATGAGCGGCATATGCTCCTTCCAACCCTTCAAGTCGGTGTCGATGTTCATGCGATGTGGAGAGCCTTGGATGTGGAGAAGGCGATGATGTCGAGGATGCTTGATAGGGTCACCAAATCTCTGCAAAATAGACAACAAAGATGGAGAGAAAGTTGGTAAGCCGTTAGTGTCGATAAGCACACATGGGATTTTGCTCTCAACTCTCATCTCACTTTTGGTGGCTAACAAGGCGAGGCCTCTATGAACACTCATGCTTTTTCCACTCATTATGGGCTTGTGGCTCTCACTCACGTGATGGTGGATCTCTCTCTCACCACTCATCTCACTAGAAGCTTGAGAGGGGACACTAGAAGGCTCCAAAGTCTTGGCACAAGAGGTGTGCGGGTTTGTCGAAGTCGTTGCATTGCTTGGAGTCGGTAGTGTCATAGCATGTGGCGAGGAGGACGCAATCATCTCATCTCTTGGGTTGATCTCCAAGTGTGGAAAGGGTGGCTTTCTTGGAGGAGGAGGTAGGGTCATGGCTTGTGTCGAAGGAAGCTCCATCAATTGGTAATGTAAGCCATGCCTTGTAGCATCCTCAAATGGTCGATGATGATGATGATGAAGATTTCCTTGGCTAGAATGGTGGCTTGAGCGTGGCCTTGTGGAGGTTGGCATGAGATGCTTGGAAGTCAAGCGGAGAGTCTCACCCAATTCGTCATTACCTCCATCAATGATAGATGGGCCATTGACGCCGGCTCTAGAGAGGTTGCATCGTTGGTCCTTATCTTGAGGATAGGCTTGAAGAACTCGTGTCAACACTCGCGATGAGTTCGCGGCCTCATTGCAATAGACGCTTTCGTCACCATTGGTCGGCATGTCCAAGGAATTGAGAGCTAGTTGGTGCAAGGCATAGTATTGGCCTTCACTCATGTAGGCATGGTCACCATTTTGGTTGGCAACCAAGATCATCTCATTGGTAGCATTGGGAGCTCTCTTGTCGATGGTCGGAGTTGCCACTTGTGTCATTGGAGACGAAGAAGAAGAATGCCTTAGAGATGATGGCAAGGGATGAGCCTCTTTGACAATGTCACATGCATCAATGTCTTCATCATAGAGTGGTAGAGTGGTCTCCTCATGCATATGGTGATGTTGATCTTGTGTCATGGGAGGAATAGCTTCGCACTCTTGATGTTGTTGTTGCTCTTGTGGCGATGAGGGAAGCTCATGCTCTTGATCATGGAGGTCATTGTTCATCCTCAAAGAATGTCGCACATGATGTAGATGTAGTGGTGATGATGAAGTGAATCTCGCCTCATGTGATGAAGAAGGAGGAGGATCCTTGTCGAAGGTGGGGTGCGAATAGAAAGCACAATCTTGATGAAGATGAGGTGGCGGCTCCCATTCCTCATATGGATGATGACGCTTATGGTCCTTGCACCTTGTAACATTGAGGCCAACGGCGCTCAAGTCGTTGTCTTCATGGCCTTGATGATGCGATGGAAATCCGTGGTCAAGGTGATGCGGTGCTTCATCCAATATGGTAGGAGAAGAATCATGGATGGCATCTCCATTTGACGCACCATCTTGGTCGCCGCCTTGGCAATCCCACATTATGTGACCATGGCCCTTGCAAATGGGGCATAAGAGGTCTTCATCTTGAAGGAGAGGGGAAAGTAGGCTCATAGCATCCGTGCCTAGTGGTGGTCGAAGTGGGCGCTCATAAGGGTCTTCATCAAAGAGAGGAAGTGAGAGATCATTTGTAGCAAGCCCACTTGGTTGTTGATGATGGTGGCGCTCAATGGGGTCTTCCTCGAAGATGGGGAAAAACAAGCCATAGGGAGCATTCGCACTCGCTTGATGTTGAGAAGTTCTCTCATGTGGGTCTTCATCAAAGATAGGCGGTGGAAGCTCATGTGGGTCATCCTCGTTGGTTTGGCGATGGCGATCATGATGGAGAGGATGGCGCCGATGGTCATTGTGGTGGAGTCGAGGGAGGCATTCGCTAGAAGCCATGTCGGGAGCACCTTCTTGATAATGGCCTTGGTCTTGGTGGTCATTGTGGTGGTGACACACATTTTGCCTTGGAAGCCTTGAATGTGGGCGAGCACCATCCATGAAGCCATTTAGACCAATGTCATGAGTCGAGCGTGGAGAAGGTGGATGATGAAGAATATCCGGTCGTAGAGGGTGATCTTGAAGAGGGTCACCACGGCCTTGTCGGTGTCGAGGTCGAGGTAGTGGTGATGGCGAGCGATGCTCAAACCAATGTCGTCGCGGAGCTTGTGGTGGAAGATGCGGTGAGGTGGGTGTACCACTCTCTTCCATATGGCGATGGTGATCATGGCGACGGTCTTGGTGATGAGCGTGGTGATGAGAGCGGGAAGCTTGTCGATGACGAAGCTTGCGGCGTTCCCGCCCCTCATGTGTGGGATGACTCCGAAAGTCATTTGGATGCCTTGGCTTCACCATATGAGTCACTTTCATTTGTCCCGTGCTACTCAACCATTGTATATGATAAGGACAAGGGTGTGGTAAATATTTCAGATTTAACTTGGCACATAAATATTTGCTAGCCAAATTTCTGCAACTCCCTCCATCAATAATGACTTTGCAAGCCATATTAGGACCAATAACAGCCTTTGTTTGAAACAAATTGCACCTTTGATTTTCAGGACTAGGAATCACACTCAAAGATTTTTGTGTGCAAATAATAGTTGGCATGTTAGTAGCATATGCATCCAATGGAGTATCACTCAAATAACCACCATCATCATCATCATTATCATTAGGATCAACATCATCACCTGTCTCATACTCATTGTTCTCATTGATAATCATCACCTTTGTATTTGGACAATCCCTCTTGAAGTGCCCCTTGCCTCCACATGTATGACATGTAATATCCCTATTTCTTGTAGTAGAAGCACTTGAACCCGTGGTACTTGCATCTGGTTGTGATGATTTATTGTTAATAGAAGCACTAGGCTCGGCCTTGGATGATGAAACACCTCGGCTAAGAGAAGGAGGAGGTGGTGCACTAGGCATAGTAGATGATCTCAAGGGAAATCTACTCCTTTTCCTTGCTGTAATTTTAGCCTCTTCATTGTTGTGTGATTCGGCCTCCCTAGCATGATGTAATAATTCAAGCATATCATGATATAGATGATGCCTAACAATGCCCTTGATTTTATAATTCAAACCTGAAAGAAACCTTTGCATTGTTTGCTCCAATTGCTCTCTCACACGTGCCCTTTGCATGATTAATTCCATCTCTTGATAATAAGCATCAACAATCATAGTAACTTGCCTCAATTGTTGCAATTGATCAAATTATTGCCTTATGTAATTTGGTGGAACAAATCTATCCCTCATAACTCTCTTCATGGTGTTCCAAGTGATAATGGGTAATTCACCATATTCTTGCCTCTTTCTCACAGTAGTATCCCACCATCTAAGAGCATATCCATCAAACTCAGAAGAAGCCAATTTTATTTTTCTATCCTCGTTGTAATCATGCAATCTCCATAGCTTCTCAATCTTTAGTTCCCATAGAAAATATTCTTCCACATCCATAGTATCAAAGTTGAAAGAAGGAATAGCAAATTTGGGCTTACTCAAACCATCCTCTCTTGGATTTTCAGGAATCACATTATTGGGCACTCTCCTTGCAACCAAATTATTAGCTCGGCCTTGATAACCTACTCGGCCTCTCTCTCCTCTAGCTCCACGGCCATGAAAGTTATCCGCTTCACCATTGGCTTCCAAGCCATTATTAGCATCACTATGGACACTAGCATGATCATCCTCAACAAGTGGTAATCTATCTTGAATCATTGTTTGAAGTCCAGCAAGGGTAGTGGCTAATTGAGCAATAGAATCATTGATTGTTTTCACTTCCCCATTGTTGTTTTCGGCCAACTTATGTGTGGCCTCCATCTTGTTCTCCATAGCTTGGAGAGCATCATATAAAGGATCACATGCATCTTGCACAAATTGCTTGATTTCATTATGATTGTCTTTGATTTGTTTTGCCAACACATCCTTAGAGCCTCATACTCCCTCCAATTAACTCCCTCCGTATGGTCCTTCTTTTGCTGCACAAGACCACCACTAGAAAGATCCATTAGTAGGTTAGTGAAATAGAAACAAGTATAGGTTGTGGTGTTCTCTCACAACTCACTCAAAAATCTAGCAAGACAATAGGTTATCTTACCGTTCCAAAGTGAATAGAAATACTTACCACAAGTAGAGGCAATTAATGTACTTTGATGTGAAGAAGAGAATACCCAGGTTTTTAACTCTCACAAAAGCAAACAAGGTTATTTAGTGGGGCTTGGTATGGATACCTAACAATCACCAAAGTAACAAGTCCTATTTGATGTCCTTGTGAAGATATAAAAATACCCAAGGAAACTCACACAATAATGGAGACAAATGTGGCAATGCAAATATATGGATGAGTTTTTGCAATGCACTAGAAAGTCACTAGCTAGGCTCTTAATTGACAGGCACAAGATTGCTCAATGAAAAACCAAGTGACACAATCGCAAGCTTCAACTAGTAAACAATAGTATCAATATGGCCTCTTTGCAATTTTCTGTTTTTCTCTTTTCTCTTTTTTCTATTTTTTTGTATTTTTCCAATGTCCTTAAACACAACTACGAGCAATATGAACCAGTAAACTAGTGAACACAATGGTGGTGATGAAAATGAGCAACCTGTCAGAGCACAAAAATAGCTATACTTGTTGATGAGGACATCCCTAGTACATTGCCACCTAAACAAGATGAAGTGAGACTTGGACCAATGACAAGATCAAGGACCAAGGTACTAGAACAACAGGTGAACTCAATCCTTATTGATTTGTGATTATGAGAATTTTATATTACCTAAGTCTATGCATTTATGTATGATTAGGTTTATTGATAACACAAACATGATGGAGGAGAACAATCAAGAGGAGCTAGAAGAAGATTATACAAGTGATGACAAGAATGGAGCCATGGTGAAAACAATGCTAGAAGATGGTGAAAACAATAATGCCATGGTGAAAACAAGTGATCAAGATGGTGAAAACAACTAATAACAATTGTTATTCAATAGAAACAATTGTTATTCATCAAGACAAGGGGATAGGTGCCTCCACTAAGTCAAATGCGCCTCATAAAATCCTATTACATATAGGTTTGGTTTGTATACCATAATGTGGCTGAATCCCTTAATGGTGGATCGGTTTGTTTCTCTCTTTGAGTCATAGTTGGACTCCTTGTCCTAGTAGGAGTCCTAGTCCTAGTAGGAGGAGGGTTGCTTGCGCAAGGCACCCTTGTGGCCGCACCCCTCCACCTATATATGACCTCCACCTGCGTGTGGATTAGAGGGAACCAGTTTAAACCAAAACCAACAAACCCTAGCCTCTAGATTGTATTGCTTTGTAAGCATTCACCTTGAAGTTTACCAATTGCAAAGTTGCGTGATATCTTGTTATTCCATCTGGGAATAGGGGGATACATGACCACTTGTGATATTTGATTACTTGTGCAAGAGTGTGTAGTTGAGAATATCCAAAGAGCTTGATTGTTGTTGCATTGGCAACAGGGGTCAGCTAAGTGAGAGGTCTCAGTGTAGCACTACTTATCCACATATCAAAAAAATACAAAAAGAGAGAGAAGCTCATTGAGAAGATTGGGCCACCCCATATCATCTTGGTATCAGATTCTCAGGTTTACTCGGTGAGCAAAGTTATCTTTACTTTTAGTTGTTTTTATTCCTATCTAGAAAAAGCCAAAAAATATTAGGTTAGATTTGCCGGAGACTAGATCAACACCAAATTGTTACTATAATTGCTGTTTCTTGTTGATTTGTGTATTTGTTTTTCTGTTTTTAGGGTTCATCTATCTATTTTTTTCCAACCATATCAAAAAACTCACAAAAAATTAGTTCTAGTCGTGTGGTTTATCTCTCGGGAAAGTCTAGACCTACATCTTGTTTGCAAAGTGATATAGTTTTTCGAGTGTTCTTAGTGCGGATATCATTGCCTCTATTTGCTCTACGGGTGCCTATTCATATTCGGATTCAAATCTGTTTCCTACCGCTATCGCCAAAAGTGCCGCCGTGGTTGCTTTTCTAGCCGCAGTCGGATTCCTGCCGCGGGTCGAAAACGCGTCCAAAACGCTGCCGCCGCTGCCACCACCCCACCGCACCACTACATCCTTACCAAAACCGCCTCCGGTGCCACTTTTTCCTTATCAGCGCCCGTCCGCCCCCATACCGCACTCGGTTTCCCACCCGCGCTCGGACTCGCTGCCGTGAGGCCAAAACGCGTGCAAATCTTTGCCGCCGCTGCCGCACGCGCCTAGTCCAACTCGGACTCCACCTGCGCGTTACAAATACCACACCCGCTCCCACCCGCAGCTTACCAGACACCACACCACACCACCCGCGCTCTGCCGTGAAGTTTCACCGCACGCTGCTGTGAGTTTGCTGCCGTGAGCCGTTTTTGTGCTGTTTTCGCTGCCGTACGGCACAAAACGAGCATTTTTTCTGCCGTGAGCTCATTTTTCCACTGTTTTCTTTAGTTTTTCTTTTGTTTTCTTCCTTGTTATCTCTAGATTCCTGTTCTGATCTTTGACAAGCCCTAGCTACAACATTCTACAGCTATATTTAGGTTCCCAAAACCCAAAGACTAGCTATTTTATTGCTCTAACAGGCTTCTCATTTGATCAAATCTGTCCACTATTTTTATTTTCCATCTACTTATTGCTCCTAATTGATTCAAAGGCTATTGAAAAAAAACAAAAAAAATAGAGAAAAAGGAAAAAGTATAAAAAAATAGAATGAAATAAAAAATTCATAAGAGGCCGTGCTACTTATCACTAGTGGAAGCTATTTCATATTGGAAATTTTGTGGACAAATTGAGCAATCTTGTGCCTGTTTCATTAAGTATTTGCTAGTGTCTTTCTAGTGCTTGCAAAATCTCTACCATATATTTTCTAGCCACAATTGTCTCCAAGTGTGAGTGTGTTTCCTTAGTACTTTTTATCACATTAAGCAGTGCATTGGAGTTGCTATTTTGGTGTTGTTAGGAATCCCAACCAAGCCCCACCAAAAACCCTGCTTGCATTGTAATACTTGATAGCTCGGTTATTCTCTTCTCACACCAAAGCACACTGATCATTGCTCCTTGTTGGTAAGTTGATCTTTTTCTCTCTTGGAACATCAAGTGAAGCCATCTTTGCTTGGTTTTGAGTGAGTTGAGAGAGGCACCACAAACCCATTTATTATTTTGTTACTAACAAGTTAATCATGAGTTCTTCTAGTGATGTTGATGTGCAGGCAAAGAAGAAACCCGAGGATGTTGTCCAATGGAATGAGTATGAGGCATTGAGAGATCATATGTATAAAAGAATTGCTAATGTGGTTGAGAAAAGTGATGACCTCTTGAGAGAAGAGATGACTACACTTGATTTGAAGATAGAAGCTTGTGCATCTCAAGATTCTGTCAATCAGATTAAAGATACTTTGAGGACATTGACACAACAAGTGACTACAATTGCAAATATAGTGCAACAAATTCAACAAGGACCTCAAGCTATTGCTCAAATTGAGGATGGGAGAGGAAATCTTAATGAAGGCCATGGAGGATTGGCAAGAAGAGTACCATTGGAAAATAAGAGAGAGAATTATGGCTTGGGAAAACCAAAATTCTCTATCCCTAGTCTTGCTTGTGATTCTGAAGATGTGGAAGAGTACTTGATGTGGGAGCTAAAAATTGAGAAATTATGGAGACTCCATGAGTACCCCGAGGAGAGGAAAGTGAATCTTGCATCTTCTTCATTTGATGGCTATGCTCTTTTGTGGTGGGATGGCATTACAAGAGATAGAGAAGAAAAGGAAGAAGAGGAAGTGAACACATGGAGAGACATGAAACAATTGCTAAGAGAAAGATTTGTTCCCAAGAATTATATTAGAACTCTCTATGACAAATTACAACAATTGAAGCAAGGATCCGAGACAGTTGATGCCTATTACAAGGAGATGGAATTAATCATTCAAAGGGCTCGGATTAGAGAGGCTCATGAACAAACAATGCAAAGGTTCTTGAGTGGATTGCAATTCAAAGTGAGAAGCGTTGTGAGGCATGTTCCTTATAACAATATGAGTGAATTACTACATCAAGAAAGGGAGGCCGAAAAGAGATTGCAAGAAGATCTACAAGTGAGTGCAAGGAGAAGTTTTCCTTCACAAAAATCAAATTTTTCATCACCTACACCTCCAACTACTACTACCCATGGGACTTCTAGTTCCAAACCCGAGCCAAATTCAGCAAATTCCAAGAAACCTACTACATCTACTTCGGGTTCTAGTGGTGTTACACCTCCTACAAGGAATAGAGATATGGCTTGCCATACTTGTGGAGGAAAAGGTCACTTTAAGAGGGATTGCCCAAACAAGAAAATTATGCTCCTCAATGCTAATGATGAGTATGAGACTGGAGATGATGTTGATCCCAATGAGGAGGATGCATATGATGATGATGATGGTCCTATTGATGCCTATGCTACAAATTATCCAACTGTTGTTTGCACCAAAGCATTGAGTATTGTTCCTAGCAATGATGAGAGCCAAAGATGCAATTTATTTCAAACCAAGGCAATTGTTGGTCCTAATATGGCTTGCAAGGTGATCATTGATGGAGGGAGTTGCAGAAATTTAGCAAGCAAGGAGTTATGTGCAAAGCTAAGGTTGAGATATATTCCACATCCACATCCATATTATATTCAATGACTCAAGGAGAAGGAGGAAATAAGAGTATGCCAAATTGTGAGAGTGGAGTTCCAAATTGGACCATACAAGGATACTATTGAGTGTGATGTTGTTCCCATGTCGGTTTGCCACCTATTACTTGGAAGACCATGGCAATTTGATAGAAAGGTGCTACACAATGGGAGAGCAAATACTTACCAATTGAATTGGACCAATAAGTACATCATATTGAGGCCTATGACACCCCAACAAATAGTGAATGAATCAAGACAAAAAGTGGAAGTGAATGTTGAGAAGGAGAGAGAGAGGGAAAATATGAGTGAAAACACTACTTCCATTGGGGAAAACAAACCTAGGCCGAGTGGAAAAAGTAAGGGAGTGAGCCTTTTGACAATGTTAGCCACCAAAGAAGATTTGAGAGAGTTTGAGGATGATCCTAGCCTACTACCTATAGTGCTCATGCACAAGGGGGAAATTTTAGTTTCTAATGACATGACTCCTCTTTCTATTGGTGTTTCTAATGTTTTGCAGGAATTTTATGATGTTTTTCCATAAGAAGTGCCCTCGGGATTGCCACCATTGAGAGGGATTGAGCATCAAATTGATTTAATTCCTGGATCTTAATTACCAAACTGAGCTCCCTATAGGACAAATCCCCAAGAGACAAAGGAAATTCAGAAACAAGTACAAGATCTTCTTGATAAAGGTTACATTCGAATAAGCTTATCTCCTTGTGTTGTTCCTGTCATATTAGTTCCTAAGAAAGATGGTACTTGGCGCATGTGTGTAGATTGTAGAGCAATTAACAATATCACTATTCGTTATCGTCATCCTATACCACCTTTGGAAGACATGTTAGATGAATTAAGTGGTAGTGCTGTTTTCTCTAAAATTGATCTGCGTAGTGGTTACCATCAAATAAGAATGAAAGAAGGGGATGAGTGGAAAACAGCCTTTAAAACAAAATTTGGTTTATATGAGTGTTTAGTAATGCCTTTTGGATTAACTAATGCACCTAGTACTTTCATGAGATTAATGAACCATGTTTTGAGAGATTTTATTGGCAAGTTTGTGGTTGTTTACTTTGATGATATTCTCATATATAGCCACAATGAACATGAACACATTGATCATATTAGACAAGTCTTACATGTGCTAAGAGAAAATAAATTGTATGGAAATTTAGAGAAGTGCACTTTTTGCAAAGATAAGGTCATATTTCTTGGTTATGTTGTCTCTAAGCATGGGATAGAAGTTGATGGATCTAAAATTGAAGCAATTAAAAATTGGCCAATTCCCATGAATGTGAGTCAAGTAAGAAGTTTTAATGGACTAGCTGGATTTTATAGAAGATTTGTGAAAGATTTTAGTACTATTGCTGCCCCTTTAAATGATTTGACTAAGAAAGGTGTAAATTTTGAGTGGGGGGTTGCTCAAGATATTGCTTTTGATACTTTGAAAAATAAGTTGATTTCGGCTCCATTATTGATGCTACCAAATTTTAATAAACAACTTGAGATTGAATGTGATGCTAGTGGCATAGGTATTGGAGGAGTGTTAATGCAAGATAAGAAACCAATTGCTTATTTTTCTGAAAAATTACATGGAGCACAATTGAATTATTCTGTCTATGATAAAGAATTGTATGCACTTGTTAGAGTACTTGAGGTTTGGAAACATTATTTGTGGCCAAAGGAATTTATTATACATTCTGATCATGAGGCATTGAAATTTTTAAAGAATCAATCCAATCTTAATAAGAGACATGCTAAATGGGTAGAATTTATTGAATCTTTCCCATACATTATTAAACACAAGAGAGGATTAGATAATGTGGTAGATGATGCTTTGTCTAGGAAAAATATGCTACTCACTAGAATGAATGTGCAAGTTTCGGGTTTGCAAGAATTAAAGCCACTATATGCTCAAGATAAAGAATTTTCTACACCCTATAGTAAATGTTCTAATGTGAAGGCTTGGGATAAATATCATATGCATGATGGATTTTTGTTTAGAGCTAACAAACTATGTATTCCCGAGTGTTCTTTGCGTTCGATGTTATTACAGGAATCTCATAATGGTGGATTGATGGGTCACTTTGGACGAGAGAAAACATTGATTATGTTAGCTGAAAATTTCTATTGGGCACATAGGAGGAGAGATGTTTATATATTTGTGCAAAGGTGTATTACATGCAATAAAGCCAAGTACAAATTGAAGCCCCATGGATTATATACTCCATTGCCAACACCAACTACACCATGGGAAGATATAAGCATGGATTTTGTGTTAGGCTTGCCAAGGACAAAGAGGGGACATGTCGAAGCTCTGGCTCCGCAAATCCCTCAGGTGACCCTATCGGGTTTCGACTAGGAGATGTCATAGGCGCTGGTGAAATCGTCGGCTTGACAGGGAGGCGAGATTTACCCAGGTTCGGGGCCCTCGAAGAGGTAAAACCCTTACTCCTGCCTTCTGCTGATCTGTATTAGACGATTAGATCGATTACAGGGTGCTCGAATCGAGAGTAGATCTCGAGTTTCAAGGCTTTTGTGGTCGTGCGGTCATACTTGGTCCTCTCCTTGGGGGCTCTCCTGGCTTTATATAGATAGCCAGGTCTCGAGTCCAACCCGGAGAGGATACAAACCCTAGCTTGAGTCGGTTACAATCCCTAACTTAACCCGCAAGTTGACGCGGGTGGGCTTTTCATGGGCCTTCTAGAGTACTCCAAGGGCGCTTCCTGTCGGGCCTTGATCAGAAGGCTTGAGAGGGAGTGTCCTTACTCGCAGGGCCCAGGATCCATGCCTTCGTCAGTAGCCCCCGAGCGTGTGCTCGACTGGGATTTATTTCCAGCCGGGTAGACGGTCAGACCCTTTTTTGATTTCCTCCTGGGAGTTCAACTCGACAGTTGTTGTCTACGAAGGGTGTGTTCCCTGTTTCGCGAATTAAAATACTCGAGTATCGAGCAGCATAAGTGCCAGTTTTTGCGGCTATATTAGCAGAAGGATGTGGCACAGTAGCTTGGCTCTCCCGAGAGATCAGGGCCAATTAATTGCGACTAGGGCAAAAACACTCCTGGCCTACACAGATTCGAGACCTCCGACTCGAACCCGATGAGGTGATCGTCACGACTGGGCCGTTGTGGACTTATCGAGTCGAACTTAACCTAAGAGGGTACCCGGCGCGTCCGCTAGGATTTTTCTTCGTGTTGTTGACACGGAACTATGCCGGAGGACGCAGCTTTCGAGTGCGATTCCAGGCCCAAAAGAAAGATCTTTTTGGGTCTTACCTTCATATTCGAAGAATATGGCATCCGGATGTGCCTAGTCGGCTGTACAATCCAGGTTCCTGTGATGTATAATTATCACGCATAAGGTAGGTTCCTTCTACCCGATTAGATTGGTATGAGTTCCGTACGAAAAAGTTTCGTGTAGGAAATGTTAGTTCCGTATGAAAGAGTTTTCATGTTTTGGAAAATTGTGCCCGTACGAAAGAGTTTTCGTGTATAAGGTATGTTTCTCTTGTTCGAAGAGGCTTTGATCCATGAATTTTTTCATGGGAAAATTGTGTTTTATCCGAAGGAATTGATATTCGTGCGAAGATAATTTCGCGTTTGAACTTCCATTCGAAAAAGATTTCCCTTTTGAATGACGAACGCCATGACGTCAAGGCGTGCTCCTCTTCTCCCGATGGGACGTGACGGAGTGGCAGCAGAAGTTGGCCCACCTTGTCAGCTTTTTGACCGGGAAACGAGACGTCGCTCCCGTTTTCTACGCGAAACGCGCAGTAAATGCGCACGATCTTTTGTTAAGATCGTGGCACGAAACAACGTATGCCGCCGCTCCATTTCATCCTTACGCGTGGCAGCCGCGATAGGTGCCACGTTGCGTATCGTACGGCTGAGATTGCTTTACCCCGTATATAAATAGGGGTGTTAGCGCCGCAGTGAAATTTTCCCCGCTCTCTGTCTTCGTCTTCTTCCTTGCGCCCATCTTCATCTTCCTTGCGCTCAAGCTCTCGCTGCGAACAATGGCTGGCGGAAGGAAACGTGGCGCTGGTACTCTGGCGTCTGGCGAGCCTTCTGCGCCATCCGCTCCTCGCGCCGGCGACTGGCGCTCCCCCAACACCACCGCAAAAAGCATCAAAGAGATGCAGCGGGAGGGATTGCTACCGGCGGAGGCGGAGAAGCGCGTCCGCCTCGGGAAAAGAGAAGAGGTACCCAACCCTCAGTCGAATGAGCGCGTGGTCTTCGTGGACCACGTGACTCGAGGTCTTTCTTTCCCCCTTCACCCTTTCTTCATCGGGTTGTTGTGTGCCTACGGCATACAGCTCCACGATCTTCCTCCGAACGCGATGCAGCACATTTCGTGCTTCATCGTGCTTTGCGAGTGCTACCTCGGCATTCGCCCGCACTGGGCGCTCTGGAAGGCGCTGTTCAAGATCCGGATCTTCCGCGAGAGGCCGCGGGTGGAGTCCGAGCCTGGCGAGCCACTTCGCACGGGTGGATTCGGGATCCAGGCGCGCCAGGAGAACGCGTACTTCAACATGCACTTCATCGACTCCGCCCAAGGCTGGCGGAAGAAGTGGTTCTACGTCGTCGACAATAGCTCGGGTGGGCTCGTAGAGTTTCACCCATTCGCAGTTCTGTCGAGGCGCAAGTCTTGGAGCCACAAGATGTCATCCGAGGAAGTCCAGACGGTCACGCCCTTACTCGCAAGAGTAGCTGCTCTCCGAGACCAAACTTCGGGAGTCGTGCTTAACGGGCTCCATCTGGCAAGCCTCTTCTTGAAGCGCAGGATCCAGCCTCTTCAGCAGAGACCTTCCCCCATGTGGGAGTTCCAGGGCTCAGAGGACCCCAGTTGAGTGAGCCGCGAAGAACTTTCGAATGTGGAATTCGAGAAGAAGATAGCTGCAATCACTCGACTGAAGGTAGGGGAAGAATTCCCCGACTGCTCGGTTGCAGCTTTCTCCGCTTCGAATCCTCCTCCAGCCGAGGTTAGTTTCTTGTCTTTGAGTTATCTTCATCTTCTGAATTTTTAGTCGATAATATCTTCCTTGTCTTCTTGCCTTCGTAGAGTCTAGCCGTGGCGGATTGCTACCCGCCAGCTACGGGGGGAGCTGCTTCGGAGCAAGTGTCCAGCCATCAGGACGGCGCGGTTGACACTAGTGTCGCCAATGCTTCCTCGGGCTCGGAGGACGATTCCTCGGACGACGTCGAAGACTCGAATGGCGCCCTCCCGAAACGTCGTCGGGTAGATGAAGACGAAGCTACTTCAAAGGACAAATCCTTGGAAGCATCGCCTAGTCAGGCTCCTATCCATGTCACTCCACTCCAATCTCTTCCTCCTTCGGCTTCGTTTCCAGTGATAGCAACCGCCTGGAATGCGGATGCTCTGGATGATGATGAAGATGATGAGTAAGAGTTTTCTTCCTTGTTTTTGTAATGCCAGTCGATCAACTTCTAGATTTCGATATTGATGTTTTTCTGATTTTCACTGCAGTCTGCAGGCGATCAGCCCGCGTCAGTTTGCTGCTAACGTTCCTCCCGAAAAGAGGAACAAAGCAAAAGACGCGGGTGAAACCCCCACTGCAGGTACCGTCCAGAACTCTCCCAGGGCAGCGCCTGATGCTGCGACTGTGGAGATAGAAATCCCCAGCTCCGCCGCTAGGACTTCGGTCTCGAAGGAGGCGACGGACAGTTCTGCGGATCCTCTCTCGCGCGCTACCGGACAGGTAAAACTTCTATCTCTTGGCTTTCAAGAATTTTTTATCGGGTGCACGGCAGTGCTCCCGATGGGAGTAGCCCCCGAGGCTGTAGTCGATCGCGTGCGATCGGCTGCAGGCTCAAAGTTCTGTTTCATCCTTTCTTCATGGTTTTGCTTTTCTCGGGTGCACGGCAGTGCTCCCGATGGGAGTAGCCCCCGAGGCTGTAGTCGATTGTAAATAATCGGGTACAGGCTCCAATGTAATCCTTCTAATCCTTCTATCTTCGTGCTTTTGATTTTTATCGGGTGCACGGCAGTGCTCCCGATGGGAGTAGCCCCCGAGGCTGTAGTCGATTGTAAATAATCGGGTACAGGCTCAAATTTGATCTTTTTTAACTCTTCTGTCTTCGGGTTTTTGCAGTCACTCGTTGACTCTCTTGCGGCGATTGGTCGCCGCGTCATTCTCGCTGAATCGGATTGCAAGTCTCTTCGAGCAGACCGCAACCGACTGCAGACTGAAAACGATCTTCTCAAGGGTGAGTTCTATCGTTCCCCTGTCTTTCACACTTCATCCATTCTAGAGGTTTTGACAAGCGCCTCTTTGCAGCTCGACTTGAATTCGCGGAATCCGAAAAGGTCAAATTTTCGGAGCAGGTAACTGCTCGAGAAGCTGACTTGACGGCCATTCGACAAGAGCTGGAGACTTCCCGCATGCAGTCGGAAGACTTCAGTCGACAGCTTGCGGAAGCGCGGAAGTCCCTGAAGGAGTTAGAGAAAACCGGCAGTAAGGCTGACAGCGAGCTTGTCGGGTTCCTCCGTCCCCTTGCGGAGCGCTTCGCGGGTAAGCTTGATGAAATTTCGCGATTCTGATTCTTCACTTGGCTGTAGTTTGTTGAGTATTTTTTTTTTCTTCGCAGGTATCCTGGATGTTCCTCTAGAAATCCCTGGACTCCAGCGGGTGGATGTGGTAACCGATACGCTTGCCCAGCTTAAAAGGCACGCTGATGGAGTTTCTTCCATTGTCAGTGATGCTACCCAAGTGCTGGGGCAACTGTATGGTCGCCTCCTCGCCAAGGCCACTCCTGCACCTGCGCTCGACGATATGTTGAAGGTCTTCTCAGAAGGAAAGCTTCTGGATGCCTTTGCAGTCGCTCAATCGGAGGCTGGCGCGAAGACTGCGATTCAATTTGCTCTGGCGCACGGAGTCGAAGGGCTGGAGGAGGCTTACTCGTCCATTCCAGTCGATCCTTCCACGGGCAAAAAGGTACGGCTCTCTCGTTTTGGCGAGCAAGCCGCCATTCTTGCTCGGAAGCTTTCTGAGATTTTTTCTCGGAAGAAGGGAGGGTCGACTGCTGCTAGTGGGAGTACCAATGTAGCCTCGTAGCTTTTTTTCTCTTTCCTTCAATGTAATGAATCTTGGGATGTATTCCCGTACTTTTGTTGGTCTTAATCGAAGCATTGTGCCTTTGGAATTTAATCCTTTTGTTTGTACTTTTGCCTCCCGATGGGAGTAGCCCCCGAGCGATTAGTCAGATGTGCGACTAGAGACAACTCGAGTAGGGCGTCTCACTTCTTTCCTTGTACTTCTTCCAGGCGATTGCGTCTGCCGCTGAATCTTCGAGTGGACGTGGTAATCCAGTGAGTCCACTTGTGGCTACCGTGGGCACTCTTGCTGGCCTTCGTGATAAGGTTCAGGAGGGTGAGCGTAGGCTGAAAGCGCTGCGCGGAGTAGCTGACGTGGCGATATCCAAGCAGAAATTGGCGGCTGAGCGCGAGCAATTTCTAATTGGTGAACTGTCTTCGATTGCAAGGGAGTTACTATGTGAGTAGTGTAGCCCCCATGCTATTTCCTCCTCTGTGTTTCTTAGCTTACTAAGTGCGTTTGCTTCTTAGTTGTGAAACCAGATGACAGGGAAGAAAAGCAGTGGGTGGAAAACCACATTCATCAAGAAGCTAACAGCACAAAGCCTCATGCGAGTAATTTCTGGTCTGATCGCAGTCGAGGTTTTGTGATGGCTAGCTTGAAGTTTCGAGTCCGCCAGGCGAAAATTCTCGTGAGTTCTTTCCACGAGGTCCTGGTTGCGGTGAATGCTGCTTTTTATCCACTTGAGAGGGGCCCCGAAGACTGGAGTTATCTTCTCAGGTTATTCGGTCGAGAAGGAGAGGTTCGCGCGTGCGTTCGCAATCAGATGACATGCGGCGCGGTTGTTGCTCTCTCGTTTGTCCGAATATGGCATCCTGAGATAGACTTGAACTCCGTAGCTCGGCGTCCGGATTATGCAATCGAAGATATTGCGCCGTACTATGATGCTGTTCGTCCTGCAGCCGAGAAGATTATCCGAATGACCTCTGAAGAGGTAGATAGAGTCTTAGCGGCTAAAAATGCTCAGCGTTTCGACTGACTTTATCGGATGTGAATATCCTGTAAGTTTATCTGTAGTTTGTAAAAACTGTAGTAAGGTGTGCAACCTTGTACTCGATAATTCTTTCCTGTGATGCTTAGTTTTAGGTGTAGCCCCCGTGTATTTTATGGGGTGTGTACCTGTAACCTTTTAGCATGTAGTAAACTTGAAAGCTGTCGAGTAAATATGATGAGAGAATCATGTCTTTATTGCTATGACTGAGAAGTCATGTGTTCGAGCTACAAGATTGGCTAGTATAGCCTCATTGTTGCAAAATAAATAAACCTAGGGGTAGAATTTGCGCAGTTGCGCGATATTCCATGGATTGGAATAGATGCCTCCAGTCTCTGGATTCTTCAGTCGATAGGCTCCTCCTGGGATCACTTCGTGTACGATGAAGGGTCCTTCCCAAGGTGGTTCGAGCTTGTGTCCTTCCTTTTGCTTCAGCCGCAACACCAAGTCGCCAACCACGAATGATCTGTGGCGTATGCGGCGACTGTGATAATTGCGCAGTTATTGTTGGTAGACTGCAGATCTTGCGAGTGCAATGTCCCGAATTTCGTCGAGTGCGTCCATATCTTCCGCAAGTGCTTTGTTGGAGGTTTCTTCACTGTAGGCTACAACTCGTGGGGCGCTGAATCGAACCTCTTCGGGGAGGACGGCTTCTGCCCCATATACCATGAAGAATGGTGTGTATTGCGTTGATCGATTGGGGGTTGTGCGGAGGCTCCAAAGTACGGAGGGTAATTCCTCTGCCCAATGACCTGCAGCGGGATGTAGCCGATCGAGCAATCTCTTTTTGATGCCAGCCGAAACTAAGCCGTTGGATCTTTCGACTTGACCGTTTGTTTGCGGATGGGCGACCGAAGCAAACTTCAGATTAATTCCTTTCTCCTCGCATAACTGTTGTGTCTCCTTTGCAGTGAAGTTCGTACCATTGTCTGTAATGATGTCGTGTGGTACCCCGAATCTGCATACTATGGAGTCGAGGAACTTGATTGCGCATTGGGCGCTACCCGAGGTCACTGGCATAGCCTCGATCCATTTGGTAAATTTGTCGACTGCGACCAGCAAATGTGTGTACCCTCCTGGAGTGGATTTGCGCAGTGGGCCAACCATGTCAAGCCCCCATTGTGCAAAGGGCCAGGCGATGGGTATCATGTGCAACTCTGTGGCGGGCGCGTGCGGCTTGGGTGAGAATCGCTGGCAAGCGTCACATCTGTCGACTAGGTTTTTTGCATCGTTGGCTGCTGTTAGCCAGTAGAATCCTGCTCGAAAGGCTTTTCCCAGTATTGCTCTCCAGCTAGCATGATGTCCGCAATCACCCTGGTGTATATCCCGGAGTAACTCTTTGCCGTCTTCGGGTGCGATGCACCGCTGAAGGATGCCCGAGATGCTTTGCTTGTACAACTCTCCGTTGATTACCCGAAAGGATTTGCTACGCCTGATTAGCTGTCGAGCCTCGCGTGGATCGGCCGGGAGCTGTTTATTGAGCAGGTAGTCGAGATATTTCTGCGTCCAGACTGGCTCGACCAGAAAGACCTGTCGTGATATATTATGAATAAGCTCGATAAGCGCCACCTGCGGGCTGACCTCTGTTTCTGGCGCTGCCGGTGTTTCTGCAGCTTTCTTCAATTTGACCGATCGCTTGACCATCCGTTCGAAGTATATTCCTGGCGGTATGGGTGTATTCGTGGAACCCATGTTTGCCAGTCTATCCGCCTCTTCGTTGCTGGATCTTGCAATATGCTTCAACTCGCATCCTTTGAAGCTTCCTTCGAGTAGATTATACATGTCGCGGTACGCGATCATGTTTTCGGCAACGGCATCGCACTCTTTCATTGTTTGTTGTACTATGAGATTAGAATCGCCATAGATCATCAACCGGGTAGCTCCACAAGCAATCGCCATCTTCATCCCGTGCAACAGTGCTTCATATTCTGCGTCGTTGTTCGATGCTGGATCATCTGGTGGAAAGTCTAGTCGCAGGACGTATTGCAGTTTGTCTCCACGAGGTGAGATAAGAACGACTCCAGCTCCTGCCCCTTCGTTTCTTTTGGACCCGTCAAAGTACATGATCCAATTGCTTGTATACTCGGGTGGCCCGGGTGTTTGTAGCTCTGTCCATTCGCTGATGAATTCCACGAGAACTTGGGATTTGACTGCATTGCGTCCTGCATAGGTGATATCCCAAGCGCCCAACTCGATGCTCCATTTCGCAATTCTTCCGGATGCCATAGGGTTGTTCATGATTGTCCCGAGTGACGCATCATTAACCACTGTAATGGCGTGTTCCTGGAAGTAATGTTTGAGTTTTCGGGCTGTGAGGACAACTCCATACGCAAGCTTCTGGTAATGAGGATATCGCTGCTTGCATGGCGAGAGCACTTCGCTGATGTAATATATTGGGCGCTGGACTCCGTATGCCTTGCCATCTTCAGGTCGTTCGACTACGATTGCAGTGCTGATGACCTGGTTTGTGGCGGCTAAATAGAGAAAAAGTGGCTCCCTTTCTTGTGGTGTTGCGAGAATGCGCCTGCTTTGCAGCGACCGTTTCAAGTCTGCGAATGCTTGTTTGGCTTCGGGGGTCCATTCGAATTTGTCCGTCTTCTTCAGTAGCTTGTAGAAGGGTAACGCCTGCTCTCCCAATCGTGCGATGAACCTGCTTAGGGCGGTCAATCGCCCTGCGAGCTGCTGGACTCCGCGTAGATTGGTAGGCTCCTTCATGGTGAGGATGGCTTGTATTTTCTCCGGATTGGCCTCAATGCCTCTGGCGGATACCAGGTATCCTAGGAGTTTTCCTGCGGGGACGCCGAAAACGCATTTTGTCGGATTGAGCTTGATCCGATATGCATTAAGGGCGTCGAATGTTTCTTTAATATCTTCGAGGAGTGTGTCCTCTACTCGAGTTTTGATGACGATGTCGTCGACATATACTTGTACGTTCTTGCCAATGAGATTGGCAAGGCATCTCTGCATGCAACGTTGATATGTTGCGCCTGCGTTCTTCAGCCCGAAGGGCATTGTCGTGTAGCAGTATACGCCGTGTGGCGTGATGAATGCCGTCTTCTCTTCGTCTTCCTTTTTCATTCGGATCTGGTTGTATCCCGAGTAGGCGTCCAGGAAGGAGAGACGTTGGCAACCCGCTGTGGAATCCACGATCTGGTCGATTCGTGGTAGAGGAAAGTTGTCCTTGGGGCAGTGCTTGTTCAGTGACGTGTAGTCGATGCATACCCGAAGGATATCCGTGTTCTTCTTGGGGACCAGCACCGGATTTGCTAACCAGGTGGATATCTTGATCTCCCTAATAAAATTTGCGGCTAGCAGCCTATTTACTTCTTCCCCCAGCGCCTTTTGCTTGGGTTCTGAAAATCGTCGAGTCGTCTGTTTGATGGGTTTGGCGTTAGGAAAGACTTCGAGTGAGTGCTCGGCAAACTCCCTGGGTATACCTGGCATATCTGAGGGCTGCCAGGCGAAAATCTCCCAGTACTCACGGAGGAGTTTGACGAGCGCGCTTTCCTATGCTGGCGAGAGGGTTGTGGAAACCATCGCGGTTTTGGCGGAATCCGTCGGGTGCACTTGGTGCTTGCGAGTGTCGATGTTGGCGCTGAATTCCAGTTCAGGCGCGTTTTTCTTCGTGAGGGGCATGACGGAGTGATCCGTGGTTTTTGCCAGCTCTTGTAGTTCTTCTTGCATCCCGAAAGATTTCGCGATCTCATTAAATTCTATGTCGCACTTATCCGATTTCTGGAAGTCCCCGTCAATGGTGATCACACCGTGTTCGCCGGGTAGCTTGAGCTTCAAGTATGCGTAATGTGGTACGGCCATGAATCTGGCGAACGCTGTTCGACCAAGAATGGCGTGGTACTGTGAGGGCCAGTCGACGACTTCAAAGTCCAGGAATTCCCTTCTGTAGTTGCGTGGGGAGCCCAGTACAACTTCAAGGTTGATTGTTCCGAGTGGACGTATTGCCTTGCCCGGAACTATCCCGTGGAAGGATGTTTCTGATTCCGTTAGGCCGTCCAGGTTTTTGTTCATTCGACGGAGTGTATCCGCGTAGATGATGTTGATGCCGCTGCCGCCGTCCATGAATACGCGGGCCAGGTCATAGTTGCCAATTTGAGCTTGAATGACAAGGGCGGCGTGTCCTGGTCGATAGACTCGTGGCGGGTGGTCTTCCTTCGAGAACGTGATTGGCTGCTCGGCCATCTTCAGGTACTCGGGCTTCGTTGGTGGCGTCTGCACTGCCATGCATATTTGTCTCGAGTTAGTTTTTTGAGCTCTGCGAGAGGGGCATACCTTCTGTATCATCCCGAGGAGTTGTCCGTGCGGAGTCGGGTATGTATTTGCTCCCGTGTTTTGCTGTTGCGGTGCTGGCAATGCGGCGAGTGCCATGTTTGGGTTGGCTGGTGGAGGTGGTGGCGGTGGTAGCTGGAATTGTTGTCCGCCTCCTGGTAGCGGTGGATAGTTTTGGGTGGAAGCGAATCTTTTCTTGGCGAGCGCGTCCGAGATTTCGATGAACTTTCGGCAATCCTTGAGAAGGTGTGTTGCCTTAGTCTTGCCCGTGCGCTTGTCTGTGAACAGATGTAGCGAGCAGTACGCATCGAGGTCTTCCTCGGGTGATTTTTCTTCTACCTTTGGCCTCCATTCGCGACTTCCACGACGACCGGAGTCGCGACTTCGCGTGAATTCTGCTGCCACTAGTTCTTCTCTATCCTCGTGGTCGTAATATTTTCTTCTCTTTCTTCGCCCATGACGGTCTTCGTCGTGTGTGGGCGATGATGTTCTTTCATTGCGTACCGCGTCTTCTCCATTGGCCCATTTTTCTGCTATGACCATGAGCTCCCCTATGGTTTTGGGCGCAGCTCTGCCGAGTTCTTCTCGAAACGCGGTTCTTCTTGCTCCTTTGGCGAAGGCCTCAATCGCCACTTCTTCAGAGATCGTCCCTGCAGTGTTCCTGAGTGTGTTCCACCGCTGGATGTATTCTCGCGTGGATTCGCCACTTTTCTGTTTGCAAGCTCGTAGTTCTTCGATTGTAGCTGGCCTTTTGTAGGTCGACTGGAAGTTTTTGCAGAAATCGCGATGCAGGTCGTCCCACGATGCGTAGCAAGATCGTGGTCTCCTCTCCAGCCAGCTGCGGGCCGCTCCGGCCAGGTGCAAATTGAGGTATTGCATGGCCGTGTTCTTGTTACCACGTTGGCATTTTACTGCCGTGAGGTAGTCGCTTAACCATTGGGAGGGCTCGAGTGAGCCATCGTATTTTGTCACCTCCGAGCTGAGCTTGAATCTCTTGGGTAGAGGTGCTTCGCGAATACTGCGAGCAAAGCAAAGTACTCCGCAGGTTTCGTCGTCCGAAGACCCGGATGAGGAGCGTTCGCGATATCGTGAAGCCCTTGCTTTATCCACCTTCTTCTGGGCGAGATCGGATCGCGCGTCGTACCCGGACCGGTCGCGGTCGCTATCTTTTCTTGGTTCTTTACTTCGTTTTCTCGAGCGGCTGCTGTGGTGCCGCGAATCTTTGTCTCTCGGGCTGTCGTCGCTGCTGCTTCGGCTGTCGCCGCGGCGTCGAGCCTCTTTTCCTCGGCCGCGACGCGGCGATTTATCCTTTCTCGGAGAGGAGCTCCTGTGCCTGCGGGGCGTGTCTTTGTCTTTGTCCTTCTCCTGTCGCGCCTTCTCCAGTTGTTCCTTGCGATCGTGGGAGGCGAGTTTCGCGGCTGCCAGCCCTAGACCTTTGCGGATATGCTTGTATTGTTCCACCCGAGGATCGCTGTCCGTTGGCTGGTTCATCTGCATGTAGGTTGCCGCGGCTAGAATTGCGGCGGCTGGAGTTTGCGGGTAGACGTTGCCGTCGTCGTCAACCCTCATGAAAGAAGACGTGGTAGACCTGTTGGTCCCAGCCATAGATTCGTGGTCCCTTGTCGACGCTGCGGGTCCTTTTCCCCCGGGTCGGGTACCGACCGAAGGTGCAAGGGACAGCTCGGCTCGACGTAGGCTTGACTCATCCGCCGCTCTCCTGCGACGGGCTAGATCTGCTCGGGCGTCCTTGATGTTTGAGGCCGCTCTCACTAGGTGATAGTGGTAGGCGGTTAGGTCTTCCTGCGTGGCACCTGCTGCGGGTGGCTGACTCTTTCGCATGGATTCCTTGGCTCTTTTCCAGGCTTCCCGCGAGACGCCGATTAGATCGCGCTCGGTTGCGCTATATTCAGTTTCCGAGGGCTGTTCCGATCCTGCCATGCAGACTTGGGCCAGTCGTGGCCCGTGCGTCCTAGGCGCAGATCGGGAGGCTCTTCGCACCCGAGAGGGTTCCTCTGTCGAGAGTGCGTGGTAGTCGATCGTGTTGAAGCGGATGGACTCGCCGCTTTTCTCCATAGGGAAGCGCGAGTTGACGGCTCCAGATTCGGGTTCAGATTCATCCGAGAAGTGGAGGATTCCGTCTCTGTTTGCCATGAAGTTGAAGCTTCCGAACGTCAGGGTGACGCTCTTCTCCAGATCCTCGAATACCGGGCGTGATTCCGGCGAACGAGGCGTGACTATGACGGATCCGATCCGTACAGGATTGTTCGGAGCCGTAGTCGATGGTTTCCAACGGGAGTTGGATGTCGATGAAGCCGAAGATGCCGGTGATCCAGCGCCCGCGTTCCCCACGGTCGGCGCCAATTGTCGAAGCTCTGGCTCCGCAAATCCCTCAGGTGACCCTATCGGGTTTCGACTAGGAGATGTCATAGGCGCTGGTGAAATCGTCGGCTTGACAGGGAGGCGAGATTTACCCAGGTTCGGGGCCCTCGAAGAGGTAAAACCCTTACTCCTGCCTTCTGCTGATCTGTATTAGACGATTAGATCGATTACAGGGTGCTCGAATCGAGAGTAGATCTCGAGTTTCAAGGCTTTTGTGGTCGTGCGGTCATACTTGGTCCTCTCCTTGGGGGCTCTCCTGGCTTTATATAGATAGCCAGGTCTCGAGTCCAACCCGGAGAGGATACAAACCCTAGCTTGAGTCGGTTACAATCCCTAACTTAACCCGCAAGTTGACGCGGGTGGGCTTTTCATCGGCCTTCTAGAGTACTCCAAGGGCGCTTCCTGTCGGGCCTTGATCAGAAGGCTTGAGAGGGAGTGTCCTTACTCGCAGGGCCCAGGATCCATGCCTTCGTCAGGACATGACTCAATTTTTGTGGTGGTGGATAGATTTTCAAAGATGTCACACTTCATTGCTTGCCACAAAAGTGATGATGCTTCCCACATTGCTACTCTCTTTTTCAAAGAGATAGTAAGACTACATGGAGTACCAAGGACAATTGTTTCGGATAGAGATGTGAAATTCATGAGTTACTTTTGGAAGACATTATGGGGGAAGCTTGGAACCAAATTGTTGTTTTCTACAACATGTCACCCTCAAACAGATGGACAACCCGAGGTGGTGAATAGAACTTTGTCCACATTGTTGAGAACTATGATCAAGTAGAATTTGAAGGAGTGGGAAGATTGTTTGCCACATGTGGAGTTTGCCTACAATAGAGCTGTGCACTCAACTACTCAACTATGTCCTTTTGAGGTGGTATATGGATTTTGGCCTACTACACCACTTGATTTATTACCACTTCCTATTCAAGAGAGAATTTACATGGATGCATCCAAAAGGGCTGATTTTGTGAAGAAGATACATGAGAAAACAATGGATGCTATAGAGAACAAAGGAAAGGATATTGCTCAAAGGAGAAATAAGAAGAGAAAAGAGGTGTTTTTTCAAGAAGGAGATTTGGTATGGGTACACTTTCGAAAGGATAGGTTCCCTAAGCTAAGAAAATCAAAATTATTACCAAGAGGTGCTGGTCCTTACAAAGTGATTGCCAAAATCAATGATAATGCTTACAAAATAGATCTCCCAATTGATGAATTTGGAGTGAGCAATTATTTCTATGTTTCGGATTTGACACCATATCATGGAGAGAATCTTGATGTGGACATCAAGGCTTTTCAAGGGGGGGAGGATGATGAGGACATCCCTAGTACATTGCCACCTAAACAAGATGAAGTGAGACTTGGACCAATGACAAGATCAAGGACCAAGCTACTAGAACAACAGGTGAACTCAATCCTTATTGATTATGCTATTTGTGATTATGAGAATTTTATATTACCTAAGTCTATGCATTTATGTATGATTAGGTTTATTGATAACACAAACATGATGGAGGAGAACAATCAAGAGGAGCTAGAAGATGATTATACAAGTGATGACAAGAATGGATCCATGGTGAAAACAATGCTAGAAGGTGGTGAAAACAATAATGCCATGGTGAAAACAAGTGATCAAGATGGTGAAAACAACTAATAACAATTGTTATTCAATAGAAACAATTGTTATTCATCAAGACAAGGGGATAGGTGCCTCCACTAAGTCAAATGCGCCTCATAAAATCCTATTTCATATAGTTATGGTTTGTATACCATAATGTGGCCGAATCCCTTAATGGTGGATCGGTTTGTATCTCTCTTTGAGTCATAGTTGGACTCCTAGTCCTAGTAGGAGTCCTAGTCCTAGTAGGAGGAGGGTTGCTTGCGCAAGGCACCCTTGTGGCCGCACCCCTCCACCTATATATGACCTCCACCTGCGTGTGGATTAGAGGGAGCCAGTTTAAACGAAAACCAACAAACCCTAGCCTCTAGATTGTATTGCTTTGTAAGCATTCATCTTGAAGTTTATCAATTGCAAAGTTGCGTGATATCTTGTTATTCCATCCGGGAATAGCGGGATACAGGACCAGTTGTGATATTTGATTACTTGTTCAAGAGTGTGTAGTTGAGAATATCCAAAGAGCTTGATTGTTGTTGCATTGGCAACAGGGGTCAGCTAAGTGAGAGGTCTCAGTGTAGCACTAGTTATCCACGTATCAGAAAAATACAAAAAGAGAGAGAAGCTCATTGAGAAGATTGGGCCACCCCATATCACTTGTGGGCAAGTTCCTATTTGTAATGTTGTAGAAAGGTTGTGGCTATGGTTCAAAAAGGTTGGATATAGTAGTCCTAGTGATAAAAACAGGAAATAACAAGGAAAAACAAAGAAAAACTAAGTGAAAATGAGTTTACTAGCTCACGGCAGCAAACAGTGTACCACGGCAGCAAAACAGTCCAATCTGTGCCATACGGCAGCAAAAACCAGTCAAAATCGTACCGCGGTAGCAGCTAGCACTTGCGGCAGTGAACAGCGCGCGCGGCAGCAAAACGCTGTCGTTTGTGTCGCGGTGTGTGCGCGCGGCAGCAAACGAGTGACGCGCGGCAGCGGCGGCATAGTTTCTCTGCCGCGGGTGTAGGCCCGCGGGTGGATGTGCTGCGAGGCGCGGGGGGGGGGGGGGATTTTGTAACCGTGAGGTGGGGGAATCCGAGTGCGAGTAGGGATCGGTTGGTGTGTGCGGTACGGCAGGGAATTGACCAAAACGTTGCCGCGGTAGGATTCCTTGATGGACTCGGATTGGGGGTGGATGTGGTAAGCTGCAGCGGATTTTTCTGTTATTTTATGATAGGATTTTGACTAGATGAACAAAGAACCCTAAACCTAGCCGAAAATAAGAAATCTAAAAAGATAAAAAGGAACACAAAATCAAACACAAAAACAGCAATAGAAATTGAAACTAAGGTGATTATCTAAGGCTATGACAATGAACTACACTATTTTTGTGGGGCAATTTTCTGGATAGGAAATAAAAACACTCAAACTAAAGGGAAAATATGATAGCTCACTGAGGAAACCTGTAAATCTGATACCAAGATGATAAGGGGTGGCCCAATCTTCTCAGTGAACTCACAGATAACTTCAATATGATAACTAGTGCGCCACTAAGAACTCTCCCGGCTGATCCCTGATGCCAATGCAAAAGATAGAAACCCCAAGGATATTCTCAACTCCACACTCTTGCACCAGTAATCCACCGACTACAAGTGGTCCTGTACCGTCTTATTCCCAGTGGAACAGCAAGTAACACGTAAAGTCTGTAGATGAACTTCCAGATGAAGGCTTACAAGCTGATTCAATCTAGAGGTCTAGGGTTTTAGTTTTAACGTAGTCTAACCTAGCTATTTCGCACCAAGGGGTATATAAGAGGGTTGGGGGGTGCGGCCACAATGTAATTGCTTAAGCAAACCCTCCCAAACCGACTAGGACCCAACTTGGACTCACACAATAGATACAAACCGACCCCATATAGGGGGGTGCGGCCAAATTGGTATACAAACCAATCCTAACACTACTAGGACTCTATATGGCGCATAGATCCTCTTTGTGGGCGCCCTCCTCTTGCTTTGTCCATCAATGAGTGTGGAATAACATAATGGCATTGTTTTCCACACTTAGTGCATTTGACCTTGTGGAGGCACGATCCCCTTCTCATCATAACATTTGTTATTTGTTGTTTTCACCATGCTAGCACTTGATCTCCATCTCCTCTTCTAGTCCATCTCCATCCATGTGTATCTCCTCTTCATGATCTCCTCCATCCATGCTTGTGTTATCAATAAACCCGAGAATACATAAGTGCATGGATTTAGGTAGTATAAAGTTCTCACAATTATAAACATTATACTCAAGTAGGAGTGAATTCACCTGTTGTTGTAATAGCTTGGTTCTTGATCTTGTCATTGGACCAATCCTTACTTCAATAGCTTTTATTGAAACATCCTCATGTGTAACAATAGGTGAAGAGCTAGGGATGTCCTCATCAATAAATATGAACATATTGATCATATTAGACAATTTTTGCATGTCCTGCGTGAAAATAAATTGTTTGGTAATCTTGCTAAGTGCACATTTTGCAAAGATAAGGTCATATTTCTGGGATATGTTGTTTCTACGCATGGAATTGAGGTAGATGAAACTAAAATTAGAGCTATTATAAATTGGCATACCCCCATGAATGTGAGTCAAGTATGTCATTTTAATGGTCTTGCTTGATTTTATAGATGTTTTGTGAAATATTTTAGTAGTCTTGCTGCACCTTTGGATGATCTTTCTAAGAAGGGTGTTGATTTGGAATGGGGGTAGCACAAGATGTTGCATTTGATGAGCTGAAACATTGTTTGATTTCTGCATCATTGCTGATACTTCCTAATTTCAATAAGCAATTCGAAATTGAGTGTGATGCTAGTCGTATTGGAATTGGTGGAGTGTTAATGCAAGAAAAAAACCAATTTCATATGTTTCCTAAAAAATTGAGTGGTGCACAATTGAATTATTCTTTTTATGATAAAGAATTGTATGCAATTCTTAGAGTTCTTGAGGTTTGGAAACATTATTTGTCGCCAAAAGAATTTATCGTACATTCTGATCATGAGGCATTGAAATTATTGAAGAGCCAAACTAATCTTAATAAATGTCATGCTAAGTGGGCCGAATGCATTAAATCGTTCCCATACATAATTAAGTATAAGAAAGACTTGGATAATGTGGTAGATGATGCTCTTCCTAGGAAAAACATGTTATTGACACAATTGGATGTGCAAGTTCCTGTTTTAGAGAGTTTACGTGGATCATATGCTCATGATGCTGAGTTTTTGATGCCTTTTGCTAAATGTTTAGCGGTGAAAGCATGGGGAAAATATCATATTCACGATGATTTTCTATTTAGAGCTAACAAATTATGTGTGCCCAAGTCGTCCGTGCATTTGTTATTGTTGCCAGAATAACATAGTGGTGGATTTATGTGACACTTTGAACGTGAGAAAACAATTCTTATGTTAGCTGGTCACTTTTATTGGTCACACATGAGGCGTGATTTGGATAGATTTGTGAGGCTTTGCATCACTTGCAACAAGGGTAAATCAAAATTAAAGACTCATGGTTTGTATACTCCTCTTCCTGCACCTACTACTCCATGGAAGGATATTAGTATGGATTTTATGCTAGGATTACCAAGAACTCGAAGAAGACATGATTCTATATTTTTGGTAGTGGATAGATTTTCTAAGATGTCACATTTTATTGCATGCCACAAGAGATACGATGTGTCGCATATTGCTAATGTGTTTTTCAGGGACATAGTGAGATTACATGGAGTACTAAGGACTGTTGTTTCTGACCATGACGTGAAGTTCATGAGCTATTTTTGGAAGACGTTGTAGGGGAAGATGGGAACAAAGTTGTTGTTTTAGTACTATTTGTCACCCCCAAACTGATGGACAAACGGAGGTGGTGAAACGCAAACTATCAACACTATTGCAAGCCATGATCAAGATAAATATGCGAGAGTGGGAGGATTGTTTACCGCGTGTGGAGTTTGCTTATAACATGGTGGTGCATTCAACTACTCAATTATGTTCATTTGAAGTGGTTTATGGTTTCAAACCCATTACTCCACTTGATTTGCTGCCGCTTCCAATTCAAGAGTGAGTCAATATGGACCAGGTGGTGGTGGGCATTGGTGCCCTTTGGCTGCACCCCCCACCCCTCTTAAATACTGTATAGATGCGAAAGTAGAGATTAGACTACATTAAAAATAAGAACCCTAGACTCTAGATCAAATTGCTAAGCATTCATCTTGAAGTATTTCCAACTAGAAATTTTGCGTGTTATCTGTTGTTCTATTGGGAATCAGAAGGTACAGGACCACTTCATAGTCGGTGGCTACCTGTGCAAGTGTGTGGAGCTGGGAATATCCAAGGGGTGAAAGCCGTATCATTGGCAATGGGGATTAGCCGGAGATTTTTCAGTGAGACACAAGTTATCATACACAAATTATCGAGTGTTCAACGAGAAAATCGGGCCACCCCATATCAAATACTCCGTTGTGTAATGTCTTGTGAACTAGGGTTCAGGTTTATGTCACTCCGGTAACCCTCCATAAGCAATCCAATACACAATGCATTCCTCTAGTCCCATAAAGGTGAAGTCCTATGTAGTCAACATTTTCACATAACACCACTAGAGAAATAGCAACATAACTTAAATATCAAACCGGTAAATATTACTTCAACAAATCATGACTACTAATAACGATACTTCTCCCATGTCCTCAAGAACTAAACGAACTACTCACAACATCATATGGATCATGATAAGAGGTGATATAATGATGAGCAACAATCTGGTCATAAAGAGTAAACACCGATAATTCTCACAAGCATCAATTACGAAGGGGTAATCAACACCGATAGAGAGATCTAATGAAATAATACAAGATAAAACCCTAATTGTTACAGCAAGATGATATGGGATGGTGATGGTTCTGGTGGTGGGGATGATGTTGATGATGATCCCGATGATGCCCAGAGCGATGACGATGACGGCGGTGACGATTTCCCCCTCGGGGATGGAATTTCCACGGTGGAATTCCCCGCCAGGAAGGTCTTTTTTTCTCTATCTCGTTTCTGTCGCGAGAGGCGGCGAAAAAATTCTATGAAGTGGCTCCCCAAAGTTTCTAGGTCAAGGGGAGTGAGTACGCTAAAGGGGAGCCGGAGGTGGGACCCAGGGCCACCACATGGGCCCCATGTGCGGCCTAGGGGGCACCCGCGCCTTGAGGGCCCTTGTTGGCCACCTGGCTCCCCTCTGAGTCTCCTTCGGTCTCGCCCAGCGATTTTTGGATGGAACTTCGTTTCTGTTTTTTCTTGAATTTTCCGACGTCCGGAAGGTACCCCCTTTGATAGGTGCTTTTTTCCTCTGAATTATGGCTCTGATAATAATTTTGGGAAAATGTAAAACACACAAAAACCATAAAATAACATAAGTATTACACCATAATATGAAATATATCAATGAATAGAATGCAATTAACATATAAAATAGTGATGCAAAATGGACGTATCAAACCCTCTCTTGGGTAGGAGCGATACTAGCGGCGGCACTACCAGCAGCAGTACTGCTTCGAGTGCTAACCCAGAAGAATGTCCCAGGAAACGGTAGTACCGCCAGTACTACCGCCTATTGGTCTCCCTGTTGCGTTGGAATGGCAGTACCGCCGGGTCTGGCGGTAGTACCGGGGCTGCGGGGAAATCAAAGACTCTAGCGGTACTACCACTGGGAGCGACAGTAGTACCGCTGCTGCGAGAAGATGCCTCCTCCAACAGACAGTTTTTAAGCTAGGCTATTTAATGCCCTTCTTCTTCCTTTGAAGGGCTAAGCTTCCCAATCTCTCTCCTACCATTAATGCAAACTTCATTCTACTAGATCTCCCACTCCAACCACCCAATCATGCCGAAACTTTGTGGAGTGTTAGAGGAGGTCTAGATCCGTGATTCCCTAGAAGGAATTGCGAATCCACCCATCAAATCCTAACGGATCTTGAGAACTCTTGGGTACCTTGTAACCCTAGAAGAAACCCTAGTGCTTGTAGCTTCCACCTTGTTTAAAGAAGTTTTGGATTGTTGAGAGCCTCTAATTAAGTTATGTAGTAGTCTCAACCTTGTGTACAGATTTTGTCGACGCCTTCAAGTCGACCTCATAGTGAAAACGAGCATATCCCTCACCGGAGAATCTTACGGAGAATAAGGTATGCACACCCATGCTATTGGAGTGCCTAGGTGCTTCCTCACCTCTCCGACGTAGACGTACTTCACTTGGGAAGGAACTGCGTGAAACATATCCTTATCTCCTTGTTTACGTGATGAGGACATCCCTAGTGCTTCTACACTTTCTCCCATTGAAGATGTTGTTGTTAAAGAGAAACATAATGAAGTGAGAATTGGACCAATGACAAGATCAAGAACTAAGCTACTAGAACAGCAGGTGAATTCTCTCTTATTAGAATATGATGTTTGCTCTCATGAGAATTTTATACTAACTAAATCCATGCACTTATGTATACTCAGGTTTGTTGATAACACAAGCATGGATGGAGGTGCACATCAAGAGGAGCTGGAAAACATGGAGGAGATGCTGGAAAACAAACATTACAAGGTGGAAAACAGAAGTTGCATGGTGGAAAACAAGCACATACACATGAAGAAACAAGATGGTGTTCTTTTCCACAAGGAGGGTGCACCACGTGATGTTGATGCGCCATAGGCTAGTGGACCTACGAGTCCGAAGTGGAGGCACCCCTTTGTGGGTCGGTTTGTATCCCTAGGAGTCAAATAGAGTCCAAACCGAGTCCATGTTGGGTCCTATTTGGGTTAGGCATGGTTGCTTGCGCAATACCCCTTGTGGCCGCACCATACCCCCTCATATAACCCCTTGGCTACAGATTAGAAGAGTAGACTACGATAAAACATAAACCCTAGAATTCCTAGATTTTATTGCTCATAAGCATTCATCTTGAATTGATACTACCTTGCAAATCTGAGTGTATTCTGCTGTTCCATTGGGAATAAGGAGAAACCGGACCACTTGTAGTCGGTGGCTACTTGTGCAAGAGTGTGGAGTCTCGAATATCCAAGGGGTTGAGTGTTGTCGCAATTGGTGACAGGGTTTAGCCAATGAGAGTTCGTGGCAATACACTAGTTATCTTTCAAGTTATCATAGAGTTCATCGAGAAGATCAGGCATCCCCTTATCATCTTGGTATCAGATTACTGGGTTTACTCGGTGAGTTGTTTCTATCCCTTTAGTTTCGAGTGTTTTCATACCTATACAGAAAAAGCATCACAAAAAGATAGTTAGATCATTGCCATAGCCTTAGATAATCCATACTTTTCAATTTCTAGTTGTTGTTTTGTGTTTCATCTTGTGTTTCTTTTCAGTTTTTGAGTCATTAGTTTTCGGTTAGGGTTAGGGTTCTTAGTAGTTCTTAAATTCTGAGTTGAGTCTATACACAAAAATCCAAAAAAAAATTATCTACCCGAGGTGTTTTGTTCTTCCAATCCGAGTTCTGGTCCAATTACTGCCACGGCACAAATTTTCCTAGTTTCCTGCCACCGTGCCTTCTTAATCCTACTCGGTTTGGTTGTGGTTTGCTCGCAGAAACAACAATTTGATTGAATTTGCTGCCGTGGTGCTCCTAGTTACACTCGGAATCGAGTCCTACCGCGGCACAAAAAGCAGCAAAATGCTGCCGCGAGATCCCCTAGTGTGAGTCGGACTCAATCTCTACCGTGACACAAAAACCGCCCATTCCCTGCCGTGAGTCCCCAACACGCGCGCATCACACCGCGTGCTAGATCCCTGCCGTGACTACACGCGCGCGCTACTGCGGCACAGAAACTGCGCCGTTTCGCTGCCGCCACGACAGAGAAATCACTCATTTTCTTCCACGAGTTCTGTGAGCATCTCTTCGAGTTTTTAGTTGTTTTCTTTTGTTTTTCTTTGCAATTTTCTTTAGGAATTCAAGTCTGAACTTTGTGAACCTTAGACACATCCTTTCTAAAGCAAAGTATTAGGTGTCTTACCCATAAGACTAGCTATATTTTTGCTCACAACAGGCTGCTTATTATCATCTATATCTTTTGTGTCACACTGTTATCACTTGTTACTTTTTCTCCTAGTTGATATTGGCCATTGAAAAAGTACAAAAAAATAGAAAAAGAGAAAAGTATAAAAAAAAGAGAAAACAGAAATATAAAAGAGGCCGAGAGCAACATATTCTCAATTGTGATTGGAGCTATTTTGTTATTGCTATATCTTGACACTATCAATTGAGCAATCTTGTGCATGTTTATCTTGAGCTTGGCTAGAGTCTTTCGAGTGCATTGCAAAATCTCATCCACATATTTGCTTTGCCACATGTGTCTCCCTTGGTGTGTGTTTCCTAGGTGAAATTTTTGTATCATCACAAACAGCAAATAGGATTGTTACTTGGTGATTGTTAGGTATCCATACCAAGCCCCACTTTATAACCTGTTTTGCCTTTGTGAGAGCTAAAATCCCTGGGTATTCTATTCTTCACACCAAGTCACAATAGTTGCTATTATTTTTTGGAAAGTTATTCTATTCACTTTGGAACGGTAAGGATCACCTCTTTGCTGGTTTTTGAGTGAGTTGAGAGAGGCACCTCAACCTATAGAATTTTTTTATTTCACTAACCTATTAATCATGGCTTCTCCTAGTGATGTTTCTGCGCAGGCTAAGAGGGAACATGGTGATGAGGCTGTGAAGTGGACAGAATTGGAGGAGATGAGAGACCAATTAACTACAACTATTGAGTCAAAAAAAATAAAAATTGCATTCTCTGATTGACAAGACTGGAGTGGATCTTGATACCACTGTTCAGAATTTGGGTTTGCAAGTTGATACTATTGCTAATACAGATGCTGCCACACAAGAGCAAGTTACAACCATGCAAACAACCCTTACAAACTTGACTACACAAATTGATGCCTTGACAACTTTGGTGAATCAAAGGCTCCATGTGCAGGGGGATAATGGTAGTGCTTTTGGTGATTATGATAATGATGAGGGAAATTTTATTCCTCAAGGCCGAGGGGGAGGTAGAGGCAATGCAGGTGGCCGTGGCTTTGTAGCAAGGAGGGTCCAAGTGCAAGAACCATACCGAGAGGATGATGGTCTTGGCAAACCAAAATTCATGCTCCCATTTTTCAATTTTAATACTGATGATGTAGAAGAATATCTCATGTGGGAACTGAAAATTGAAAAAATATGGAGGATACATGAGTACACTGAGGAGAGGAAAATAAAACTTGCTTCTTCAGGTTTTGATGGCTATGCTTTGCTATGGTGGGATAATATTACAAGAACAAGAACAAGAAATAGATAACCTAAAATTGTTACATGGAGAGAGATGAAGCAAGTTATGAGAGACAGATTTGTGCCCAAAAATTATTTGAGAACACTATATGACAAGTTACAACACTTGAGACAATGTACAAATTATGTGGATGCTTATTTCAGGGAGATGGAGCTGATCATGCAAAGAGCTAGAGTTAGGGAAGATACAGAACATACTATGCAAAGATTTCTCTAAGGCTTGCAATTTAAAATCAAGAGCATTGTTAGGCATGTGCAATATAATGATATGAATGAGCTATTACATCAAGCAAGGGAGGAAGAAAATCTCTTGGCCAAGGAGGCTCTTATGGTTCCAAGGAGGAATTTTACTCCTAGATCTTCTTTTTAATCACCACCACCACAAACGTCTTGTGGTACCCCTACTTCCAAAGCCTAGACTAGTACTTCTACTTCCAAAAAATCAGCACAACCAGCAGCAAGTGCTAGTGGATACACTATGTCTACAACAAGAAATAGATATGTGAGTTGACATACTTGTGGAGGGAAGGGTCATTTAAGAGGGATTGTCCTAATAAGAAGGTCATGCTTATTAATGCGACTAATGAGTATGAAACAGGTGATGATGCTGATCATAATGAGGAGGATACTTATTATGATGATGGTCTAGTTGATGCATATCCTTCTAGTTATCCTACTATTATTTGCACACCAAGAACATTGAGTATTCTCCCTAGTCTAGAAAGCCAAAGATGCAATTTATTCCAAACTAGAGCAATTGTAGGCCCTCAAATGGCTTGCAAAGTGATTATTGATGGAGGAAGTTGCGGGAATTTAGCAAGCAAGGAGTTGTGTGCAAAGCTGAAATTGAGATATATCCCACATCCTCATCCTTATCATATTTAGTGGATTAGCGATAAAGGAGAGATGAAGGTGAGCCACATGGTGAGAGTTGAGTTTCAGATTGGGCCATACAAATACACCATTGAGTGTGATGTGGTTCCTATGTCAGTTTGTCGCATGTTACTTGTGAGACCTTGGCACTTTGATAGAAGTGTGATACATAATGGGAGAGCTAATACCTATCAGCTGAATTGGAATGGAAAGGACATAATTTTGAGGCCTATGACACCACAACAAATTGTAAATGTGTCTCTTCAAAAAAATGATGTAAATCTTGAGAGGGAGAGTGAGAGACATGAGAGGGAAAACAATAGTTCTGTGAGTGAAAATAGCAAAGCCAATCTGAGTGGTAAAAATAAAAGTGAGGGAGTGAGCCTATTATGCATGTTAGCCACTAAAGAAGACTTGAGAGAATTTCGAGAGGATCCTACTATGCTTCCTATAGTGCTTATGCACAAGGGAGAAATATTGGTTTCTACTGACATGACCCATATTCCTCTTGGTGTTTCTCATGTTTTACAGGAGTTTAATGATGTTTTTCCAGAGGAGGTACCAGCAGGGCTGCCACCATTATGTGGCATTGAGCATCAAATTGATTTGATTCCTGGAGCTACATTACCAAACCGAGCCCTTTATAGGACCAACCCCCAAGAAACCAAGGAAAATACAGAAACAAGTGCATGAGCTTCTTGATAAAGGGTATATTCGCATGAGCTTATCTCCATGTGTTGTTCCTGTTATTTTAGTTCCTAAGAAAGATGGTACTTGGCGCATGTGTATCAATTGTAGAAGGATTAACAACATCACTATTCGTTATCGTTATCCTATACCTCGTTTGGAGGACATGTTAGATGAATTAAGGGGTGTTGCTGTTTTCTCTAAAATTGATTTGCGTAGTGGTTATCATCAAATTAGAATGAAACAGGGGGTGAATGGAAAAAAGCTTTCAAAACAAAATTTGGTTTATATGAATGGTTAGTGATGCCTTTTGGTTTAACTAATGCACCTGGTACTTTCATGAGACTATGAACCATGTTTTGAGAGAGTTTATTGGTAGATCTGTGGTAGTTTATTTTGATGATATTCTCATATATAGCCACAATGAACATCATGAGACTTATGAACCATGTTTTGAGAGAGTTTATTAGTATCTTGTGGGCATCACTTGCAACAAGGCTAAGTCTAAACTAAAACCTCATGGTTTATATACTCCTCTTCCTTCACCTAATACACCTTGGGAAGACATTAGTATAGATTTTGTGTTAGGATTTCCTAGGACTAAGAGAGGACATGATTCTATATTTGTGGTAGTGGATAGATTCTCTAAAATGTCAAATTTTATTGCATGCCACAAGAGCGACGATGTGTCGCACATTGCTAATCTTTTTTTCAGGGACATAGTGAGATTGCATGGAGTACCCAAGACTATTGTTTCTGATCATAATGTGAAGTTCATGAGCTATTTCTGGAAGACACTATGGGGGAAACTGGGGACAAAGTTGTTGTTTTCTACTACTTGTCATCCCCAAACTGATGACCAAACGGAGGTGGTGAATCGCACATTATCTACATTGTTGCAAGCCATGATCAAAAAGAACCTGCAAGAGTGGGAGGAGTGTTTGCCACATGTTGAGTTTGCCTACAACAAGGCTGTATATTCTACTACTCAGCTTTGCCCGTTTGAGGTGGTGTATGGTTTCAAACCAATAACACCACTTGATTTGCTGCCACTTCCTATACAAGATAGAGTCGATATGGAGGCTTCAAAACGTGATGATTTTGTGAGGAAGATCCATGAGAAGACCAAGCAAGCAATTGGGAAAACAGGAAGACATGTAGCCGAGAGAGTTAACAAGAAAAGGAAGGAAGTACTATTTCGGCCAGGAGATTTGGTGTGGGTGCATTTTCGCAAGGATAGATTTCCCACATTGTGCAAGTCCAAGTTGATGCCACGAGGTGCCGGTCCATATAAAGTGCTTCAGAAGATTAATGATAATGCCTACAAGATTGATCTTCCTAGTGATGAGTTTGGTGTGATTAATTCTTTCAATGTTGCTGATCTATCACCATACCATGGACAGGACCTTGATGCGTCGAGGTCGACGCCTTTTCAAGGGGGGAAGGATGATGAGGACATCCCTAGTGCTTCTACACTTTCTCCCATTGAAGATGTTGTTTTTAAAGAGAAATATAATGAAGTGAGAATTGGACCAATGACAAGATCAAGAACTAAGCTACTAGAATAGCAGGTGAATTCTCTCTTATTAGAATATGATGTTTGTTCTCATCAGAATTTTATACTACCTAAATCCATGCACTTATGTATACTCAGGTTTGTTGATAACACAAGCATGGATGGAGGTGCACATCAAGAGGATCTGGAAAACATGGAGGGGCTGCTGGAAAACAAACATTACAAGGTGGAAAACAGAAGTTCTATGGTGGAAAACAAGCACATACACATGAAGAAACAAGATGGTGTTGTTTTCCACAAGGAGGGTGCACCACATGATGTTGATGCGCCATAGGCTAGTGGACCTGCGAGTCCAAAGTGGCCGCACCCCTTTGTGGGTCTGTTTGTATCCCTAGGAGTCCAAATAGAGTCCAAACCGAGTCCATGTTTGTTGGGAATATGCCCTAGAGGCAATCATGTATGATGTAATTCCCACTGTATTCACAAAGTTATTAAGTTGTCCTTGTTTTGAACATCTGATATATGTCATTGAATATGTGATTCGATTGTGGAACTATATATTCATGTTGTTCATACTAGATTGTCCTTGGTCATTTAGGTTGTGCTGGACACACACCCTAGACTAATGTGAGTGTTGGCTGATGACACGGTTCCACTTGTCATGGGCATGGTGATGCCATTCCAACGTTCACGGACTTGGCTAAAGAGTTTAGCAAGTCGGACTGACCCACATTGAGATGCAACGATCAAGTCGTCATTTGCATGTCTCAATCAATGTAATCTTTAGACCTGATGTTGTCGCACAATCCGAGTTGTGGATCACCGACTTAGGTTCTGTCAAACGTTGTTCTGTAACAAGGCAACTATAAAGGCAGAGTTCGGGTCGAATGAGAAGCAAGCTGCGTGATGTGGATAATCAAGATGGGATTTTTCCCCTCCGAATGGAGAGATATTCTCTGGGCCCTCTCGAGTGATATGATTCAGGAAGCATGGCCATGCGCGACTCAGTTAAGTGTTAACTGTGTCGGTTGACTAAGAGTTAGTCAGATGAATCACATGTCACAGATCGAGAAGAGAGTTGAGCTATTTAAGGGATGACGATAAATCGCCTATAGCTCGACAAGGTATATTATGAGGCAAAAGGGACTAAGATGTATATCACATTGAAAGGTATGTCGTCATGACTCAATGGTACTTGGGAGTCGGCACGTTCTGCTAGGAGCCGCTACCGATTGATCGATTGGGAGTTGGACTCCAATCGTGTCCAAGTCGCCATGAGCCTGCAGGGTCGCACACTTAAGAGCGGGAGCAAGTATTGGTCGGGTTGGACTCGAACCAGAAATGGACTGGTTTTGTGAGTCGGACTCACAGAGGGAATGGGCCACAAGTGTTGTGAAGCCCATTACCATACGCTATATAAAGAGGGGCGCAGGTTGCCCAGCGGGCACGTTAGTCCACTCTCCCATGCGTTGGGAACCCTAGCCCCACTCAGTCCAGCCGCCGCACCGGACCTAGCAGTCCGCCGTCGGAGCTCCTCCTCGTACGTGTGGATACCGTCAGAGGTGCTGTACGTTCAGCACTTCGACGTTCATGGGATCGGATCGTGGGACTGCACTGCCCCGACGCGCTGCATCGATAATCCGCACCTGCGCGTCTAGTGGTAATACTCGTGGCCTTCTACCTCGGCTTGATCTTGGAAGCATCGCGTAGGAAAAGTTTTTGTTTATCTCTACGCGTTCCAACAATGTTGGGTCCTATTCGGGTTAGGCATGGTTGCTTGCGCAATACCCCTTGTGGCCGCACCATACCCCCTTATATAACCCCTTGGTTGCGGATTAGAAGAGTATACTACGATAAAACATAAACCCTAGAATTCCTAGATTGTATTGCTCATAAGCATTCATCTTGAATTTATACAACCTTGCAAATATGAGTGTATTCTTCTATTCCATTGGGAATAAAGAGAAACAGGACAACTTGTAGTCGGTGGCTACTTGTGCAAGAGTGTGGAGTCTCAAATATCCAAGGAGTTGAGTGATGTTGTAATTGGTGATAGGGTTTAGCCAAGGAGAGTCCGTGGTAATACACTGGTTATCTATCAAGTTATCAGAGAGTTCATCGAGAAGATCGGGCATCCCCTTATCATTACGCTTGTTGTTTACTCTGTACTTTACATATAACTTTAGTTGCGTACTTTGTATCGTATCACATAGGTTGTTCATCAAGTTGCATATCTAGTCAACCTTCTGATTTATCTTGTTTAGTAAAATATAAATGAAACGATCGAAAATTTGGTAGTCACCTATTCACCCCCTCTAGTGACCATACTTGTACTTCCGTATGTGCCGCGAGGAGTCGGTGAACATGGAGTGCGAGCGACAATGACACTTGATGAGGACATCCTTAGCTCTTCACCTATTGTTATACATGATGATATTGCTATAAAGAATGATGAAGTGAGGGTTGCTCCCATGACAAGATCAAGGACCAAATTATTACAACAACAGGTGAATTCCCTCCTACTTGAGTATAACATTTATAATTATGAGAACTTTATACTACCTAAATCCATGCATATTTGTATTCTCAGGTTTGTTGATAACACAAGCATGAAGGGAGGAGATCATGAAGAGGAGATACACATGCATGAAGATGGACTTGAGGAGGAGCTGGAAAACAAATGCTAGAAGGATGAAAACAAGGAATACCATAAAATAACAATTGTTATTTCAATGAAAACAATTGTTATTTCATAGAAGACAAGGGGATGGCGCCTCCACAAGGTTAAATGTGCCTAGTAGAAGTCCTAATTATGTTAGGCATGGTTTGTATACCATCATAGGCCGCACCCCTTAATGGTGGGTCGGTTTGTATCCAATTGGTCGAGTCCAAGTCCAAAAACAAGTCCAAGTTGGGCCCTATTTGGGTTGGGTGGGTTTGCTTGCGCAATACCCCTTGTGGCCGCACCCCCACCCCCCATATATACCCCTTGGTGCGAATAGATTAGGTCAGACTACGTTAAAACAAAAACCCTAGACTTCTAGATTGTATTGCTTGAAGCATTCATCTTGAATCATACTACTTTTTAAATCTGAGTGTATTCTGCTGTTCCACTGGGAATAAGGAGAAACAGGACCACTTGCAGTCGGTGGCTACTTGTGCAAGAGTGTAGTGTCTCGAATATCCGAAGGGGTTAAGTGATGTTGCAATTGGTGACAGGGTTTAGCCAAAAGAGAGCGCGAGGTATCACATTGGTTATCAAGTTATCAAGAGCGTTCACTGAGAAGATCGCGCTACCCCTTATCATCTTGGTATCATATTACTGGTTTTACTCGGTGAGCTGTATCTATCCCTTTAGATTCGAGTTATTTTTATACCTATCCAGAAAAAGCTACAAAAAAAATAGTGTTAGTCATTGCCATAGCCTTAGATAATTACTAGTTTTCAATTTCTAGTGATGTTTTTGTTTTGATTTTGTGTTCCTTTTTATCTTTTAGTTTTTTAGATTTTGAGTTAGTTTTAGGGTTCCTTCTGTTCTTATTCGTGTCCACCAAAAAATCCAATCAAAAATACAAATCCGAGCTGCTATTTTGATCTAGTTTGAGTCGGGGTCAGATTCCTGCCGTGGCAGCTGTTTTCGCCAAATCGCTGCCGCCAACCCCCGCTGTCGCAACCTAATCGCACTTGGATTCTCCCTACTGCGCGCTTACAAAATCCCACCGCAACACCGCATCGCTGTTACCATCGCCTCAACTCGCAGCACACCATCCCGCACCCGCAACGCTGCCGTGAGTTCGTTTTCGCGCAGTTTTGCTACCGCCGCGGCCCCGCGTTCTATTTCTCTTCTATGAGCCACACCCGCTACCGTACGGCAGAAAGTGGGTTGTTTTGCTGCCGTGACAGCCTGTCGTGCGTCCAAAACGTGTTGTTTTGCTGCCGTGAGTTCCTAGCTAGTTTTAGGTCATTTTCTTTTGGTTTTTCTTTGACATTTTCTTTAGGAATTCCAGTCCAATCTTTGTGAACCTTAGACACAGCCTTTCTACAGCAATTAACTAGGTACCTTTCCCACCAGACTAGCTATTTTATTGCTCATTTTCAGGCTGCTCATTATCATATTGTGTCACATTGATCTAGTTGTTATTTCCACTTGTTATTTTGCTCCATTAGTTGTTATTCAGCCATAAAAAGTATAAAAAAGAGAGAAAAAGAGAAAATAGAAAAAGAGAAAAACAGAAAAAGCAAAAAGAAAGGCCATTGAGACATATTGTTATTGCTATCATTTGGAGTTGTTTTCATTGCTATCATTGACACTACACATTGAGCAATCTTGTGCATGATTATCATTGAGCTTGGCTAGTGTCTTTTTAGAGCATTGCAAAATCTCATACATATATTTGCATTGCCACATTTTTCTCCAATTTTGGTGTGTGTTTCTTAGGTGTTATTTTTGTATCATTCACAAACAGCAATAGGAGTTGTTAATTGGTGATTGTTAGGTATCCATACCAAGCCCCACCATATAACCTGTTTTACCTTTGTGAGAGCAAAAACCCCTAGGTATTCTATTCTTCACACCAAGTCACATTAGTTGCTATTACTTGTGGTAAGATTTTCTATTCACTTTGGAGCAGTAAGGATCACCTCTTTTGCTGGTTTTGAGTGAGTTGGGAGAGAGCACCACAACCTATAGCAATTTGTTTATTTCACTAATCTATTAATCATGGTTGCTCCTAGTGATGTTTCTACACAGGCTAAGAGAGCTAATGGTGATGAGCATGTGAAGTGGACAAATTTGGAGGAGATGCAAGAACAATTGAACACAACCATTGCTTACAAGCATTCTGAATTAAATTCTCTCATTGACAAACATGGAGTGGACATGGATACACATGTTCAAAATTTGGGCCTTCAAATTGATACTGTGACTGAATCATCTGATGCCACAAGAGAGCAAGTTGCCACTATGCAAACTACTCTTGACACATTGACTACTCAAATTGCTGCCTTGACTACATTAGTGACTCAAATACTACCCCCCGAAGATAATGGTAGTGCTTTTGGTGATGATGATTTCGAGGAGGGCAATGCTATCCCTTAAGGCCATGGGGGAGGAAGAAGAAATCATGGTGTTGGCCGTGGAGGTGGTTTTGAAGCTAGAAGGATTCCTGTACAAGAACCAAACCGAGAGGATGATGGGCTTGGTAAACTAAAATTCATGTTACCCTCTTTCAACTTTCATACTGATGTTGTTGAAGAATACCTCATGTGGGAGCTGAAAAATAGAAAAATTGTGGAGGATGCATGAGTATAATGAGGAGAGGAAAATTATATTTGCTTCTTTAGGTTTTGATGGCTATGCTTTGTTATGGTGGGATAATATTACAAGAACAAGAGCAAGAAATAGAGAACCTGAAATTGTTACATGGAGGGAGATGAAGCAAGTTATGAGGGACAGATTTGTGCCTAAAAATTATTTGAGATCCTTGTATGACAAATTACAACACTTGAAGCAAGGCACAAAGTCAGTGGATGCTTATTTTAGAGAGATAGAGTTGATATTGCAAAGAGCTAGAGTGAGAGAAGATAATGAACACACTGTGCATAGATTTCTTTCAGGTTTGCAATTCAAAATCAAGAGCATTGTGAGGCATACACAATATAATGACATGAATGAATTATTGCATCAAGCAAGGGAGACAAAAAAAAGCAATTGCCCAAGGAGGCACTTATGGCTCCAAGAAGGCTTTTCAGAAATAGGTCTTCCTTCTCATCACCAGCACCTCCACAACCTACCCCTAGCCGTGGGGTTTCCACTACTAAACCCGAGAGATCTACCTCTATATCTAAGAGGCAAGTCCATCAGCTAGTGCAAGTGGATCCACTAATTCTACATCTCGAAATAGAGACATGAGCTGCCATACATGTGGAGGCAAAGGGCCCTTCAAGAGAGATTGTCCAAATAAAAACATTATGCTTGTTAATGAGGACAATGAATATGAGAAAGGTGATGATGCTAATCCTAATGAGGAGGATGTTTATGATGATGATGATGGGCCTCTTGATGCATATCCTTCCACCTATCCTACCTTTGTTTGCACACCAAGAACATTGAGTATTCTCCCCAGTCCTGAAAGTCAAAGATGCAACTTATTTCAAACAAGAGCAATTGTAGGTCCCCAATTAGCTTGTAAGGTGATAATTGATGGAGGTAGTCGCAGAAATTTGGCAAGCAAAGAATTGTGTGCAAAGCTCAAATTGAGATATATTTCACATCCTCATCCTTATCATATACAGTGGCTTAGTGCTAAAGGAGAGATGAATGTTACCCACATGGTGAGAGTTGAATTTCAGATTGGGCCTTACAAAGATACAATTGAGTGTGATGTGGTGCCCATGTCAGTTTGTCACATGTTGCTTGGGAGACCTTGGCAGTTTCATAGGAGTGTTATACATGATGGGAGAGCAAATACCTATCTACTCAAGTGGAATGAGAAGGACATATTATTGAGACCTATGACACCACAACAAATTGTAAATGAGTCTAGACAAAAAATTCCTGAGAGTGATGAAAAATTGAGAGTGAAAACAAGAGTGTTGTGAGTGAAAATAGAAAAGACAATTCGAGTGGTAAAAATAAAAGTGAGGGAGTGAGCTTATTATGCATGTTAGCCACTAAAGAGGACTTGATAGAATTTAGAGAGGAACCTAGTATGCTTCCTATAGTGCTTATGCACGAGGGAGAAATTTTGGTTTCTAATGACATGACACCTATTCCTCTTGGTGTTTCTAATATTTTGCGGGAATTTGATGATGTATTTCCAGAAGAGGTACCTTCGGGTTTGCCACCATTGAGAGGTATTGAGCACCAAATTGATTTAATTCCTGGATCTTCATTGCCAAACCGAGCTCCCTATAGGACAAATCCCCAAGAAACAAAACAAATTCAGAAACAAGTACAAGAGCTTCTTGACAAAGGTTACATTCGAATACGCCTTTCTCCTTGTGTTGTTCCTGTTATTTTAGTTCCTAAGAAAGATGGTACATGGCGCATGTGTGTAGATTGTAGAGCAATTAACAATATCACTATTCGTTATCGTCATCTTATACCACGTTTGGAAGACATGTTAGATGAATTAAGTGGTAGTGCTATTTTCTCTAAAATTGATTTGCGTAGTGGTTATCATCAAATTAGGATGAAAGAGGGGGATGAGTGGAAAACTGCCTTTAAAACAAAATTTGGTTTATATGAGTGGTTAGTAATGCCTTTTGGATTAACTAATGCACCTAGTACTTTCATGAGATTAATGAACCATGTTTTGAGAGATTTTATTGGCAAATTTGTGGTTGTTTACTTTGATGATATTCTCATATATAGCCACAATGAACATGAACATATTGATCATATTAGACAAGTCTTGCATGTGCTAAGAGCAAATAAATTGTATGGAAATTTAGAGAAGTGCACTTTTGGCAAAGATAAGGTCATATTTCTTGGATATGTTGTTTCTAAACATGGAATTGAGGTAGATGAATCAAAAATTGAACCTATTAAAAATTGGCCTATTCCTATTAATGTGAGTCAAGTAAGAAGTTTTAATGGATTTGCTGGTTTTCGTAGAAGATTTGTCAAAGATTTTAGTACACTTGCTGCACCTTTGAATGAACTCACTAAAAAGGGTGTAGAATTTGTGTGGGGAGCTGAACAAGATATTGCTTTTGATGCTATTAAAGAAAAGTTGATTTCGCCCCCTTTATTAATGCTTCCAAATTTTGACATACAATTTGAGATTGAGTGTGATGCTAGTGGCATAGGTATTGGAGGAGTGTTAATGCAAGAAAAGAAACCTATTGCCTATTTTTCTGAAAAATTACATGGTGCACAATTGAATTATTCTGTTTATGATAAAGAACTATATTCACTTGTGAGAGTTTTAGAAGTATGGAAACATTATTTGTGGCCTAAAGAGTTTATTATACATTCTGATCATGAGGCATTAAAATTCCTAAAAAGCCAATCTAATTTGAATAAAAGACATGCTAAATGGGTAGAATTTATAGAATCTTTTCCATACATCATAGAACATAAAAAGCGATTGGAAAATGTAGTTGTTGATGCTTCGTCAAGGAAATATATGTTACTCTCAAATTTAGATATCAAGGTTTCGGGTTTGGAGGGTATTAGAGAGTTATATGCTAAAGATAATGAGTTTTCTATGCCATTTAATAAATGTACTAATGTTAAGGCATGGGACAAATTTCATATACATGATGGGTATTTGTTTAAATCTAACAAATTGTGTATTCCCGAGTGTTCTTTGCGTTTATTCTTATTACAGGAATATCATAGTGGAGGATTAATGGGACACTTTGATATGGGGTTGCCCGATCTTCTCGATGAACTCACACGATAACAAGGATCTGATAACTTGTGTCTCTCCACGAACTCTTCGGCTAATTCCTGATGCCAATTGCAGCAGCAACCAATCCCTTGGATATTCGTAAATCCACACACCTGCACGAGTAGCCACTGACTACTAGTGGTCCTGTATCAACTAATTCCCAGTGGAATAGCAGATAACACGCAAAACTTGCAATATCAATTCCTGATGAATGCTTCAAGCAATCAACAATGGAGTTTCTAGGGTTTATGAATAAAGGTAGTCTAACCTCTCACACGCAGGTGAAGAGGTATATAAGAGGGCTAGGGGGTGCGGCCACACCTTGGATGCGCAAGCACCTAACCTAGACCAACTAGGACTCGAACCAGAAATTTTTTGGACTCGGACTAGGGATACAAACCGACCCCAAGGAGGGGGTGCGGCCAAACAGCCACGCAGGGCTTTATTAAAACCGTGTGGGAGGACCTAAGACTTGTCCTTGGTGCTCCCATAACCCTCCAAACGCACCACATAAAATTGGACCCATATGGGAGGACATAGGACATGTCCTTGGTGCTCCCATAAGCAAAACACATCAAATATTATTTGGGCTGAGACAAGCAAGGACATGTCCTTGGTGGTCTCAATTCCCTCTTCTCTTTATTGTGCCTCCTCCTTCTCCCTTGAGCGTGCATGATCATCTTCCTCCATGTGTGCTCCTATGCCTTGCTCCATGACTCCATGCTCCTTGCCTCCATTAATGTTTGTGTTATCAACAACCTGAATCATACATAAGTGTAGAGACTTAGGTAGTATAAAATTCTCATAAGAACAAACATCATAATTTAAAAGGAGTGAGTTCACCTGCTGTTCTAATAATTTGGTTCTTGATCTTGTCATTGGACCAATTCTAACTTCAGCATGTTTCTCTTGAACAGCAACATCATCATCAATAGGAGGAATAACAAATGTGTTAGAGATGTCCTCATCATCCTCCCCCCCCTTGAAAAGGTGTCGACCTCGACGCATCAAGGTCCTCTCCATGGTATGGTGATAGATCAGCAACATTGAACGAATTACTCACACCAAACTCATCACTAGGAAGATCAATTGTGTATGCATTATCATTAATCTTGTGAAGCACTTTATAAGGACCAGCACCATGGGGCATCAACTTGGACTTGCGCAATGTGGGAAATCTGTCCTTGCGAAAATGTACCCACACCAAATCCCCGGGCTGAAAAAGTACCTCCTTCCTCTTCTTGTTTCTCCTCTCAGCCACATGTCTTCCTGTCTTCTCAATTGCTTCTTTGGTCTTCTCATGGATCTTCTTAACATAATCAGCTCGTTTTGAAGCCTCCATATTAACTCTCTCATGCACAGGAAGTGGCAATAAATCAAGCGGTGTTATGGGTTTGAAACCATACACCACCTCAAACGGGCATAGCTGAGTGGTAGAATGCACAGCCCTGTTGTATGCAAACTCAACATGAGGCAAACACTCCTCCCACTCCCGCATGTTCTTTTTTATCATGGCTCGCAGCAATGTGGATAATGTGCGATTCACCACCTCCGTTTGTCCATCAGTTTGGGGGTGACAAGTAGTAGAAAACAGCAGCTTTGTCCCCAGCTTCCCCCATAGTGTCTTCAAGAAATAGCTCATGAACTTGACATCACGATCAGAAACAATAGTCTTGGGTACTCCATGTAATCTCACTATGTCCCTGAAAAACAGATTAGCAATGTGCGACGCATCGTCGCTCTTGTGGCATGCAATAAAATGTGACATTTTAGAGAATCTATCAACTACCACAAATATTGAATCATGTCCTCTTTTAGTCCTAGGCAATCCTAACACAAAATCCATACTAATGTCTTGCCAAGGTGTAGTAGGTGCAGGAAGAGGAGTATATAAACCATGAGGTTTCAGTTTTGACTTAGCCTTGTTGCAAGTGATGCAACGTCTCACAAACCTCTCCACATCTCTTCTCATACGTGGCCAATAGAAGTGATCAGCCAACATCATCAATGTTTTCTCCCTCCCAAAGTGTCCCATTAAACCACCACTGTGTGATTCCTGCAACAATAACAAACGCAAGGACGACTCGGGCACACATAATTTGTTAGCTCTAAACAAATATCCATCATGCAAATGAAATTTATCCCATGCTTTCACAGTAGAACAATTCGCATAAGCAGTTTTAAAATCATTGTCTTGAGCATACAAATCTTTTACACTCTCCAAACCAGGAATTTTCACATCCAATTGAGTTAATAACATATTTTTCCTAGAGAGAGCATCAGCAACAACATTATCTTTGCCTTTCTTATATTTAATTATGTATGGGAATGATTCAATGAATTCAACCCACTTAGCATGTCTTTTATTAAGGCTAGATTGGCTCTTTAAAAATCTCAATGCTTCATGATCAGAATGTATGATAAATTCTTTTGGCCACAAATAATGTTTCCAAACCTCAAGAACTCTAACAAGTGCATACAATTCTTTATCATAAACAGAATAGTTCAATTGGGCACCATGCAATTTCTCAGAAAAATAAGCAACAGGTTTATTTTCTTGCATAAGGACACCACCAATACCAATACCACTTGCATCACACTCAATTTCGAACTGTTTGTTGAAATTAGGCAATATTAACAATGGGGCCGAAATCAGCTTGTTCTTAATATCATCAAAAGCAATATCTTGTTCTACCCCCCATGTAAAATCAACACTCTTCTTAGTTAAATCATTCAATGGTGCAGCAAGAGTACTAAAATCCTTGACAAATCTTCTATAGAAACCAGCCAATCCATTAAAACTTCTCACTTGACTAACATTAGTGGGAATAGGCCAATTTTTAATCGCTTTAATTTTAGATTCATCAACTTCAATGCCATGTTTAGATACAACATATCCCATAAAAATGACCTTGTCTTTGCAAAAAGAACATTTAGCAAGATTACCATATAATTGATTTGCTGTTAAAACATGCAAGACTTGTCTAATGTGATCAGCATGCTCAGTTTCATTGTGGCTATATATGAGAATATCATCAAAATAAACTACCACAAATTTTCCAATGAACTCTCTCAAAACATGGTTCATAAGTCTCATGAAAGTACTAGGTGCATTAGTTAAACCAAAAGGCATCACTAACCATTCATATAAACCAAATTTAGTTTTGAAAGCAGTTTTCCATTCATCCCCTTCTTTCATTCTTATTTGATGGTAACCACTACGCAAATCAATTTTAGAGAACACAGCAGCACCACTTAATTCATCTAACATGTCCTCCAAACGAGGTATAGGATGACGATAACGAATAGTGATGTTGTTAATGGCTCTACAATCAACACACATGCGCCAAGTACCATCTTTCTTAGGCACTAAAATAACAGGAACAGCACATGGAGATAAGCTAATACGAATATAACCTTTGTCGAGTAGCTCCTGCACTTGTTTCTGAATTTCCTTGGTTTCTTGGGGATTAGTCCTGTAAGGGGCTCGGTTTGGTAATGTTGCTCTAGGGATCAAGTCAATCTGATACTCAATGCCACGCAATGGTGGCAGCCCTGCTGGTACCTCCTCTGGAAAAACATCATCAAAATCCTGCAACACATGAGAGACACCAAGAGGAATAGGGGTCATGTCAGTAGAAACCAAAATTTCTCCCTTGTGCATGAGCACTATAGGAAGCATAGTAGGGTCCTCTCCAAACTCTCTCAAATCCTCTTTGGTGGCTAGCATACATAATAGGCTCACTCCCTCACTTTTATTTTTACCACTCATCTTATTTTTTTCACTCATAGAAGGAGTACTCTCTTGTTTTTCTCTCTCACTCTCAGTCTCTAAATTCACTTCAGTTTTTTGACGAGACTCATTTACAATTTGCTGTGGTGTCATAGGTCTCAAAATAATATCCTTCCCGTGCCAATTCAACTGATATGTGTTAGCTCTCCCATTATGTGTAACATTCCTGTCAAACTGCCATGGTCTTCCAAGCAACATGTGACAAACAGACATGGGCAAAACATCACACTCAATAGTATCAGTATAGGGCCCAATTTGGAACTCAACTCTTACCATGTAGCTCACCTTCATCTCTCCTTTATCACTCAGCCACTGTATATAATAAGGATGAGGGTGTGGAATATATTTCAATTTCAGCTTTGCACATAGGTCTTTACTAGCAAGATTTCTGCAACTCCCTCCATCAATAATAACTTTGCAAGCCATTTTAGGACCTACAATTGCCTTGGTTTGGAAAAGATTGCACCTCTGATTTTCTGGAGAAGGAATAACACTCAAAGCAGCAGCTTTTTGGGAGCAAACAATAGTGGGGTAATGTGTAGCATAAGCATCCAATGGACCTCCTTGCTCATCACAATCATCCTCCTCATTAGGATCAGCATCATCTCCAGTTTCATACTCATTTTCTTCATTAACAAGCATGATCTTTTTATTTGGGCATTCCCTCTTAAAGTGGCCTTTTCCACCACAAGTATGACAAGACATATCTCTATTTCGAGTTGTGGAAGAAGTGGATCCACTAGCACTTGCTGCTGGTTGCACTTGCCTCCTAGAGGTGGAGGGTGTTGATGCGGAGGGTTACTCCTAGATTGGCCCGATCTTCACGAATCGACGGAGAACACGAAGAACTCGATGAACACACGAGGGGAAACGAGGGGGAAATCGAGGGCAACGCAAACAAACACAAGGATAACTAGTAAGAACCGAAGAACCCCAAATCTTCCGTCAACTAACCCCGAGGGCCGCCTACGGAACGATCGATTCAACTGAGCTCACCTTGATTGAAACCGCTTTACACCCGTAGCCGGTCCACTACGCCAATAGAACCTCAAGATAATCGAGAGGAAGATTGGTCAAGTACTTGATAGAAACCCAAAGGGAGAGATCAAGTATTTGGATGTGCCTTGATACAATCCTCGACGATGTCGGAGGGATGGTTCCTCAAAGAGGGATACAAGAGAGCTGAGCTCCAAATGTTCTAAATTCAACTCTAAACCCTAGATCTAGCTTGGGGGTCTCCTTATATAGCCGGGGGTCGAAGTAGGTGGAAACTGGAGCGAAAACGGTGCATTTCCGGGCATTTTCGGTTCCACCCCGGCCTAGGGGCCGGCCTGGCCGGCCTGGGACCCGGCCTGGGGCCAGGGTGGGCGCCTGGAGGGGGAGGCCAGCCTGGGGCCGGGGTGGGGAGGGGCCAGGCCGGCCCCCAGGCTGGGTGCCCGGCCTGGGGCCGGGGTGGGAGGAGAGCAGGCCGGCCTTGAGGCCGGGGCGCTCTGGAGGGGGGCCGGCCTGAGGGGCGCCGAGGCCGGCCCGAGGCCGAGGTGGAGGCCGGCCCCTTCGGTTGGGGGTCCGGCCTGGGGGTGAGGGAGGCCGGCCTGGCCGGGCCCCGAGGCCGGGAAGGGGTTTTTCGCCCCTAACTTCTTCGTCGGGACTCCGAATTGGACGCCGTCTTCACCGCTGTTCTCCGTATCTTCTTGCGCATCGTCTCGGGTACTTTTCGGTGACTCCGTGGTGGGTTTGAACCTGAGCACGCAAAGTGTTGAAACATGAGGTAGCGCACCATCCTCCATGTGACCGAAAGTATAGAGCGAGAGGAGCGAGTTCACCTTATCCTTGATGGCCTTTGCGCGTGATCTTGTCATTGGTCCACTTGGAGTAGATGGTTGGGCTACATCATCTCCCCCCCCTTGAAAAAGAGTCGACCTCGACTCGGCGTCGTCTTCATCACTTGGGTATCCATGGAAGGGAGAGAGGTCCTTGACATTGAAGGAGTTGTGGACGAGGTACTTGGATTGCGGTAAGTCGAGCTTGTAGGCGTTGTTGTTGATGCGCTTGATGACCTTGAAGGGACCGTCACCTCTTGGCTTGAGCTTGGAGTTGCGCTCGTCGGGGAACCGGTCCTTGCGCAAGTGTAGCCACACGAGGTCACCTTCTTGGAACACCATGGGTTTCTTGTTCTTGTTCATGATAGAGGCTCGGTGCTCGGAATGCTTCTCAAGCGTAGCCCTTGTGGAGTCGTGTAGCTTCTTGATGTAGTCGGTGCGCTTGTCGATGTCCATGTTTGCTTGCTCGCGTAGAGGCAAAGGGAGTATGTCGAGGGCGGTGTTGGGGTTGAAGCCGTAGACAATCTCGAAGGGACTCTTCTTGGTAGCTTGATGGAGAGCACGGTTGTAGGCGAACTCGGCGTGTGGGATGCATTCCTCCCAATTCTTCAAGTTGGGCTTGATCAATGCTCGAAGTAGTGAAGAGAGTGTGCGGTTGACGACCTCGGTTTGTCCATCCGTTTGTGGGTGATAGGCGGTGGAGAATAGTAGCTTGACGCCGAGCTTGGCCATCAATGTCTTCCAAAAGTAGGAGGTGAACTTGACGTCGCGGTCCGAGACAATTGAAGTAGGTACACCATGTAAGCGCACAATTTCCCTGAAAAACAAAGTAGCAACATGTGAAGCATCGTCGGTTCGGTTACAAGGAATGAAATGTGCCATCTTAGAGAAACGATCCACAACTACAAAGATTGAATCCATGTTGGTTTTAGTTCGTGGAAGGCCTAACACAAAGTCCATGCTAATATCACTCCAAGGTGCATGTGGGATAGGTAATGGCATGTAAAGACCATGAGGGTTGGAAGTGGACTTAGCTCGGAGGCATGTGGAACATCTCTTGACGTGTCTCTCAACGTGGTGCTTCATCTTGGGCCAATAGTAGTTGGTGGAGAGCATGGCATAGGTCTTGTCGCGTCCAAAGTGTCCCATGAGGCCTCCTTCATGTGATTCCTTCAATAACAACAAGCGAAGAGAAGACTCGGGGATACACAATTTGTTAGCCTTAAACAAGAAACCTTTGTGAAGATAGTAATCATCGAAACCTCGGTTAGGCAAGCACTTCTCAAATATAGGACCAAAGAAAGCATCGGAAGCATATAAGTCTTTGATTTCATCCAAACCAATCACATTGATGTCAAGACGTGTAAGAAGGCATTCTTTCCTAGACAAGGCATCGGCTACCACATTCTCTTTACCTTTCTTGTACTTAATGACATAAGGAAAAGATTCAATGAATTCAACCCACTTAGCGTGCCTTTTGTTCAAATTGGTTTGGCTTTTTAAGTATTTCAATGATTCGTGATCGGAATGAATGACAAATTCTTTTGGCCAAAGGTAGTGTTGCCAAACTTCGAGCACTCTAACCAAAGCAAAGAGTTCCTTATCATAGATGGGGTAATTGAGTTTAGCACCATCAAGTTTTTCACTATGGTAAGCAACGGGGCGTCCGTTTTGCATGAGAACGCCACCAATTCCTATACCACTAGCATCACATTCAATCTCAAAAGTTTTCTCGAAATCCGGTAAGACAAGCAAAGGAGCTTCGGTTAGGCATTTCTTAAGTGTATCGAAAGCTTTTTGTTGCGCATTGCCCCAAACAAAAGGTACATTCTTTTTGGTAAGTTCATTCAAAGGGCAAGCAATAGTTGAAAAATCTTTGACAAAGCGGCGATAGAAACCGGCAAGGCCATGAAAGCGCCTTATCTCACCCACGGAAGTAGGGTTGGGCCAATTCCTAATTGCCTCAATCTTCTTGTTATCTACTTCAATACCATTGGACGAGATCACAAAACCCAAGAAAACAAGCTTGTTGGTGCAAAAATTGCATTTGGAAAGATTGGCGAAAAGTTTTGCATTGCGAAGAGCCAACAATACTTGTGAAACATGATCAAGGTGATCTTCCAAAGATTTGCTATAAATGAGAATATCGTCGAAGTAAACCACAACAAATTTGCCAATGAAAGGACGTAGAACTTCATTCATGAGACGCATGAAGGTAGATGGGGCATTCGAAAGACCAAAGGGCATAACAAGCCATTCATACAAACCAAGTTTTGTTTTGAAAGCCGTTTTCCATTCATCACCTATACTCATACGAATTTGATGGTAACCACTTTTAAGATCAATTTTTGAAAAGATAGTAGCACCACTCAATTCATCAAGCATGTCATCTAGCCTAGGAATAGGATGTCGATATCTAACGGTGATAGCATTGATAGGGCGACAATCCATACACATGCGGGAAGTAGAATCTTGCTTTGGAACAAGGATAACCGGCACGGCACAAGGGCTAAGGGATTCGCGAATAAAACCTTTTTCGAGTAGCTCTTGGATTTGGCGCTCAATCTCCTTAGTCTCCTCGGGATTGGTGCGGTAAGGAGCGCGGTTTGGAAGGGGGGCGCCCGGAATGAGGTCAATACGGTGCTCGATTCCTCGAAGGGGAGGAAGGCCCGGAGGGAGCTCATCGGGAAAGACGTCTTCAAATTCCTGCAACAAAGGCAACAAAGAGGGAGGTAGATTTGTCATGTCGTTAGTTTCAAGTGCTTCCCCTTTGCACAATAGGACAAAGTGGAGTATGGTTGGGTCCTCTCTTAGCGCTCGCATCTCTCTTTTGGTGGCAAGTAAGGCAAAGCCTTTGGCATCACTCGTAATTTTTCCACTCATATTTGGCTTGTGGCTCTCACTCACTTTTTGGTGGATCACTCTCTCACCACTCATCTCACGAGATTTGAGCTCTTCTTGTCGACGTGCAAGAGTCTTGGCGTTGTCGGCGATCACTTGGCTAGGAGACATGGGACGAAGAACAAATGTCTTGTTGTTCCACTTGAAGCTATAGTGATTGGTACGCCCATCATGGATAGCACTCTTGTCGTATTGCCAAGGTCGGCCAAGAAGAAGATGACACACGGTCATAGGAACAACGTCACAATCTACCGTGTCTTCATAAGGACCAATCTTGAAAGTCACGGAGACCATGTGTTGAATCTTGAAGGTGCCGGAGTCACTAAGCCATTGGACATGGTATGGGTGAGGGTGTTGCTTGTAAGGCAATTTGAGTTTGTCGCAAAGTTCTTTGCTAGCTAAGTTGTGACAACTTCCACCGTCGATGATGACCTTGATTGACTTGCCATCAATACCGGCTCTTGTTTGAAAGAGATTGCACCGTTGATCTTGCTCATCTTGAGGAGAAGAAGTGAGGACTCTTGTGACCACTAGGGATGGGTTCTTGTCCTCATCGCAATACACACTTTCTTCATCATCGTTGGAGACGTCCAAAGGGTTGAGAGCAACTTGATGCAAGGCATAGTATTCGCCTTCGCTCATAGAATCACGTTCACCATCTTGGTTGAAAATCATGATCATCTTGTTGGAACATTCAAAGGACTTGTGTCCACTACCACCACACTTGAAGCAAGTAATAGTGCTTGACTTGACTTGAGGAGCACTTGAGGATGAGGTTGGAGTAGCTTGCTTCTTGAATGGTTGGGAAGACTTGTTGGGAGCACTAGAGGCTCGCGGGTTGCTCTTGGTGGTAGTTGGAGGAGGAGCTTGTGTCATTGGAGTAGAGGATGATTGTCTTGAGTTGAAGAAAGCCTTTTGCTTGCTATATTTGAGATCTTCCGCAATTTGACGTTCCGCCTTAAGAGCTTGGTGGACAAGGGCCACAATGTTGTCATACGGTTGATACTCGACGATCTTCCTTATAGGATAGTTGAGGCCATTGAGGAAGCGGGCCATTGTTTGCTCTTGAGATTCTATCACATGAGCGCGGATCAAAGATGTCTCCATTTCCTTGTAGTACTCATCAACGGACTTCACACCTTGACGAAGTTCTTGAAGCTTCTTGAAGAGGTCACGCTTGTAGTGAGGAGGAACGAATCGAGCATGCATGAATTGCTTCATCTCATTCCAAGTGGCAATAGGAGCAACGCGATTGCGGACTCGTTCGGCTTGTAGACGATCCCACCATAAGAGTGCATAGCCTTCGAATTCCAAAGATGCTAGAGCAACCATTTTCTTGTCGGTGAAGTTGTGAATGCCGAAGATCTTGTCAACCTTGAGAGCCCAAGCAAGATAGTCTTCGGGATCATTCTCACCATTGAACTTGGGGACATTGAAACGAAGAGCACTCATGTTGTTGTCCTCTTGCGGACGATGGAGGCGCGCATGTTGGCGCTCATGGGGGTCTTCATCATACATGGGAGGTGAATCATCATAGGGGTCATCCTCATTGTCTTGGCGGTGGCGATCATGATGGGGAGGATGACGCCGGTGGTCATTAGGTGGTGGTGGTTGGTGGTGACGGAGCCTAGCTTCACGGCGTTCACTATCATCATGGCCATTGTGATGTTGTTGAGGACGTTCTTGTTCTTGGAGAGGTTGTTGAGGATGATCATGTTCTTGGCGGTCATTGTTGTTGGGACGCGCATGGCGCCTTGGTGGCCTTCGATGTTGACGAGCATCTTCCACGAAATCGTTGTGGCCAAAGTCTTGAGCGTGGCCTTGTGGAGGTGGAGGATGATGGTGTTGTCGAAGGTCCGGGCGTTGCGGTTGTTGAAGAGGGTCACCACGGCCTTGGCGATGTCGAGGTGGTGGTGATGGCGAGCTATCCTCATACCGATTGCGTCGCGGAGTTTGTTGATGTTGTGGAGGAGGTGGTGGTGCTTGTTGAGGTTGTCCACCCTCCTCCACGTTGTGGCGATCATGGCGATCATGGCGACGAGGTTGGTGAGGATCTTGATTGCGGTGGCTTGAGCGGCGAGACCTTGAGGACGATGATGAATGACGGCGATTGGCAAGATTAGCCAAGTTGATGTTGATGCGCGTCATTTGATCATTCATTCGAGCCTCTTGCTCTTGGAGTCGACGCTCATAGCGTTGCAACCCGTCCTTGACGAGTTCGCGGAGTTGAAAGTGGTCATTGTGGGTGACGAAGTTGGCGTAATCATTGTCGTTGTAGAATGGGTTGCCTTCGTCTTCCGAGCTCGGACTTGTGAATACTCCTTCCCTAGCCATCTCAAAAACACACACAAGGGTGATATTGAAGAAATGGACGCCTCACTTACCCAACGTTACCTTTCTTGGTCGTATTGAGGCTAGTGGACGAGCCTAGGTGTAGGGCGGTATGTCAAGAGCGAATCCAAAAGATCGAAAGAAACCGCAAACGGCAACACACACACTTTATATGGAAGGCAAATAGGTTAGGAAAGTGGCGAGGAAAAATCGACCAAAACCGAAGAAAAGTTTGTTGTCAATCGTGGAGAAAATTCAAAGAAAAGTTAGCACAAAAACCAAACCTATAGGGTGGAAATATGGTGGAACACACACACGCAAGGGAAAAATGGGGTTAGTGCGACCAATGGACGAGCGAAGAACGAAATGGCCCTAACGTAGACTAATGCTCAATGCCACACTAACACAAGGAGGACGCTAGCTCAAACCGCAAAGTTGAAAAGGCAACAAGATTCGCACCGTGGCAATCGGTCACTCTTTCTCTTTTGCGACGCAATGCTACACGTTCCTACAATGGAAAGCAATTGGCACCGATCCTTTTGCTTCTTTTTCTATTTTCTCTTTTTCTCTTTTTGATGGATTCCAAAGTGCCAATGCCTACTCGGTAGCTAATCTCTCACAAGCGCTAACTTCGCACTCTCGATGCCACAAATGCGATGCCAAGCGGTGTAAAAAGAACTAGTCCGATAGGTAAGTAACACAATGGGATGGGGTGGTGCAAGCGGAAGCAAGTTATACCTCTCTTATTTTGATGATCACGGACTTGCGGCCGTGGGGGAGTCGATGTCGTGGCGATCCGATGATGTGGAAGCGTAGGTGATGTCGTGGGCGTCGCGTAGCAACTCGTTGCACTCAATTTGGATCACAAACGACAAAGAAAAACAAGTTCCAAAATCTGCCGGAGAATCGAAGAGCTGAAATTTTCTGAGTTTTTGGCTCAAATTCGAAATTCCCACAAAATCAAGAAAAAATTTGGGCGAAATTGGAAAAATTGGCTGAATGGAAAGATGTGGAAAGGTGTTTGGCAACTAATCTCTGAAGAAAAACCACGAAAAACGCAACGAGTCAACAGATCGGTCAAATTCCCTTTTGGCTATTTTTTGAGGATTTTCGAAATTCTTGGTGGAAAAAGAAAAATTGGTGGATGGGGAGGGGTATGGGTGTCGGATTCGTGTCAATCTAGCTCTGGATACCAGATGATGCGGAGGGTTACTCCTAGATTGGCCCGATCTTCACGAATCGACGGAGAACACGAAGAACTCGATGAACACACGAGGGGAAACGAGGGGGAAATCGAGGGCAACGCAAACAAACACAAGGATAACTAGTAAGAACCGAAGAACCCCAAATCTTCCGTCAACTAACCCCGAGGGCCGCCTACGGAACGATCGATTCAACTGAGCTCACCTTGATTGAAACCGCTTTACACCCGTAGCCGGTCCACTACGCCAATAGAACCTCAAGATAATCGAGAGGAAGATTGGTCAAGTACTTGATAGAAACCCAAAGGGAGAGATCAAGTATTTGGATGTGCCTTGATACAATCCTCGACGATGTCGGAGGGATGGTTCCTCAAAGAGGGATACAAGAGAGCTGAGCTCCAAATGTTCTAAATTCAACTCTAAACCCTAGATCTAGCTTGGGGGTCTCCTTATATAGCCGGGGGTCGAAGTAGGTGGAAACTGGAGCGAAAACGGTGCATTTCCGGGCATTTTCGGTTCCACCCCGGCCTAGGGGCCGGCCTGGCCGGCCTGGGACCCGGCCTGGGGCCAGGGTGGGCGCCTGGAGGGGGAGGCCAGCCTGGGGCCGGGGTGGGGAGGGGCCAGGCCGGCCCCCAGGCTGGGTGCCCGGCCTGGGGCCGGGGTGGGAGGAGAGCAGGCCGGCCTTGAGGCCGGGGCGCTCTGGAGGGGGGCCGGCCTGAGGGGCGCCGAGGCCGGCCCGAGGCCGAGGTGGAGGCCGGCCCCTTCGGTTGGGGGTCCGGCCTGGGGGTGAGGGAGGCCGGCCTGGCCGGCCCCCGAGGCCGGGAAGGGGTTTTTCGCCCCTAACTTCTTCGTCGGGACTCCGAATTGGACGCCGTCTTCACCGCTGTTCTCCGTATCTTCTTGCGCATCGTCTCGGGTACTTTTCGGTGACTCCGTGGTGGGTTTGAACCTGAGCACGCAAAGTGTTGAAACATGAGGTAGCGCACCATCCTCCATGTGACCGAAAGTATAGAGCGAGAGAAGCGAGTTCACCTTATCCTTGATGGCCTTTGCGCGTGATCTTGTCATTGGTCCACTTGGAGTAGATGGTTGGGCTACATCAGGTGTGCTCTCGGCCTTGGGTGTAGATACCCCACGGCTAGGTGCTAGCTGTGATGATGGAGAACAAAAATTGCTATTTCGAGGTGGAAACAGCCTTCTAGCACTCAATTTTGCCTCTTCAGCTAGCTGTGATTCTGCCTCCTTTGCATGATCTAGCAATTCATTCATATCATTATATTGGAGGTGCCTCACAATGCTTCTGATTTTAAATTGCAAACCTGAGAGAAAACGTTGCATAGTATGTTCTGGTTCTTCTCTCACTTTAGCCCTCTGAAGAATCAACTCCATCTCTCTATAATAAGCATCAACAGATAATGTACCTTGCTTCAATTGCTGCAATTTATCATATAATGTTCTCACATAATTCTTTGGCACAAATCTGCTCCTCATGAGTTGCTTCATAGTAGCCCAAGTAATCACTTAAGGATCACCATTTTCTGCCCTCATTTTGGTAATATTATCCCACCACAACAGAGCATAACCATCAAAACTAGAAGAAGCCAATTTAATCTTCCTATCCTCAGTGTACTCATGTAATCTCCATAGCTTCTCAATTTTAAGCTCCCACATCAAATATTCCTCCACATCATCAAAATCAAAAGAGAAAGGAGGAATAGAAAATTTTGGCTTGCCCAAACCATCATCTTCTCTAGCATTATTTGGAGCTTGTACTCTTCTAGCATGAAAATCACCACGGCCATTATAAGCTTGCACTCGGCCTGGTTCCCAAACATCATGATCTCTTTGCTCTAATTGAGTAGTCAATTGTGTGATTTGCCTAGTGAAATTGGTGAGAGATTCTTGCATAATATCAACAGATTCTTGAGAAGCAGCTTTCTCAATTTTAATATCCATTTGCTGTAAATCCCTCCTCAAATTCTCATCATAGGCATCAAGCTTTTTATACATTCGGGTGGCTACCACTTCATCATATTCATCAAGTTTTTTATCAATTCTTGAGCTGATCATATCTCTAAATTTGGAGAGATCTCCCCAAGTAAGAGGATCATCAAAAGTCTTCTTAGCAGCAGCCTCAGTAGCTTTCCCACCATGTTTATCCACCTGCACATCACTAGCCACAAAAGACTCCATAGATTAATGTGTTAGTGAAAATAAAAATATGGGATGTGGTGTTATCTCACAACTCACTCAAAACAGCAAAGCAATGAGGTTAACTTACTGTTCCAAAGTGAATAGCAATACTTACCACAAGCAAACAGTAGTACTATGGCTTGGTGTGAATAAAAGAATACCCAGGGATTTGAGCTAACACAAGGCAAAGCCGGATATATAGTGGGGCTTGGTATGGATACCTAACAACACCAATAACAAGTCCTATTTGCTGTTTGTGATGACAGAAAAATAGCACCTAGGAAACACACACCAAAGTGGAGACAATTGTGGCAAGGAAATTATATGTATGGAAATATTGCAATGCTCTGGAAAGACAATAGCTATGCTCCAAAATATCACAGGCACAAGATTGCTCAATGGAAAGTGTCAATATAGTAGTGGTAAAAACAGCTCCAATAACAATATAGCAATAGATCACAAGGCCTTTTTCTGTTTTCACAATTCTGTTTTTCTCTTTTTCTATTTTCTGTTTTTCTCTTTTTTTTTGATACTTTATAACTGGCCGAAACTAGCTAGGAGCAAAAATAAACACAATGGTAACAATGTGACACAATTGATATAAAATTGAGCAGCCTGGAGGGAGCAAAAAGTAGCTATTCTTTTGGTAAAGGTACCTAAAATTTGCTTTAGACAGGTCGTAGCTATAGCTCACAAAGTTTGGAAACGAAAACCTAAATAAATTGTAACCGAAAACTAAAAGGAAAAAAGAGCTAGGGCGAAAACAGCACTCACGGCAGAAAACTGCGCTGTTTTGGAGCGGCGGCAGCCTGCCATGGCAGCAAAACGCACCGAAACGGTGCCGTACGGCAGCGCGCGGGCGCAGTTTGGGCGCAGCAGCAAAACGAGCTAAACTCGTACCGCGGCAGTGCGCGGGGGGGCCGATTGGTAAGCGCGTTACACGGCGCGGGGGAGGTTTGGTAAGGGCGCGGCTGGACGAATCCGAGGGGAAGTGGAACACGGCGGCGGCAGGGAATCGGCCAAATTTCTGCCGTGGCAGAACTTCTAGTCCAATTCGGATTGGATCAAGGCACCACACGGATGGCAAATTGGAGGGGATTTTCGGTGGACTCAGGGGAAGAACTAAGAACCCTAAACCTAGACCGAAACAAAAAGAGAAAAGAAACGCAAAAATCAAACACAAAACAGCAACTAGTGGATGAAATTGGTGATGATCTAAGTTGATGGCTCGGATTACAACTATTTTTTGTGGCTTTTTCGGTGGATAGGTAATGAAAACAAGGACTAATCTACTAGATCACGATAGCTCACCGAGTTAACCTGTAAATCTGGTACCAAGATGATATGGGGTTGCCCGATCTTCTCGATGAACTCACACGATAACAAGGATCTGATAACTTGTGTCTCTCCACGAACTCTCCGGCTAATTCCTGATGCCAATTGCAGCAGCAACCAATCCCTTGGATATTCGTAAATTCACACACCTGCACGAGTAGCCACTGACTACTAGTGGTCCTGTATCAACTAATTCCCAGTGGAATAGCAGATAACACGCAAAACTTGCAATATCAATTCCTGATGAATGCTTCAAGCAATCAACAATGGAGTTTCTAGGGTTTATGAATAAAGGTAGTCTAACCTCTCACACGCAGGTGAAGAGGTATATAAGAGGGCTAGGGGGTGCGGCCACACCTTGGATGCGCAAGCACCTAACCTAGACCAACTAGGACTCGAACCAGAAATTTTTTGGACTCGGACTAGGGATACAAACCGACCCCAAGGAGGGGGTGCGGCCAAACAGCCACGCAGGGCTTTATTAAAACCGTGTGGGAGGACCTAAGACTTGTCCTTGGTGCTCCCATAACCCTCCAAACGCACCACATAAAATTGGACCCATATGGGAGGACATAGGACATGTCCTTGGTGCTCCCATAAGCCAAAACACATCAAATATTATTTGGGCTGAGACAAGCAAGGACATGTCCTTGGTGGTCTCAATTCCCTCTTCTCTTTATTGTGCCTCCTCCTTCTCCCTTGAGCTTGCATGATCATCTTCCTCCATGTGTGCTCCTATGCCTTGCTCCATGACTCCATACTCCTTGCCTCCATTAATGTTTGTGTTATCAACAACCTGAATCATACATAAGTGTAGAGACTTAGGTAGTATAAAATTCTCACAAGAACAAACATCAAAATTTAAAAGGAGTGAGGTCACCTGCTGTTCTAATAATTTGGTTCTTGATCTTGTCATTGGACCAATTCTAACGTCATCATGTTTCTCTTGAACAGCAACATCATCATCAATAGGAGGAATAACAAATGTGTTAGGGATGTCCTCATCACACTTTGGAAGAGAGAAGACATTGCTTATGTTGGCTGAAAAAATTTATTGGGCACATATGAGATGAGATGTGTATAGATTGGTGCAAAGATGCATTACTTGCAACAAGGCCAAGTCAAAATTAAAACCCCACGGGTTGTATGCTCCATTGCCATCACCTAGTACACCATGGGAAGATATAAGTATGGATTTCGTGTTGGGCTTGCCAAGGAAAAAAAGAGGACATGACTCTATCTTTGTGGTTGTGGACAGATTTTCTAAGATGGCCCACTTCATTGCTTGCCACAAGAGTGATGATGCTTCTCACATTGCTAACCTCTTCTTTAGAGAAATAGTGAGATTACATGGAGTGCCAAGAACTATTGTTTCAGATAGAGATGTGAAATTCATGAGCTACTTTTGGAAGACACTATGGGGGGAGCTTGGAACTAATTGTTATTTTCAACAACTTGTCACCCCCAAACTGATGGGCAAACTGAAGTGGTAAATAGGACATTGTCAACATTATTGAGAAGCATGATCAAGAAAAATTTGAAGGAGTGGGAGGAGTGCTTGCCACATGTGGAATTTGCATATAATAGGGTTGTACATTAACCTACTCAACTTTGTCCTTTTGAGGTGGTCTATGGGTTTAAGCCAATTACCCCATTAGATTTGTTACCACTTCCTACACAAGAGAGAATAAATATGGAGGAATCAAAGAGAGCTGATTTTGTGAAGAATATTCATGAGAGAACAAAAGAGGCAATTGAGAAAAAAGGGCAGCATGTGGCCGAAAGGGTTAATAAGAAAAGAAAAGAGGTAATATTTCGGCCAGGAGATATGGTGTGGCTTCACTTTTGTAAGGACAGATTTCCCACATTGCGCAAATCAAAATTGATGCCTAGAGGTGCTGGTCCTTATAGAGTTATTTCGAGGATCAATGACAATGCATACAAGATAGACCTCCCAATTGATTAGTTTGGTGTTAGTAACTCTTTTAATGTGGCTGATTTGACACCTTACTATGGAGATGATCTTGCATCGAGGATGATGCCTTTTCAGGAGGGGGAGGATGATGAGGACATCCTTAGCTCTTCACCTATTGTTACACATGATGATATTGCTATAACGAATGATGAAGTGAGGATTGGTCCCATGACAAGATCAAGGACCAAATTATTACAACAACGGGTGAATTCACTCCTACTTGAGTATAACATTTATAATTATGAGAACTTTATACTACCTAAATCCATGCATATTTGTATTCTCAGGTTTGTTGATAACACAAGCATGAAGGGAGGAGCTCATGAAGAGGAGATACACATGGATGAAGATGGACTTGAGGAGGAGCTGGAAAACAAATGCTAGAAGGATGAAAACAAGGAATAACATAAAATAACAATTGTTATTTCAATGGAAAAATTGTTATTTCATTGAAGACAAGGGGATGGCGCCTCCACAAGGTTAAATGCGCCTAGTAGAAGTCCTAATTATGTTAGGCATGGTTTGTATACCATCATATGCCGCACCCCTTAATGGTGGGTCGGTTTGTATCCAATTGGTCGAGTCCAAGTCCAGAAACAAGTCCAAGTTGGGTCCTATTTGGGTTGGGTGGGTTTGCTTGCGCAATACCCCTTCTGGCCGCACCCCCACCCCTCATATATACCCCTTGGTGCGAATAGATTAGGTCAGACTACGTTAAAACAAAAACCCTAGACTTCTAGACTGTATTGCTTGAAGCATTCATCTTGAATCATACTACTTTGCAAATCTGAGTGTATTCTGATGTTCCACTGGGAATAAGGAGAAGCAGGACCACTTGTAGTCGGTGGCTACTTGTGCAAGAGTCTGGGGTCTCGAATATCCGAAGGGGTTAAGTGTTGTTGCAATTGGTGACAGGGTTTAGCCAAAAGAGAGAGCGAGGTATCACATTGGTTATCAAGTTATCAAGAGAGTTCACTAAGAAGATCGGGCTACCCCTTATCAACACTCATGTTGCTTTCTCCATCATCACCACCGATGAGTCCATGAGGCGTTGCAGCTCATGTGTGACACTTTCCCTAGACAAAGGAAAGTGGAAGTTTCGAATGAGAGCCAGTTGCACGACAAACATGCGGTCACGGAGTACATCTCGGAGCCGCGGGAGAACGCGCCGGAGCCGCGTATTCAAACCGGTGCTCAGCCGGAAGTGGAAGTTTAGAACGAGACGTAGTTTCTTGGAAGACAGGCGACGACCTCGAGAGACTTGCAAGTTTGTCGAGTCTGCCGCCACAACCAAGCGACGGACGACGACACCTCCGTTAACGTAGATCTAGAAATTAGTGTCTAGTTTAAATCTCGATAAAATTTTGGAAATTTCTATTTTGTTGTAAGATTTCAAATATCAATGAAAAACATTGGTCCCTTTCTATTTTTAGTGAGTTTTTAAACTATCTATTGGGACACGTCGGTGAAATGCAACGCCCCATGAGCACAGCAAAGCGTTCCAGCGCCTCAGTACACCCAGCTGGGTGGTGGACCGTTTTTTAAATCATAAATCACTAAAAATAGCAAGCAAGTCTCCTCATTAAAAACCCGCCAGTCCTCTTAGGTACCCTGATCAGGAAAAGAGTGCGTAAGAAACTTGATGCTCCGAGTTCAGAATACAGCTACATCTTTCAAAACCTCTGGTCTAATAAATCTAGGGGGGTCGCAGTCCCAAAATAAAGAGTAATTAGTATCATATGCATACCGAGCTAACTTATCAGCCACAGAATTAGTCTCCCTACTACAATGTTGAACCGTGATAGATCCAATACGGGAAGCTCTAAGGAAACAATCTGCCAGCATTGTAGTATAAGGGCTCCAAATATCAATATCTCCATTAAAAGCTTCACAAATATCCAGGGAGTCCGTCTCGATAATAACAGGAGAGCACCCAACTCGTTCGATGAATTGAAGTCCTTTCTGTAACACCATAGCCTTTGCTGTTGTTGCATCTAGCACGTTCTCAATTGTCCAACAACTTCCTTCTAGGGAATCACCCTTCGCATATCTCAACACTACTCTAATAGAACCATTGAGAAAAAAGTTGGCATCAATATTTAACTTACAAATATTATGTAAAGGTTTTACCCAAGAAATAATCCTTGGAGTTGCATTTGGTTTCATCTGTTGATAGTTTGCTGTTAGGGCTAGGATAGCAAAAGATGATCGGGGTGGTTCTTTCACAACTCCACCATGTAGCCTTTCCCTCCGTTGCCACCAAATACACCATAATCCCACCGCAATAGATTCCTTAAAACCAATTTGCCCGAGAGCAGGAGTGATAGGGTTTTGGTTCCTTAAAATTTCCTCCAATACCACTAATCAAGACCTCTCATGCTAAAACACTGAATCAATTACCTCCATTGGACCAATAGACTTCCACACTTGACGTGCTCATTGACATGTAAACATAAGATGTTTGATATCTTCGGGACCTTTTTCACAAATAGAGCATTGAGCTGAAGTGTTGATGTGTCTATTAGCCAATATTGCTAAACCCGGTACTACGCCATGAAGTGATTTCCATACAAATATTTTAACCTTTGTACGGAACTAGAGCTTCCAAACATTATCCCAGACCGGGTTTCAGTCAGCACTACCATGTCCATCACTCCTAATAAAATCGTGTCCAAAAGTAGCATTCCATTGGGCATGATAAGCCGACTTGACACTGAAAGAATAAGTTCTTATTAAATTCCAAGCCATAAAATCCTCCGTCATTGTCTCAGAAAGCAGAATTCTCATCACATCAATTGGGTTAAATAAAGATCTGAGAAGTCTCTCATCCCATGTGTGTGTCTCTGTATTGATTAATTCATCAACATGTCTCAGTATAATTCTTCCACAAGGTGTCAAAATCATTCTAGATGGGCTTCCCGGGATCCAATGATCATCCCAAATATTAATCTTACTACCCAATCCAACAGTCCAAATATGTCCTTTTTTAAAAGTTGCTAAACCTGCAACAATGCTTTGCCAAGTATAAGAAGCGCCCTTTTTGGTCCTGCTTTAAGGATGTCACCATGTGGGTAATATGTTGTCCGTAGAACTCTTGCACATAACGTGTCCGGGTGAGTGAGTAGTCTCCAAGTTTTGTTTGCAAGCATTGCTAAATTGAACGTATGCAAGTCACGGAACCCCATTCCGCCGTCTCTTTTTGGGATACACATCCATTGCATCCGTTTTCGATCCTTTGGTCTCCCCACCATAAACTTGAAAGAGCACCAGTCATATCCTTGCAAAGTTTTTTCGGAAGCTGGAACACTGACATGGCACAAACTGGAATAGACTGAATTACAACTTTCAGAAGAATTTCTTTACCTCCCATTGAGATAATTTTTTCATTCCAACTTGAATAATTTTTTCATTCCAACTTGAAAGCCTCTTAATAATTATCTCCAAAAGATGAAAGAAGCTATCACTCCTATCAACCCCAACCATTCAAGGTAAACCCAAATATTTGTCAGATTGGGCTTCATTCATTATGTTCAATTCTGTGTAAACGTGTGCCTTCACCTCCACATTAATATTCGGGCTAAAGAAGATACTACACTTTGCAGCACTCACCATCTGTCCCGAGCTTGCACAATAATTATCAAGAACACGTCTCAACGAGGTTGCATTAGTCATGTATGCCTTCATAAGGATTAAGGAATCATCAGCAAAAAGTAAATGAGATACTGATGGCGCATTTCTTCAAACCCTAACTCCTTCCATGCCACGAACCTCCTCTCTGTGAGCTAGAAGACTTGAAAGTCCCTATGCAAAAATTAGAAACAAATAAGGTGACAAAAGATCACCTTGTCTTAGCCCCCTCCTTGGAATAAAACGCCTAGTCTCTTGATTATTGAATCTGATTCTATAATTAACCGAGCAAACACAAGCCATCAAAAAGTCCACAAAACCTGGACTAAAACCCAACCGAAGCAACAAGACTTTCAGAAATCCCCATTCAACACGATCATAAGCTTTGTGCATGTCCAATTTCAATGCACAATAGCCCCATTTTCTTTTTTGTTATTTTTATAGTGTGCATACTTTCATAAGCTAAGAGGATATTATTCGTGATCAGACGGCCCGAAACAAAAGCACTATGGACTAGGGCTATAATATCATCAAGAACAAGCTTTAGGTGGAATGTAATCATTTTTTAAATAACTTTGTAAAGGACGTTGCAAAGACTGATCGGTGTATGTTGTGTAATGAGATCAGTATTGTCTACCTTCGGTATCAAAAGTATAGATGTGTCATTCCAACCAATGGGTATCACAGGATTGTTTATTCCCTCTAGAACTTCAGTAGTTAATTCTGTGCCTATGAAATCCCAACATTTTCTGAAGAAAATAGCATGGAAGTTGTCTGTACCTGGAGCCTTCATGTCGCCAATGAAAAATAAAGCTTTCTTGACCTCTTCTGATGTCGTGGTGGTGTCACGGCAGATGCCATAGGATGGCTTAAGTTGGGGCCGATGGACGATGTTGGTACCGGGGAGGGATAGCGTGTTGAAGAACACACACGGAAGACGCAAAACGAACACGCAAAGTACCCATGTTCTGGGCCCTCGTAAGGAGGTAAACCCCTACTCCTGCCTTTTTGTGTGTATAAGGGAAGAACCCGGGTTACAGAGGTGCTCCTAGAGCTGTATTTGCTGAAGGGGGGAAGAAACTCGTAACTGAGCAAGGTTCTCTCTACGTCCAATCTATTTAGTGAGTGACCAACTGATCCTCTGAATGCCCGCCCCCAGATACGTCTCAAACGTATCTATAATTTCTGATGTTCCAAGTTGTTTTTATGCCATATGCTACATGTTCCTTATACAATTTATGTCATTTTTATGGATTTTATGGGACTATCCTATTGACAAGATGCCACAGAGCCAGTTCTTGTTTTCTGTTGTTTTGGTTTCAAAAAAGTTGTTCCGGAAATATTCTCGGAATTGGACGAAACAAAGCCAAGAAGTCCTAGAAATCTATCACGTACATGGAGTTCGGAGGGGGGCCTTAAGGCCCCACACCATAGAGCGGTGCGCCCCCACCCCCTCTGCCATGCCAGGGGGTGATGTGGGCTCCCTGCCGCCCACCGATGTTGCCCTCTCGCCTATTTATACCTCTTTTTGGGTTAACCCTAAATACCCGAGCCTTTTCCACCAAAAAGATCTCTAGCCACCGCCATCGTTAACCCTAGTTCGGGAGGGTTCTGGAGCTCTCCCTGGCACCCTGCTGGGAGGGGGAATCATCACCGGAGGGCTCTTCATAACCATGCATGCCTCCGGAGTGATGCGTGAGTAGTTCATCCTTGGACTACGGGTCCATAGCAGTAGCTAGATGGTTGTTCTCTCCTCTTTATGCCTCATGTTTAGATCTCGTGAGCTGCCTAACATGATCAAGATCATCTTATTCTAATGCTACTTGTTGTATTTGCTGGGATCTGATGAATATTTAATTGTATGTCCAGTGATTATCAATCTATCATGTTCTTTCTTGTGTATGTTATTTATGATCTTGCATGCTCTTCGTTCCTAGTAGATGCTCTGGACAAGTTGACGATTGAAACTCCAAGAGGGAATATTTATGCTCGATAGTGGGTTCATGCCTCCCTTTCACTCACGCTGGAGTGACAGAAATGTAACGGGTGCGGGATGTTGTGATGACCCAGCACACCATTGGATGTGTAGTGCGCAAGTCGGTGACATAATACTCACAGAAGGACTTATCCGTGAATATTACATCTCTCAGAGTAGTACAACAGAAACATAGAAGGTCCAGGCAAAACTATAGGATACAAACTTCGTTACAAAATCTCGAGAATCTCTTTGAAGAATCAAAGAAGATCTCACACAAATGAAACATCAGAAGAAGCAATTCAAAGTTCCAAGCTGGAGAATTACTCTAGCTCAGAACCTAGTCTACTACGGCTAATGTCAGCCCTAATCTATGGCTTGTAACAGCTAGGTCCAAGAATGTTCTTCACCTACACCTTGATAGCTTCTCCTCCACCAGCGTTGTTGGTGACGATGCTTTACTGACTAAGTAAGAGATGACTCCACCTAGCTTCCTTAGATAGCGAGGGCTTCTCGATGACGACTTCCATAGGGCTTCAATTCTAAGCAGGGGGTCAAACGGGAACGAATGAGTAATGAGCGTTACTCAGCAAGTTCATGATATATAGTGGGTGGTTTGTTGCACTAACTACAGCTTTAGACTCGAAAGAGTCATAAGCTAATACAAGGTTTTTTTAAATCTTTCTTCAAGAGGTTGCTTTTAATTCTGAAAACTATGCCCGCCAGATCTTCACAGGACTAGCACTTCATGGAGTTGCCTTTCCTGCGGCGTTCGCAGCTCCTTCCCGGAACAGGGGGTAACATGCCACATCCTTTTACACTCTGCAGAGGTGCGTTACTTTACCCATGGGAGACCAAGACCATGTTGCACAACCAGGCTCGAGATCTTGTACACGCCCACTCAGGTGTGGGGCCCGGTTGTTGGTCCAAGCCAAACCATGCTTCTCCGCACAACGCATGCCCACCCATTTCCGCCAGCAGGTTGAATGCATGATTCCACCCCTCACGATGAGATCTATGCGCCCCTAGAAGACACTCATAGACCCCAGAGTCCGTGGGACGTAAGGGCTCGCACCCATGTGCATGTAGTCCCGCAAGACCTACAGCGTACGTCTCTGGCAGTCCGTTGACATGCGAACGAGAGAAGATCACAGCTGACTTGCTCCCCCCACAGAAGACCCATGGTTAACGCGAATTTATGACGCAAGAATCCTGACGGCAGTTGTGATTAATCCTAGGTAATACTTTCCCCTGCAGATGGAACCTTCCTTTGACATTTTCATCTTACCATGGTTCCATCCGCCCACCAAACAGAACACTACCACTTGGGTAGTAATTCAATTAGTCATATTATTATAAAAAGAGGATCATGCATTCTTTTGAGACTAGGTGGTAATACGATAGAGTTTATGAAATTAGTTTGTTATGAAGTACTGCAAAGGACATGAGCAAGTGATGAACTTGGCTGAGATTGAAACAACAATAATAATCCAAGTCTTCGGGTTCGAGGGTCGCGTAGAAAATCCCGACATATGAAAGATAGCAAAGTAGTCCCGGTAAGGACTACGGAAAACAATGTAAAGTATGATACATGCATAGTAATGAGATGCATCGTGAAATACCCTGGAAAATACCCCAGCTTATAAGTGTAAGCCACGCTTGATACGATAACTTATTCACACAGGTTTTTAGGTGAAATGTTTCTTTACTTGTGGTGATGTGGTTATTACTTCTTTTAGACTTACATGTATTTCAATTTTACTTAGCAAACAATTGTTATCATGTTTAGGTAGAAGTTTTTATTACTTGGTTAGATAACAAAACAAGAACACATGGAAAACAACTATTGAAAAGATAACCGGCACATTTTATTTTAGATTCAAAAAGTGTAGAGCTTATGACAAGGAGTTAAATTGAAAATGGTGAACTAGTACAACTAACTCTATCGTCACAATATTTTTTAATGACTTGTCATGATAGGTTTTAGTAGGTGTGAAAACCTGAGAGTTTTATTAATAAAGAAAATAATAGTGTGGCAGTTATTTCTTGTCATAATGAAATATAATAGAATTCCAGTATATGTTTATAAACAAGTTTATAAGTCATACAAAATGTTTTATGTTTGACATATTTGAATTGGAAATGCTTTTCTCTTTAATTTTATATAACATTTTACGTTTTCTGAAAATATTTGAATAAGTTATTAATTTATTAATTTTAAATGAATTAAATAACTAGGAAAAATATTGCACACATTAAAACTTGGTCAACTGACTTTTAAAACATCATAGGTGGATTGAATTTGTCATTTGGAGCATTTTGGTATATAACTTGTATTTTTCTGATTTTACGAATTATTTATTATTTTTCTCAATTTTAAATGATTTAATTTAATTCATAAAATGTTTAATTTTAAATTTTATCAAACATTTTTTTAAAGTTGATAAATAGATAGTTTTTATTTTTCTGAACATTTACATATTTAATTTACATTTTTCTGATAAGTAGATTAAAAGATATTGATTTATTAATTTTAATTGATTTTCTGGTTTTTTAAATTGACAGGTGGGTCCCACTTGTCATATTTGATTTAAATTAAAATTTAAAAGAAAAAGGAAAAAAGAAAAGGGGCCGTGACGTCATGGTGACGTCATAGGTGATGTCACCAAGCTCTATTCCTCACAGATGATTCGCAATGGCGCGATTTGGATGAAATTGATGCACTCCGTGGGTTGTGCTAGCTAGAGGAGGCCACAACGAGTATGTAGGTGGTGGTGATGTGACCAAATGGTCACCGGAGCTAATCCGGCGACCACCGGCGCGGTGATAGACGGTGGTGCGCGGCGCTTACACGATTTCGTTGACAAAAATTTATACAAGAAGCACCATACGGTGCGCTAGCTTACCGGGAGCGAGTGGAGCAGCTCGGTGGAGCACGGCGTGGCGGTAGCGCCGGCGACGAGGAGTTTCCGGCGGCAGCCAGAGATGAACAAGATGCAGGAATTCGTCCTCCTGCGAACTTCCCGGCAAACGAGGATTGGTGGGGATGTAGAGGAGACGATGGCGGTTCTCATGGTGGTTTCAATTCCTCCCGGGACGGCCGGAATCAACGGCAACGGCCGACGGCCGTACAACTAGGGTTAGGGTTCCGGTGTGGCTTTTGTGTAGGGAGACAGAGAGCGAGGCCTGAGTGAGAGAGAGTGAGAGAGCACGGCTCTCCTCCTCGGTTCTTATCCACGCGAAGGGGCGGTGAGCAGGAGGTGGCAGTGGCGAAGCCACGGCGACGTTCTCCTCTGCCTTCTGGCAGAGGAAGAAGAAAGGGGAAAAGAAATGGCGATTTTTGATAACCCCCTAAGTTTTCCAGAATTTGCAAATTAGTCCTTCTACCTTAAAAACTGAGAAGAAAACACTGTTTTCAGGGCTTTCTTGCAATGATAAAAATTATTAAAAAATCATATTTGGATTCCTTATAAAATTTTACATCTCACCATGTTTTGTGTTGGTTAATTTGAAGAATATTTGTATTTTTTTATTTAGAGTGCTAGTTTAAGTGATTTTTGTTATTTCTCACCATTTAATTGATTAAATGGCTTTATAATTATTTTAAGCATGAGTATCATGAGCACACAATAAACATGTGGTTTAACAAGGTGATATAACTTTATTGTTCAATTTTAGATACAATTTCTTGTAGAAAATAATTTGATAAAATTACATGGTAATGTTTGTATGCATTGAAATGATAACCACTTAATAGGGAATTTTATTCTATGTCAAGCCAAATGATTTTGATGGGTGAAGGAACTTGTTTTCTGTTATGTGGCTTTGTTATTTTCACAAATGAAACTCTCAATAATTTTGGTTGACATTTTACTTGGGTGTATATAAAGTATGTTTGTAATTTTCATCACTTGATCAGGTGGAAAACATTGTGGCTTTGGGATATTATTTGCTTGTTTTCCACATATGTTCCAATATGGATATTCTCCCATGTTTGTTTCAGAACATGTAATCATTTACATATGGGTATATGGATGAATTCTTGTTGTTATCCATTTGTATTATGGGTGAGGAAGATCTGTAAAACAAGAGAATTAGTTTGTTTCCACCTACCTCAGCATATCACAAGATACATGGATGCAAGGCTTGTTATTATTTTCTCTCTTGGTAATTGTTTCCATTAAAGTGATTATCATGTATTCCTTGTCTTTGATGAGCTTGACAAGGCATAGAAGTTATAGATCTTATAATATTACCTAGTGCTTCACTGAATAATTTCTTATACTCCCTTACTGAGGCAGTGTTTCTCCTTGTTGACTTATGTTTCTTGATGTTCTTGTCACTGGTTACCACTTCTCTTCAGATATTTCCTTGTTCAATAGCAAGTAAATTCCTCTCTTGGATTCCACCTTCAATTGTCTCACCCTTGTGGTGAACACAACCAATTACTCCAAGCAAGTATTTTACTTAGATGATTATAAAAGGATATAAGTTTGTTTTATGACATCAAGTTGCACTTATGCATATAAGAATAATTTGTAAACAAGGTAGCCAATCTTGCCTCCAAATTACTACTCATATACAATAGGCTGAGATGTACTAGGTTATTCAACCTTCTGTTTGTTTGTGTATGACACTCAATTGTTTGAGTATACAAAAGTGATATGTTAACAAGGTAGCTAGTCTTGTTATCAAACTACTTCTATATAACACTAACATTGGAGTATCACACTATTTCAAGAGAGTTAATAAGATCATATCAAGATATAAGAGTTTCCAAATACTCTTATAGCAGATTAAAGTAGCACTTGTAGAACACTCTAAATAATTTTCTTGGAGATGTTCCTATGGTAGTCCTCCTTCCTTGTGGTTGCTTATCTTGCAGAATGATTCAGAGAAGATTAGAAACAAGATAGAATAGTCGAAGCAACATAACAAGATCTAGATTAAGAGTTAGTTCATGCTTTTATTATCCTTTCATGTACTTCTTATTTTATTTCCCAAAAGATAGATACTTGTTTCATACAAGATTGGTTTTCCTTAGCTATCAATTCAATTTCTCTACTTGAGGTTATAACTTGTTGTTATTCCCTAGTTGTATCCAGAGATACTTTAATTGTTGAATGTTGATTTGAATAGAAGTGTGAATGCTTATGGAATGATAACCTATTAGTAAATTGATCACATGGTTCATTGATGTGTTGAGATCTCATATGCTTACTTGTATAAGATGATTGAAACAATGATCACATGAAGGTTATTGGGGTTTAATGACTTATGTCATAATTGATAGTTGTTTTTCTCAGGTGTCCTGTTGTCACCTTATATTATTCTCTTCGTGACCTTTGTCATTCTTAATGCAGAAATAGAGGTTTGGGAATATCATATGGGATGATCAAGGTTTAAAAGTAGTTTAAGAAGATTTATTTCTTATTTTAGGTACTTCTTTTATGGTTGATGAGATATGTACATATTCGATAAATATGTTAATACAGTTATCATATCATTTCCCACTTGTGGGTTTTGAGTTAACACTTGTATGTATCACTTGTGTTCTATTGAAACTTTGTTATTTACTTCTGATGGTTCACTTAATGGTTATGAAATGATTTATAAAGATGTTATGTAGATTGATTGATAACTTAAGTGGTTCATGTTTTAGAGAGTCTAATATATTTGTTGATGAGATTATTCCATCAAGCACTACTAACTTGTGGAAGTGTGATCATCTGTTATGAGATTTGGATACTCACCCTATTTGAGTTGTAGATACCTAGGGAATTATCCCAAGTCACTTATATACTTGAGGTTAGGCTTGTTGAGAGTTTGTGTTGGTCATACCCAACTATGGTTTATCTTATCAGGTGATTTGGTTTCTTAAGATACTTGTTATAAAGATCACTCCAAATGTACTTTTGACTACATGAACTAGACCTATTTCATCATGTCAAGTGAAACATTGATCACTTTGATTCGTTTAAACTTTCGCGTCAAAATTTCCCGTATTTTCAGATGCATGCTTTGCAAATGCACATATTATATTTAGATCCTATTGCCATTAGGGAGAAAACAAGAAACACTGGGATGTTACAGATGTTCTATTGCCATTAGGGAGAAAACAACAAAGCTTTGTCTAAGGATGATTTTATTGTTTACATTACACGCTTTGCTTAATGCAATTATCTGTTGCTTGCAACTTAATACCCAAGGTTTGCTCGGATGACATTCTGAGGGTGGATTATTAGTCATAGATGCAGTTGGGTAACGGTCTATGTATCTTGTTGTAATGCCCGCATGAATCACATAGTAATCATCATGTCATGCATATACACTACGGTGCGGCCTTTATATCTGTCAATTGCCCAGCTGTAATTTGTTTACCCGGCATGTTATCTATCTGTTTCGGAGAGACATCTCTAGTGAACTGTGGACCCTGGTCCATTTCTTTACACTGATACACAACCACTTCAACCATTGTTTTCCGCTATTTTCCTACTGCCATCATTGTTCTCTTTTCATTACTGCAAACAAATACTATTTTCCACACTATACATCTAATCCTTTGTTTCAGCAAATACGGTGATATTGACAACCTCACTGCTTCGTTGGGGCACAGTAATTTGATTGTGTTGTGTAGATTCCAGGTTGCTGCTGAATCGCTAGTGCGCCCTGCCAACATCAGCTGCATCAACCTTTGGAAGTGATTTCTTTCTCCTACTGGTCGATTCAGCCTTGGTTTCTTTCTGAGGGAAACTTGTTGTTGTGCTCTTCATACCTTCCACTTGGGGTTTTCCAACGAGAGCATTAGTCTCCATCAAGCAATTTATGACGTTGTTGCCGGGAAGGAAGAGAATTTCTGCAAGGGGAGTCTCTCACCTCCAATATCTTTACTTTGTTTTTGTTTTGCTTAGTTTATTTTATTTTGTCTTGTTTCCTTCTCTATCTCAAAAACACAAAATGTTAGTTCTTATTTTAGTTGTTATTTTTATCCTGTTTTTAATCTTGCTAAAATGAGTACTCCTAAGAACACTAAGTTGTGTGACTTCACTAGCACAAACAACAATGATTTTATTAGCACACCTATTGCTCCACCTGCTCCTACTGCTGATTTTTATGAGATAAAGCGTGCCCTGTCAAATATTGTTATGAGAGAGCAATTTTATGGTATTAGTACTGATGATGTTGCTGCCCATCTTAATAATTTTGTTGAACTTTGTGAGATGCAAAAATGTATGGATGTAGATGGAGATATTATTAAACTGAAATTGTTTCCTTTCTCTTTCAGAGGAAGAGCTAAAGAATGGTTGTTATCTTTGCCTAGAAATAGTATTGATTCATGAACTAAATGTAAAGATGCTTTCATTGGAAAATATTATCCTCCTGCTAAGATTATATCTCTAAGAAGTAGCATTATGAATTTTAAGCAACTTGATAATGAGCATGTTGCTAAATCTTGGGAAAGAATGAAATCTTTGGTAAAGAATTGTCCCACTCATGGACTGACTACTTGTATGATCATCCAAACCTTTTATGTAGGTCTGAATTTTTCTTCAGGAAACCTTCTGGATTCAGCTGTTGGAGGAACCTTTATGTCCATCACTCTGGGACTGCAACAAAGCTTCTTGATGATATGATGGTAAATTATTCTGAATGGCACACTGAGAGAGCTCCACCAGGTAAGAAGGTAAATTATGTTGAAGAAACATCTTCCTTGAGTGATAGGCTTGATGCCATTATGTCTATGCTTGTTAATGGTCATGCTCTTGTTGATCCAAACAATGTTCCTTTAGCCTCTTTGGTTGCTCAAGAAGAGCATGTTGATGTGAACTTCATTAAAAAAACAATTTCAACAACAATGCTTATAGGAATAATTTTGGTAGCAAAAATTATAGGCCATATCCTGCTAACAGTGGTAATAATTATTATGATTGATCTAGAATTTCTAATGAAAGAATTTCAGAAGTTGAAAGGGCCAGACTTTATGTAAAATCAATATGAGCAACATAAATTATTTACTAAGACCATGGAGGAAAAATCTGTTATGTTGAAAAATATTAGTCATCAACTTGAGAATTTAAATAGGGATATTTCTGGTTTGCAAGTTAAAATTGCTCATACTGAAACTTGTATTTCATCCATGTCTGAGGCACAATCTTCTTTAATCAATAGAATTGCTGCTGGAACTGAAACTATAGATGAAAATCCTTTTGCTCCTACTAATGCCATTCAAGTTAGAATTGATGGCAACGTTAGGATGTTAGCTGAACTGCATGCTAGATGGGAAAGAGAAGATGAAATAGCTAGAAAGAATAATATAGCTAATGTTTGCACCATTACCACCACTAGTAAAACTGAAGCTTATCATGCTAGTAAACCTTCTACTATTAAAGGTAAAGTAATTGTTGTTGGCAATACTCCCACTTCTGTTGTTAAACGTTTAAAATTGCCTGAAACTACTGAAACTGTTCCTGATAAAAGTGCTGAAATTTTTCGAAATATGGGAGACAATGGTCCCATTACCTTTGATAAAAATAATCTTGACTTTTATGATTGCGATATATCGGAAGTAATTGTGTTCCTACAAAAGTTTTCTAGTTGTTCTAATGCTAGTGCTATGAATATGGCTTTCACAAAACATATTACAAATGCTCTCATGCAAATAAGAGAAGAAGAATTAAGATGTGAAGCCTCTATCCCTAGGAAGTTAGATGGTGGTTGGGAACCCATCATCAAAATGAAGGTGAATGATTTTTACTGTAATGCTCTATGTGATATTGGTGCTAGTATCTATGTTATGCCTACGAAACTTAATGATATGCTTGATTTGTCACCTTTGGAACATTGTTATTTGGATGTTCGTCTTGCTAATAATGTTAGAAAGAAACCTCTGGGGAGAATTGATGATGTTATTATTATGGTTAACAATAAACTTGTCCTCGATGATTTTATTGTTATGAATATTGAATGCAATGCTTCTTTTCCTGTTGTTTTGGGAAGACCTTTTCTTTGAACTGTTGGTGTTGTTATTGATATTAAAGAGGGGAATATTAAATATCAATTCCCACCCATGAAAGGTATGGAACACTTTCCTACGAAGATAATGAAGTTTCCTTTTGATTCTATTAGAAGAAAAAGTTACAATTTGGATGCTTCTTCACTTGAAAACACTTGATTCTAGTTTTCTGGGCCTAGGTAAAAGGCGTTAAAGAAAAGCACTTATTGGGAGATAACCCATGGTTTTATTGTTGCTTTGTTTTCTTCTATTTTCTTTGAGTCAAGGTGTTGTTTACTTCTGTAGAAACTCCTTTGTATCTTTATTTTCTTGAATTTTTTGTGCCAAGTAAAGTCTCTAGTGAAAGTTGAGGTTAGATTTGGATTTCTGCGCGGGAAACAGATTTCTGTTGTCCACCGTTAAATTCTTGAAAATTCACATAAAGAACAAAATGACTTGCAAATTTTTGTGATTATTCCTCAGCTAATTCCAAAAACATTTCTAGCTTTGTGTTTTCACTACCGAATTCCGCGCGGTCTGGGACGTTTGAATAACGTTGCAGATGGGCTCCAAACCGTCGCTAAGGGCAATCCGGTAGGTTTTGTGCGACGGAATGAAAATGTATCAGATCGACTGCCGGGGACGAGTCTGCGACATTTATATGAACCTAAAACCGTCACGGCTATCCGCAACGTTCATCAAATCGTCGCCACCAGTTGGGCCATCCGGACTAGGCCCAATAAGCATTAACGTTTTTATTTTGTCACTAGGAGGCGACACGTGGAAAACTAGGTTCTAACGGTCGTTATCGTAATCAGCTGATGTGGCAAACGTGGGAACATTTTTTTACGTCACGAGTCTTGACCAATGAGGCGAAACCATGTGGACCAATCGAAATACGCCACATGGAAATAAAATGGTGCCACGTTGCCTTCTACTGGGACGAAATATGTTCATCCCGGGCTACCCAGCGACGTTTTGTTCCGTCGCAAGTCTCGGCCAATCGGGCGAAACCATGTGGACAAATCAAAATACGCCACATGGAAACAAAATAGCGCTACATCGCCTTCTTCTGGGACGAAATCTGCTCATCGCGGGCTACCAGCGACGTTTTTCCCGTCGCTAAACTCGTGGCACGTGCACCAACCAAATGGTGAGACGCAACGTCTTTTCCATGACGTTTTTTCCGTCTCGGATTGGGGTGATGTCATCACGATGCCGGGGACATTATTTTTACGTCGTCTAATCGCCCACTCATAGTAGGACACGTGGGCTGGGAATACATCGCCACGTGGGTGTATTTGCCTTGACGGACTTTTACGTTACATTACTACGATGTCAGTTTTGGTGCTATTTGGGTGGTTACATGATCGTTATAATTGCCAATTGCACACAGGCAGAAAAGCAAACCACATAACAGACATCAAATACTTAGTTTTTCTCACAGAATATCAAACTACAGAACCACTGTTTCAAGGACCACGCATCTGCTCAGCCAGCACCTCAAGTAGGGCAACTCCTTCTAGTTGAGATTTCTTTAGCGCAGCTTGTTGCTTCCGAATGTCTTCCATATCAACTACAAACTTCAGCCTCAGTTGCTCGGATTCTTCTTTCGCCATCCTCATATTAGCAATTATTCTGCGCACATTCACATCAAGTTGTGGTTCAGACTCATACTTTGAAAGACTTGATTCCACACGGGTTGATGTAGCCCACCGTATTCAACCAAGCACAACATCGACACACCACAAGGTGAACTCACTCCTTTCTCCGTATGTTTCCGGTGACTTGGTGAACGGTGCTCTACCTCATGAAATACCCCTCTACATGCATAGGTGGGATCACCACATGGAGACCCAAGATGGTGCCCAAGATGCTCAAGAACACATCCAAGAAGGTGCACATGAAGCTAGGAAGAACGTGGGTGAAGACGGCGTCAAGATCGGAGTCCCGAGGTGGAAGAACGGAGGAGAATGGGGTCTCCCGGCCTCCCTCCCGGCCAGGCCGGCCTCCCCCCAGCCTCCAGGCCGGCCCCCTGCCCGAGCACCCCAGCCTCCAGGCCGGCCTGGCTCCCTCCACCCCGGCCCCAGGCCGGGTACCCCACAGAAGGGGCCGGCCTGCAGGCCGGCCTGGCCTCCTCCACCCCGGCCCCAGGCCGGGCACCCCACAGAAGGGGCCGGCCTGCAGGCCGGCCTGCCTCCATCCCACCCCGGCCCCAGGCCGGCCACCCCTCCAGGCCGGCCTCTGCGCCTCCCAGGCCGGCCAGGCCGGCTCCCAGGCCGGCGTGGCCCCAAAATGCACGGAATTGACCCGTTTTTGCACCGTTTTGACCCCCGTTTCGAGCCCGAGCTATATAAGGGACCCCGGTGGCTAGATCTAGGGATAGGAATAGTTTTGAGCATTGTTTTCGAGAGTTTCGGGCTTTGCCCTTGTATCCCTCTTTTGAGGTGACTCCTCTTATGAGGCCACTCCTATGTTGATGATGTTCATCTAGGATTGTATCAAGATCTCTCCAAGGAGCTACTCTCTCACATAGTGATTCTAGTAGCGCTTGCCAACCTTCCCCTTTTGGGCTTCTGTTGGATCGGTGGACCGGCCGGTAAGAGAAACGGTTTCAATTAGCGTGTTGTTGACTTGGGTTTGCGATCCCTCGTAGGCTTCACGAGTTATCTTCCCCCTTTTGTGTTTCCGCGCGTTTGCCCTCGATTTCCCCTCGATTCCCCCTCTCGTGTTCATCGTGTTCATCGCGTTCTTCGTGCGTTCTTCGTTCGTTCTTGTCGATTCGTGAAGATCGGGCCAACTTAGAGGTCAACACCTTCATCATCTGGTATCCAGAGCTAGATTGACACGAATCCGACACCCCACCCCCTCCCCTACCACCAATTTTTCTTCTATCCACCATAAATTCGAAAATTTGACCAAAAATAGCCGAAAGGGATTTCGACCGATCTCTTGATTCGTTGAGTTTCTCGTGGTTTTGTTTCATAGATTTGTTGCCAAAAGCCATTACCCATCTTCCTATTCAGCCACAATTCTTGAATTTATCCAAAAATTTTCTTGATTTGGGAGAAATTTCGAATTTGAGCAAAAATCACAGAAAAATCCTGCTCTTCGATTCTTGGACAGATTTTGTATCTTGTTTTTCTTTGTCGTTTTTGATCCGAATTGAGTGCAACAAAGTGCTACGCGACGCCCACGACATCACCTACGCTTCCACATCAACGGATCGCCACGACATCGACCCCCCCACGGCCGCAAGTCCGTGATCATCAATAAGAGAGGTATAACTTGCTTCCGCTTGAACCACCCCATCCTTTGTGTACCTTACCTACTTGGACTAGTTCTTTTACACCGCTTGGCATCGCATTGTGGCACCGAGAGTGCGAGTTTTGCGCTTGTGAGAGACTAGCTACGAGTAGGCATTGGCATTTGGGAATCATCTCCGCATCATCCGTCAAAAAGCAAAAATCAAAAAAAAAAAAGAGTGGAGAAAGAGCAAGAAGCAAAAAGAGCCATGAGAAGAAAATGATCGATGCCAATTGCTACCATTTGTAGGAACGCCTAGCTTCGAGTTGCAAGAGAGAAGAGAGTGACCGGTTGCCACATTGCGAATCTTGTTGCCTCTTGTTATTTGCGGTTCGAGCTAGCGTCCTCCTTGCGTTGGTGTGGCATTGAGCATAGTCTTCGATAGGTACATTTCGTCTCCGCTCGTCCATTGGCCACACTAACCCCATTTATCATTTGTGTGTGTGTGTTTTTCGTTTTCCACCATATCATTTTCCTCCACTAGGTTTGGTTTGCGTGCTAACTTTTCTTTGATTCTTCTCCACGTTTTACAACAAACTTTTCTTTTGATTTGTCGTTTTCTCGCCACCATTTCTAACCCATTTGCCATCCACCAATAAGCCGTGTGTGTTTTGGGGCGTGTTTTGGGATCTTTCGAACTCAAGTCACTTCATTCTTTTTGCTAGCGGTTTCTCTTGGTTTGGTCCACTAGTTTCCAACATTTGCTAAAAGGTGAGGTTGAGCTCTTAGGTCCTCACACCCTATATATATACACTTGCGCTTGTGACTAACCATGTATAGTGAGAGCGGATCATATGGAGGCCATGACGACTATGATGAGTCCTTGATGGACCACGGCGACTACAACGAGCAAGACATGGACCTCCACTCCTACGAGCATGACGTGGTGGACAAGCACTACTCCGAGCCCGACATCGTGGATGACCACTACTACGAGCATGATATGGTGGATCACCACCACTACTCCGACCACGACGTCGAGCTCTACACCGACTACTCCTCCCCAACCATCATCGACATGGAGGAGCACCACCACAACATCCACGACGACTCCGACTCCATGAGCTACAACGACATGAACCACGACTACAATGCGGACACCGCAAGCTTGGTTGACGAGTTGGAGCCCTACTACACCGACAACGCATCCTCGAGCATGGCGGAGTTCTACACCGACTATGACTCCGACATGGACGAGCTCACCTACAAGACCTTCCTCGCCAAGCTTCGGTTGACAAAAAACTCCGATGGTTCATGCTCACCACCACGGAACTCCTCGGAGAATGCCAAGGCCAACACAAGACAAGTACCTTCAACCTCAAGATGGCGCAACGACAAGAAATCCGACAAGTTGGCCACGTCAAGATCCTCAACATCTAGACGCCGCCACAAGAAGGACATCATCGAGGCCCCATCTAGCGAGAAGGACAAGAAGCCAAGGCATCCAAATGACTTTCGGAGTCATCCCACACATGAGGGGCGGGAACGCCGCAAGCTTCGTCATCGACAAGCTTCCCGCTCTCATCACCACGCTCATCACCAAGACCGTCGCCATGATCACCATCGCCATATGGAAGAGAGTGGTACACCCACCTCACCGCATCTTCCACCACAAGTTCCGCGACGACATGGGTTTGAGCATCGCTCGCCATCACCACTACCTCGACCTCGACACCGACAAGGCCGTGGTGACCCTCTTCAAGATCACCCTCTACGACCGGATATTCTTCATCATCCACCTTCTCCACGCTCGACTCATGACATTGGTCTAAATGGCTTCATGGATGTTGCTTGCCCACATTCAAGGCTTCCAAGGCAAAATGTGTGTCACCACCACAATGACCACCAAGACCAAGGCCATTATCAAGAAGGTGCTCCCGACATGGCTTCTAGTGAATGCCTCCCTCGACTCCACCACAATGACCACCGACGCCATCCTCTCCATCATGACCGCCATCGCCAAACCAATGAGGATGACCCAATTGAGCTTCCACCGCCTATCTTTGATGAAGACCCAAATGAGACACCTTCTCAACATCAAGCGAGTGCGAATGCTCCCTATGGCTTGTCTTTCCCCATCTTCGAGGAAGACTCCTTTGAGCGCCACCATCGACAACAACCAAGTGGGATTGCTCAATTTGCTACTTCACTTCCCATCTTTGATGAGGACCCCTATGAGCGCCCACTTCGACCACCACTAGGCACGGATGCTATGAGCCTACTTTCCCCTCTCCTTCAAGATGAAGACCTCTTATGCCCCATTTGCAAGGGCCATGGTCACATAATGTGGGATTGCCAAGGCGGCGACCAAGATGGTGCGTCCAATGGAAATGCTATCCATCATGCTTCTTCTCCCATATTGGATGAAGCACCACATCACCTAGGACATGAAGACAATAACTTGAGCGCCGTTTGCCTCAATGTTACAAGGTGCAAGGACCATGAGCGTCACCATCCATATGAGGAATGGGAGCCTCCACCGCATCTTCACCAAGATTGTGCTTTCTACTCGCACCCCGCCTTCGACAAGGATCAAGAACATCCTCGCCATGGACACTATGATACCACTACCTCGTCAAGGCAAGAGGCGAGAGATACTTCTCCACCAACACCCAACCACAACTTCCATGAGCGACCAACTTTGAGGAAGTACAATGACCTTCATGATCAAGAGCATGAGCTTCCATCATCGCCACAAGCGCAACACCAACATCAAGAGTGTGAAGCTATTCCTCCCATGACACAAGATCAACATCACCATATGCATGAGGAGACCACTCTACCACTCTATGATGAAGACGTTGATGCATGTGACATTGTCAAAGAGGCTCATCCCTTGCCATCATCTCTAAGGCATTCTTCTTCTTCGTCTCCAATGACACAAGTGGCAACTCCGACCATCGACAAGAGAGCTCCCAATGCTACCAATGAGATGATCTTGGTTGCCAACCAAAATGGTGACCATGCATACATGAGTGAAGGCAAATACTATGCCTTGCACCAACTAGCTCTCAATTCCTTGGACATGCCAACCAATGGTGATGAAAGCGTCTATTGCAATGAGGCCGCGAGCTCATCGCGAGTGTTGACACGAGTTCTTCAAGCCTATCATCAAGATAATGACCAACGATGCAACCTCTCTAGAGCCGGCGTTAATGGATCATCTATCATTGATGGAGGTAATGACGAATTGGGTGACACTCTCCGCTTGACTTCAACGCATCTCATGCCAACCTCCACAAGGCCACGCTCAAGCCACCATTCTAGCCAAGGAAATCTTCATCATCATCATCATCGAACATTTGAGGATGCTACAAGGCATGGCTTACACTACCACATCACGGAGATGTTGGAGCTTCCTTCGACTCAAGCCATGACCCTACCTCCTCCTCCAAGAAAGCCACCCTTCCCACACTTGGAGATCAATCCAAGAGATGATATGATTGAGTCCTCCTCGCCACATGCTATGACACTACCGACTCCAAGCAATGCAACGACATCGACAAATACGCACACCTCAAGTGCCAACACTTTGGAGCCTTCTAGTGTCCCCTCTCAAGCTTCTAGTGAGATGAGTGGTGAGAGAGAGATCCACCATCACGTGAGTGAGAGCCACAAGCCCATAATGAGTGGAAAAAGCATGAGTGTTCGTAGAGGCCTCGCCTTGTTAGCCACCAAAAGTGAGATGAGAGTTGAGAGCAAAATCCCATGTGTGCTTATCGACACTAACGGCTTACCAACTTTCTCTCCATCTTTGTTGTCTATTTTGCAGAGATTTGGTGACCCTATCAAGCATCCTCGACATCCTCGCCTTCTCCACATACAAGGCTCTCCACATCGCGTGAACATCGACACCGACTTGAAGGTTTGGAAGGAGCACTTTCCGCTCATCATGATCCACATGGAGATTGACAAGAGCTTCTACGACAAAGCATCCTCCATCCACACTCCTCAAGTCAAGATCTACACGGCGCGTCACAAGCACTTCGACATCAACGCCTTCTACGCCTACATACCACATGTCACGATGTGCATGGAGTTCGACAAGCGCATCCACGACAACGACTACTACGCCTACAACCCTCATGTCAAGATGTACTTGGAGTTCCACATGCGCATCCCCGACAACGACTTCTTCATCTACATCCCCTACGTCAAGATGTACTTGGAGTTCGACAAGCGCGTCAACGACAATGACTCCCACGACTACATACCAATTGTCAAGATGCACTTGGAGTTCGACAAGCGCGTCAACGACAATGACCACCACGACTACATGCCAACCGCCACGATGTACATGGACTTCGACACGAGCATCAACAACAACCAATACGTCAAGTTCATCTACACTCTACCGCTTCCGCAACCCATGGAGCAACACCCTCTTGAGCTCTTCGACGACGACTACATCTCATGTCAAGCTCATCCTCATCCACCCATGGAGGATCATGTCAAGCTCGTCATCGCCTTTGGACCACACCCTCCACGAGCATACCTTGGCATGATCTTCGATAAGAGGCTCAACTTCAACGACTACACCGCCTCGCAAGATCTTCCTCAACCATCCACGGGGGGCAATTTCATGATCTTCATCACCTTTGGACCGCCCCCACTACGAGCCTACCGTCACATGGACTTCGACAAGCGGCTCAACTTCAACGACATCTTCGTCGTCAAGATTCCTTCTCCCGCTCACATATGGATGGAACGAGAGTCGAGGACGACTCTTTTTCAAGGGGGGGGAGATGATGTAGCCCACCGTATTCAACCAAGCACAACATCGACACACCACAAGGTGAACTCACTCCTTTCTCCGTATGTTTCCGGTGACTTGGTGAACGGTGCTCTACCTCATGAAATACCCCTCTACATGCATAGGTGGGATCACCACATGGAGACCCAAGATGGTGCCCAAGATGCTCAAGAACACATCCAAGAAGGTGCACATGAAGCTAGGAAGAACGTGGGTGAAGACGGCGTCAAGATCGGAGTCCCGAGGTGGAAGAACGGAGGAGAATGGGGTCTCCCGGCCTCCCTCCCGGCCAGGCCGGCCTCCCCCCAGCCTCCAGGCCGGCCCCCTGCCCGAGCACCCCAGCCTCCAGGCCGGCCTGGCTCCCTCCACCCCGGCCCCAGGCCGGGTACCCCACAGAAGGGGCCGGCCTGCAGGCCGGCCTGGCCTCCTCCACCCCGGCCCCAGGCCGGGCACCCCACAGAAGGGGCCGGCCTGCAGGCCGGCCTGCCTCCATCCCACCCCGGCCCCAGGCCGGCCACCCCTCCAGGCCGGCCTCTGCGCCTCCCAGGCCGGCCAGGCCGGCTCCCAGGCCGGCGTGGCCCCAAAATGCACGGAATTGACCCGTTTTTGCACCGTTTTGACCCCCGTTTCGAGCCCGAGCTATATAAGGGACCCCGGTGGCTAGATCTAGGGATAGGAATAGTTTTGAGCATTGTTTTCGAGAGTTTCGGGCTTTGCCCTTGTATCCCTCTTTTGAGGTGACTCCTCTTATGAGGCCACTCCTATGTTGATGATGTTCATCTAGGATTGTATCAAGATCTCTCCAAGGAGCTACTCTCTCACATAGTGATTCTAGTAGCGCTTGCCAACCTTCCCCTTTTGGGCTTCTGTTGGATCGGTGGACCGGCCGGTAAGAGAAACGGTTTCAATTAGCGTGTTGTTGACTTGGGTTTGCGATCCCTCGTAGGCTTCACGAGTTATCTTCCCCCTTTTGTGTTTCCGCGCGTTTGCCCTCGATTTCCCCTCGATTCCCCCTCTCGTGTTCATCGTGTTCATCGCGTTCTTCGTGCGTTCTTCGTTTGTTCTTGTCGATTCGTGAAGATCGGGCCAACTTAGAGGTCAACACCTTCATCACGGGTCTTCTTTGAGAAAGTATGCTTTCCACTCTTCAGCATGTCAACTTCACTACCATCCTCGTCCTCAACCTCTGAAGCAGATCAATACATCACCCTTTTCTTTATTTCCTATCAAGCATGCAAAGAAAATAGATGAAAATAACAAATGACAAGAATGTACTGAACATAGATGAAACTAGCAGATGACAAGCATGTAAAAAATGATGAAAACTAGCAGATTATAGTCAAACAACGGTGTGTGTAATGAACTAGCAGATGAGAAGCATAGATGAAATAGCAGGTGTCAAGCATGTGAGAAAGATAGATGAAAATAGCAGATGACAAGCATGTACAAAAAATAGATGAAAACTAGCAGATTATAATCAACCAACTGTGTGTGTAATGAACTAGCATATGAGAAGCATAGATGGAATAGCAGGTGTCAAGCATGTGAGTAAGATAGATGGAAACCATGTTGAAATGACAACGACAACCTTAATTACTCTAAGAGGATTTCATGGCCTTAATTAGGTTGCCAAAACGTCTTATAGTATGGAATAGAGGAAGTAGCACAAAATATATGGCGCCACATTGATCAAATATTTCAACACAAGATAAGAAAGTTGCACCCTAGTTGTTGCAATACCATGAAAGAATGTTGAGCTACCGGGTTAGGGAATAACCTGCAGCTCATTGTCCACGGTGGATTGTGATTGATATGACACGACTCCTTCAGTGGCATCTGATTCCTCGTCAACATCATACACATGCATGTACTGAGATCCAGAGTCTTGCTTCTTGCTCTTTTTTGGGGGGGTACAGTAGGACATGAAAGAAAACTTGCTAGCTTTACGCCCAGTTCATGCATCTTTGCATTGTTTGCCATGATAGTTCTGGTACGCTCTTCTTCAATGGGGTGTACTGGCGATCCAAACATGAATAAAGAACTAAAAGTAAAGTACAAATATAACACTTCATAAGAACCTAATACAACATCAAAAATAAAGGCACTCATCTTGTAAGAACAGTCCAGTGCAAGTAATATAAATTCTGATCCTAACTAAGACTGACAGGATCACAAGCAAAGTGACCTAAAACCTAATACGTACTACCTCCGTTCCAAAATGTAAGCCTTTTTAGCAAGCTAAACTAGTTCACTAAAAAGGCTTACACTTTGGAACGGAGGGAGTAGTATACATGCTAGATTGTTGCAAATGAGCAAAGTTTTACCAAGCAACAAGGCCCCCCTTCCTATTTCCGTTACAAGAAACCGTTTAGAGAAATTTATTGCATCAAACATTAGCAGTACAATTAGGATAATAATGAAGCATCGAACATACATTAAACAGACAACCAATTTAGAAAGATTAACTGCATCGAACATAAGCAGGATAATAAGGAAGCATCAAACATACAATTAAATAGACAAGCAATTTAGAGAGAATAGTTGCCTACGACTTTAGGGTCTTCTGTCTTTCTGTGTTTCTCGCCTTCAATCTTCACTCGTTTCAGCGTGCTTCTAGACATTGACGGTGATGTTGTGGCGAGGTTGGAGATGAGGTGGCAGATTTGGATGTACGGCGAGGTCGGTGGCGAGGTGGCTGACCGGCAAACAAGGCGTCGGGGTGGCTGACCGGCGAGCACGGTGCGAGGTGGAAGATAACGTACAACGAGGTTGGAGACAATGTGGCAGACAGGCGAGCACAATGGCGAGGTGGCGGATCTGGACGGCGAAAAGGCCGGTGATGTGGCAGATCTGGAGGGTGATCTCGACGATGACGAGGGAGTTCTGGCAAGCGAGCTATACGGCGAGGTGTGAGACCGAGGGAATAGAGGATCTGTTTTCGGAGGACAAGGGGGAGTGGATATTTCGAAGTACTGGCTTTCTCTTTCGGCGAGAGGGCCGGTCGAGGGGATAAGACAGGGTTTCAGAACGATTATAGAAATGCCCTCCAGGCTAAAGGTTGCCAGTTGTGTGCGGGAGGGCTGAGAAGTAAAATATCCTTGCACGAAAAAAAATTGGGCGGGCTGTCCTGGCGCAAATTTTTCGGAGCGACGCGAAATTTTGGCGGAACTACGGGAAACTTTGCTAGCCGTCCGATGCTGATGGGTGGCTTACAAAAATTGAGCATTTATGCAATTATTTAGTACTAAAGATTGTGAAGAAATTCCGAAAGTATTTTACGTAAAATCCTGGAAAGGGTCAATTATGTGGAATACTACTACATGTTGATTGGTGGCTTGAACTTTGCTAGCCGTTCGATGCTAGTCAACTTTTTTGTCTACACCTATCACCGGTGTCGGAAGGGGGTAAACCACTGTTCTTTTTTGCTTGGTTCTGTTAAGATAGGCCATAGTTACATGGATAACCCAAATCTAAATCTACTTGTAACAATATTCCCTCCAGTTCGCCTGAAGAAACCATAGCCCTGATGGGGGAAAAGACGAAACTACCGTTCTTGCCCCTCTACGTGAGCCAGAAGGGGGTAGAAAATTGGAACCAATTTCTTTGTTTTGTTAGGTTAGGAACAAGGAACACCCAAGACAATGGTAGCACCCACCTCTTGGCAAGATTTCCCCAGTTCCGTCAGATCCGGGACTTTCGGGCTCTAAGTAGTCCTCGAACATGCGGAGAGAATCCGACGCCAGTGAAGCGCGCCCTAACACAGAGAGCGAGGGAATCTTGGGCATCGAATACCCATGACACACTCTAACACACATGGTATGGAATACGCTGGGATTTGGTGGCATTCGGATGATCCGGATCCCCCTCTTTGGAGAAACCATAGCCCCGCTGAGAAAAAAGACGAAACTGTCGTTCTTGCCCCTCTACGTGAGCCGGAAGGGGATAGAAAAGTGGAACCAATTGCTAGGTTGTGTTAGGTTAGGCCCAATGAACACCCACGACAAATGTAGGTCCTACCTCTTAGCAAGATTCTCCCAGTTCCGTCAGATCCGGGAGTTTCGGGCTCTAAGTAGTCCTCGAATTCGCGAGAGAGAATCAGACGCCGGTGAATCCCTAACACAGAGAGCGAGGAAATCTTTAGCATCGAATACCCATGCCACACTCTAACACACATGGTATGTCATAACCTAGCCTTGGGTGTGATTCAGACGCTCTTGAGCCCCTCTCCGGAGAAACCTATGCCCGCAGGAGAAAAAGGAAAGAACTACCGTTTTGGACCCTCTACATGAGCCGGAAGGGGTAGAAAATGGGAACTAATTGCTTGGTTGTGTTAGGTTAGGACCAAGGAACACCGAAGACAATGGTAGTTCCCACCTCTTGGCAATATTTCCCCCGTTCTGCCATATCCGGGAATTTCGGGCTCTTAGTATAGTCCTCAAACACACCAGAGACAATTAATCTGACGCCGGTGAAGCCATAACAAAGAGAGTGAGGTAATCTTGGGCGTCCAAGACCCATGCCACACTCTAAAACACACAGTATAGCATACCACGGGATTTCATGGCATTCAGACGGTCCGGAGTACCCCCCCCCCCCCCCCCCCCGTCTGGAAAAACCATAGACCTAATGGGGAAAACACGGAACTGCCGTTCTGGCCCCTCTACGTGAGCCGGAAAAGGGTAGAAAATTGGAACAAATTTCTTGGTTTTGTTAGGTTAGGCACAAGGAACACCCAAGACAATGGTAGCTCCCACCTCTTGGCAAGATTTCCCCAGTTCCGTCGGATCCGGAAGTTTCGGGCTCTAAGTAGTCCTCGAACATGCGGAGAGAATCCGACGCCAGTGAAGCATGCCCTAACACACAGAGAGAGGGAATCTTGGGCATCCAAGACCCATGAAACACTAACACACATGGTAGGGCATACGCTGGAATTTGGTGGCATTCGGATGATCCGGAACCCCTCTCCGGAGAAACCATAGCCCCGTTGGGAAAAAAGACGAAACTACTGTTCTGGCCCCTCTACGTGAGCCGGAAGGGGGTAGCAAAGTGGAACCAATTGGTTGGTTGTGTTAGCTTAGTCCCAATGATCAACCAAGAAAATTGTAGGTCCTACCTCTTGGAAAGATTCCCCCAGTTCTGTCATATCCGGGAGTTTCGAGCTCTAAGTAGTCCTCGAACTCGCCAGAGAGAATCCGACGCCGGTGAATCCCTAACACTGGAAGCGAGGGAATCTTGGGCATACAAGACCCATGCCACACGCTAACACACATAGTATGTGATGAGGAGATCCCTAGCTCTTCACCTATTGTTACACATGAGGATGCTCCAATACAAGCTAATGAAGTAAGGATTGGTCCAATGACAAGATCAAGAACCAAGCTATTACAACAACAGGTGAATTCACTCCTACTTGAGTATAATGTTTATAATTGTGAGAACTTTATACTACCTAAATCCTTGCATTTATGTATTCTCAGGTTTATTGATAACACAAGCATGAATAGAGGAGATCATGGAGAGGAGATACACAAGGATGAAGATGGACTAGAAGAGGAGATGGAGAACAATTATTAGCATGGTGAAAACAAGAAATAACAAGAAATAACAATTGTTATGCATAACAACAATTGTTATTTTCATGATGACAAGGGGATGGTGCCTCCACAAGGTCAAATGCACTTAGTAGAAATCCTAACAATGTTAGGTATGGTTTGTATACCATTATGGCCGCACCCCATCATGGTGGGTCAGTTTGTATCTATTGTGAGTCGGTTTGGGTTGTGTCCACCCAAACCAGGAGTCCTAGTCCATGTAGGTTAGGTGCTTGCGCAAGGGAACCCCCCTTGTGGCCGCACCCCTCTCATATATACCCCTTGGGGCGCATAGGAGAGGTCAGACTACGTTAAAACTAAAACCCTAGACCTCTAGATTGAATCAGCTTGTAAGCCTTCATCTGGAAGTTCATCTGCAAACTTTACGTGTTACCTGCTGTTCCACTGGGAATAAGACGGTACAGGACCACTTGTAGTCGGTGGATTACTTGTGCAAGAGTGTGGAGTTGAGAATATCCTTGGGGTTGCTATCTTTTGCATTGGCATCAGGGATCAGCCGGGAGAGTTTTTAGTGGCGCACTAGTTATCATACTGGAGTTGTCTGTGAGTTCACTGAGAAGATTGGCCCACCCCTTATCATCTTGGTATCAGATTTACAGGTTGCCTCGGTGAGCTATCATATTTTCCCTTCAGATTCGAGTGTTTTTATCACCTATCCAGAAAATTGCCTCACAAAAATAGTTTAGTTCTTGCCATCACCCTAAATGATCACCTTAGTTTCATTACTATAGTTGTTTTTGTGTTTGATTTCGTGTTACTTTTTATCTGTTTAGATTTCATACTTTCGGCTAGATCTAGGGTTCTTTGTTCATCTAGTCGAAAACCTATCAAAAATCCCAAAAAAAAAATCCGCTGCTCATTGCCATATACCATCCCAATCCGAGTCCTACTAGAGATCCTACCACGGCAGCAAATCTGTGTTTTTCCTGCCGTACCGCAACCCATCGTTCCACCCCTAGCCGAACTCGGATTCCGCCCGCGTCACGGTTACAAACCCCCCCCCCCCCCACCGCACCGTAGCGCGGCACACCAAATCCCACCCGCGCGCTTCCACCCACGGCAGAGAAACTCTGCCGCTGCTGCCGCGCGCACACACCGCGGCACAGACGGCAGCGTTTTGCTGCCGCGCGCACTGAGCTCTGCCGTACGCGCCTAAACGCTACCGCGGCACAATTTTCGTCGGTTTTTGTTGCCGTGGGGTACCAAATCACCTGTTTTGCTGCTGAGAGTGCTAATTGCTGCCGTGAGCTTGTTAGACCTAGTTTTTCTTCTAGATTTTTTCTGTTTTCCTTTTGTTTTCCGGTTTTCTTCACTAGGACCATTATCTCCATACTTTGTGAACCATAGCCACAGCCTTTCTACGTCATTCAAATAGGAACTTGCCCACAAGTATAGCTATTTTGTGCTCTGACAAGTTGCTCATTTTTCATCACCACCATTGTGTTCACTTGTGTTTGGTTTATTGTTGCTCCTAGCTTTGTTTAAGGCCATTGGAAAAATACAAAAAAAAATAGAAAAAGACTAAAAGTATAAAAAAAAGAGAAAAGAGAAAAGTGCAAAGAGGCCATATTGATACTATTGTTTACTAGTTGAGCTTGCCATTGTGACACTTGGTTTTTCATTGAGCAATCTTGTGCCTGTCAATTAAGAGCCTAGCTAGTGACTTTCTAGTGCATTGCAAAAAATTCATCCATATATTTTCATTGCCACATTTGTCTCCATTATTGTGTGAGTTTCCTTGGGTATTTTTATATCTTCACAAGACAGCAAATAGGATTGTTACTTTGGTGATTGTTAGGTATCCATACCAAGCCCCACCAAATAACCTTGTTTGCCTTTGTGAGAGTTAACAACCTGGGTATTCTCTTCTTCACATCAAAGTACATTAATTGCCTCTACTTGTGGTAAGTATTTCTATTCACTTTGGAACGGTAAGATAACCTATTGTCTTGCTAGATTTTTGAGTGAGTTGTGAGAGAACACCACATCCTATACTTGTTTCTATTTCACTAACCTACTAATGGATCCTTCTAGTGATGATCTTGTGCAGCAAAAGAAGGACCATAAGGAGGGAGTAAATTGGAGGGAGTATGAGGCCTTAAGAGATGTATTGACAAATAAAATGAGAGACAATCATAAAGAATTCAAGGAATATGTCAATGAAGCATGTGATCCATTATACAATACTGTCCAAGGATTGGAGACCAAGGTGGATGAGACCCATAGGTTGGCCGAAAAGAACAATGGAGAAGTGAAAGCAATCAATGATTCTATTGCTCAACTAGCTACTACACTTGCTGGCCTTCAAACTATGATTCAAGCAAGGCTACCAATTGTTGATGATGATGATGATGATGATAGTGTCCATAGTGATGCTAATAATGGATTGGAAGCCAATGTTGGAGTGGATCCACATCATGGCCGTGGAGCTAGAGGAGATAGAGGCCGAGGAGGACTACAAGGCCGAGCTCATAATTTTGTGGCAAGGAGAGTGCCCAATAATGTGGTTCCTGAAAATCAAAGAGAGGATGGTTTGAGTAAGCCAAAATTCTCTATTCCTTCTTTCAGTTTTGATACTATGGATGTGGAGGAATATTTGCTATGGGAGCTAAAAATTGAGAAGCTATGGAGATTGCATGATTACAATGAGGATAGAAAAATCAAGTTGGCATCTTCTGAGTTTGATGGATATGTTCTTAGATGGTGGGATACTACTATGAGAAAAAGACAAGAAGATGGTGAATTGCCCATTGTCACTTGGAACACCATGAAGAGAGTCATGAGGGACAGATTTGTACCCCCCAATTACATAAGGCAACAATTTGATCAATTTCAACAATTGAGGCAAGGTACTATGACTGTTGATGCTTATTATCAAGAGATGGAATTAATCATGCAAAGGGCACGTGTGAGAGAGAAATTGGAGCAAACAATGCAAAGGTTTCTTTCAGGTTTGAATTATTAAATCAAGGGCATTGTGAGGCATCACCAATATCATGATATGCATGAATTACTTCATCATGCTAGGGAGGCCGAAGCACATATTATTGAGGAGGCAAAAATTACTTCAAGAACAAGAGCTAGATTTCCTTTGAGATCATTTTCTATGCCTACTCCACCACCTCCAACTTCAGCTATTCGAGGTTCATCATCATCCAAGGCCGAGCCCACTTCTTCTATTACAAAAAAAATCATCACAACCAGCTCATAGTACCATGGGTTCAAGTGCTTCTATTACAAGCAATCGAGATATTACTTGTCATACATGTGGAGGCAAGGGGCACTTCAAGAGGGATTGTCCAAATACAAAGGTGATGATTATCAATGAGAACAATGAGTATGAGACAGGTGATGATGTTGATCCTAATGATTATGATGATGGTTATTTGAGTGATACTCCATTGGATGCATATGCTACTAACATGCCAACTATTATTTGCACACAAAAATCTTTGAGTGTGATCCCTAGTCCAGAAAATCAAAGATGCAATTTGTTTCAAACAAAGGCTGTTATTGGTCCTAATATGGCTTGCAAAGTCATTATTGATGGAGGGAGTTGCAGAAATTTGGCTAGCAAAGATCTATGTGCCAAGTTAAATCTGAAATATTTACCACACCCTTGTCCTTATCATATACAATGGTTGAGTAGCACGGGACAAATGAAGGTGACTCATATGGTGCGTGTGGAATTTCAGATTGGTCCTTATAAGGATACTATTGAGTTTGATGTGGTTCCTATGACAGTTTGCCACTTATTATTGGGGAGACCATGGCAATTTGATAGAAGTGTGAAGCATGAAGGAAGAGCAAATACTTATGAGTTGCATCATCATGGGAATACTATTATTTTGAGGCCTATGACTCCACAACAAATTGTAAATGAGTCCCAATCCAAAATTAATATGAGAGTGGAAAAAGAGAGAGAGAGGGATGAGGGAACACAAAAATCACAAGCTTTGGGGAGTGGTAGTCAAGCCAATTCGAGTGGTAAAAAGAGAGAGAACCTATTATGCATGTTAGCCACCAAAGAGGATTTGAGGGAATTTAGGGATGATCCTACATTAGTCCCTATTGTGCTTATTCACAAGGGAGAGATTTTGGTTTCTAATGACATGAACCCTATTCCTCTTGGTGTTTCTCATGTTTTGTAGTATTTTGATGATGTTTTCCAGGAGATATTCCCTCGGGATTGCCACCATTGAGAGGGATTGAGCATCAAATGGATTTAATTCCGGGAGCATCTTTGCCAAATCGAGCACCTTATAGAACAAATCCACAAGAGACAAAGGAGATACAAAGGCAAGTACAAGAACTACTAGACAAAGGTTATATTCGAGTTAGTCTTTCTCCTTGTGTTGTTCCCGTTATTTTGGTTCATAAGAAAGATGGTACTTGGCGCATGTGTGTAGATTGTAGAGCAATTAATAATATCACTATTCGTTATCGTCATCCTATACCACGTTTAGAAGACATGTTAGATGAATTAAGTGGTGTTATTTGTTTCTCTAAAATTGATTTGCGTAGTGGATACCATCAAATAAGAATGAAAGAGGGAGATGAGTGGAAAACTGCATTTAAAACAAAATTTGGTTTATATGAATGGTTAGTGATGCCTTTTCGTTTAACTAATGCACCTAGTACTTTCATGAGACTAATGAACCATATTTTGAGAGAATTTATTGGTAGATTTGTGGTAGTTTATTTTTATGATATTCTTATATGTAGCCACAATGAATATGAACACGTTGATCATATTAGACAAGTTTTGCAAGTGCTAAGAGAAAATAAATTGTATGGTAACATTGAGAAGTTCACTTTTTGCAAAGATAAGGTCATCTTTTTAGGATATGTTGATTCTAAGCATGGAATTGAAGTAGATACAACAAAAATTGAAGCAATTGGAAATTGGCCTATTCCAACAAATGTGAGTCAAGTTAGAAGTTTTAATGGACTTGCTAGTTTTTATAGAAGATTTGTGCCTAATTTTAGTTCTATTGCTGCTCCGTTAAATGATCTAACTAAAAAGGGAGTTGATTTCGAGTGGGGTGTTGCTCAAGATATTGCCTTTGATACTTTAAAAGAAAAATTGATTTCGGCCCCACTTTTAATGCTACCAAATTTTGATAAACAATTTCAGATTGAGTGTGATGCTAGTGGAATAGGTATTGGAGGTGTGCTCATGCAAGAAAAGAAACCTATTGCCTATTTTTCTGAAAAATTGAATGGTGCACAATTGAATTATTTTGTTTATGATAAGGAATTATATGCACTTGTGAGAGTTTTAGAGGCGTGGAAACATTATTTGTGGCCTAAAGAATTTATTATACATAGTGATCATGAAGCATTAAAATTCTTAAAGTGCCAATCTAATTTGAATAAGAGACATGCTAAATGGGTTGAGTTTATTGAATCTTTTCCATACATAATTAAACATAAAAAGGGATTGGAAAATGTAGTTGCTGATGCTTTGTCAAGAAAGAATATGTTACTCACAAATTTAGAAATTAAGGTTTTGGGTTTGTAGGGTATTAGAGATTTATATGATGAAGATAATGAATTTTCTATGCCATTTAATAAGTTTACTAATGTTAAGGCATGGGACAAATTTCATATACATGATGGGTACTTGTTTAGAGCTAACAAATTATGTATTCCCGAGTGTTCTTTGCGTTTATTCTTAATACAGGAACCACATAGTGGAGGATTGATGGGACACTTTGGAAGAGAGAAGACATTGCTTATGTTAGCAGAAAATTTTTATTGGGCACATATGAGAAGAGTGTATAGATTGGTGCAAAGATGCATTACTTGCAACAAATCCAAGTCCAAGCTCAAACCCCACGGGTTATACACTCCATTGCCATCACCTAGTATACCATGCGAAGATATAAGTATGGATTTCTTTTTGGGCTTACCAAGGACAAAAAGAGGACATGATTCTATCATTGTCGTTGTGGACAGATTTTCAAAGATGGCTCACTTCATTGCTTGCCACAAGAGTGATGATGCTTCTCACACTGCAAATCTATTCTTTAGAGAAATTGTGAGATTACATGGAGTGCCAAGAACTATTGTTTCCGATAGAGATATCAAGTTCATGAGTTACTTTTGGAAGACACTTTGGGGTAAGCTTGGAACCAAATTATTATTTTCCACTACTTGCCACCCCCAAACTGATGGCCAAACCGAGGTGGTTAATAGAACATTGTCCACGTTATTGAGAAGCATGATCAAGAAGAATTTGAAGGAGTGGGAGGAGTGTTTGCCCCATGTGGAATTTGCATATAATAGAGTTGTGCATTCAACTACTCAATTATGTCCTTTTGAGGTGGTTTATGGTTTCAAGCCTATTACTCCTCTTTATTTGTTACCACTTCCTACACAAGAGAGAATTAATATGGAGGCATCAAAGAGGGCTGATTTTGTGAAGAAAATTCATGAGAAGACAAAGGAGGCAATTGAGAAGAAAGGAAAACATGTGGCTGAAAGAGTAAACAAGAAGAGGAAAGAAGTAATTCTTTCGGCCAGGAGACATGGTGTGGGTGCACTTTTGAAAAGATAGATTTCCCACATTGAGAAAATCAAAATTGATGCCTAGAGGTGCTGGTCCTTATAGAGTTATTTCAAGGATCAAATGGTATGTCATAACTAGGCTCTAAGTAATCATTAATCCTTTAAATAACTCTATAAGGACCAGCACCTCTAGGCATCAATTTTGATTTTCTCAATGTTGGAAATCTATCTTTTCGAAAGTGAACCCACATCATATCTCCTGGCCGAAATATCACTTCTTTTCTTTTCTTGTTTACTCTTTCAGCCACATGTCTTCCTCTCTTTTCAATTGCTTCCTTTGTCTTCTCATGAATTTTCTTCACAAAATCAGCTCTCTTGGATGCCTCCATATTAATTCTCTCTTGTGTAGGAAGTGGTAATAAATCAAGTGGAGTAATAGGCTTGAAACCATAAACCACCTCAAAATGACATAATTGAGTAGTTGAATACACAGCTCTATTATATGCAAATTCCACATGGGGCAAACACTCCTCCCACTCCTTCAAATTTTTCTTGATCATACTTATCAATAATGTGGACAATGTCCTATTGACCACCTCGGGTTGGCCATCAGTGATAAGGGGTAGCCCGATCTTCTCAGTGAACTCTCTTGATAACTTGATAACCAATGTGATACCTCGCTCTCTCCTTTGGCTAAACCCTGTCACCAATTGCAACAGCACTTAACCCCTTCGGATATTCGAGACTCCACACTCTTTCACAAGTAGACACCGACTACAAGTGGTCATGTTTCTCCTTATTCCCATTGGAACAGCAGAATACACTCAGATTTGCAAAGGTATATGATTCAAGATAAATGCTTCAAGCAATACAATCTAGAAGTCTAGGGTTTTTGTTTTAACGTAGTCTGACCTATTCCACACGCAGGTGGTAGCTATATATGAGGGAGGGGTGTTTCCCCACGAAATTGACATATTCCTATTTGTTTGGACTCAACCAACTCGGATACAAACTGACCCAACATGGGTGCAGCCAATTGGACTCGATTTGGAAACTGGCAGAAAACTATTCGTGGATTGTTTCGGTCACCACGGCTTGCACGAGTCGAATTTGTTGATGGGGCCGGATCCATTGGAAAGCCCATCAAATTTCCTAATCGGATTATGCTCGTTTGCTGTATTTGGAGCCCGTATGAAGAATCCATGACTATTTCAAATTCGGGACTACTGCCAGTCCGAACTGAAACATTATTTCCTTCTTGTTGTTTTCCACGCCTCCTTCTCTTGCTCCTTGCTTCCTCTTCTCCATCCATGTTTGTGTTATTAATAAACCTAATAATACATAAATTCATAGGCTTAGGTAGTATAACATTCTCATAAACACAAACATTATTTGTTACTAGGAAAGAATTCACCTTATAATAAACATCAGTGAGGCTCAATATTTCTTTCCAACTCAGGCATGAATAAACCTCATGGACCTCTATTATGTCCCTATCAATCAGTTTGGGGGTGGCAAGTAGTGGAAAATAATAATTTAGTTCCAAACTTCCCCCATAGTGTCTTCCAAAAGTAACTCATGAACTTGACATCTCTATCTGAAACAATTGTTCTTGGCACTCCATGTAATCTCACAATTTCTCTAAAGAATAAATTTGCAATGTGAGAAGCATCATCACTCTTGTGGCAAGCAATGAAGTGAGCCATCTTTGAAAATCTGTCCACAACCACAAAGATAGAATCATGTCCTCTTTTTGTTCTTGGCAAGCCCAAAATAAAATCCGTACTTATATCTTCCCATGGGGTACTTGGTGATGGTAATGGAGTATACAACCTGTGGGGTTTGAGCTTGGATTCGGCCTTATTGCATGTGATGCACCTTTGCACAAAACTATAGACATCTCTCCTCATATGTGCCCAATAAAAAATTTAAGCCAACATAAGCAATGTCTTTTCTCTTCCAAAGTGTCTCATTAATCCTCCACTATGAGATCCCTGCACTAAGAATAAACGCAAAGAACATTCGGGAATACACAATTTGTTAGCTCGAAACAAGTATCCATCATGTATATGAAATTTATCCCATGCCTTAACATTAGTACATTTATTAAATGGCATAGAAAATTCATTATATTCATCATATAAATCTCTAATACCCTCCAAACCCGAAACTGTAATCTCCAAATTTGAGAGTAACATATTCTTTCTTGACAAAGCATCAGCAACTACATTTTCCAATCCTTTTTTATGTTTAATTATGTATGGAAAAGATTCAATAAATTCAACCCATTTAGCATGTCTTTTATTCAAATTTGATTGGCTCTTTAAGAATTTTAATGCCTCATGATCACTATGTATAATAAATTCTTTAGGCCATAAATAATGTTTCCACGCCTCTAAAACTCTCACAAGTGCATATAATTCTTTATCATAAACAGAACAATTCAATTGTGCACCATGTAATTTTTCAGAAAAATAGGCAATAGGTTTCTTTTCTTGCATTAACACACCTCCAATACATATGCCACTAGCATCACACTCAATCTCAAATTGTTTATCAAAATTTGGTAGCATTAGTAGTGGGGCCGAAATCAACTTCTCTTTTAATGTATCAAAAGCAATGTCTTGAGCAACTCCCCACTCGAAATCTACTCCCTTTTTAGTTAGATCATTTAATGGGGCAGCAATGGTACTAAAATTAGGCACAAATCTTCTATAGAAACCAGCAACACCATTAAAACTTCTAACTTGACTCACATTAGTTGGAATAGGCCAATTTTGAATTGCTTCAATTTTTGATGTATCTACTTCAAACCCATGTTTAGAAACTACATATCCCAAAAATATGACCTTATCTTTGCAAAAAAGTGCACTTCTCAAGATTACCATACAATTTATTTTCTCTTAGCACTTGCAAAATTTGTCCAATTTGATCAATGTGTTCATGTTCATTGCGGCTATACTGAGAAAATCATCAAAATAAACTACCACAAATCTACCAATAAATTCTCTCAAAATATGGTTCATTAATCTCATGAAAGTACTAGGCGCATTAGTTAAACCAAAAGGCATCACTAACCATTCATATAAACCAAATTTTGTTTTAAATGTTGTTTTCCACTCATCTCCCTCTTTCATTCTTATTTGATGGTAACCACTACGCAAATCACTTTTAGAGAAAATAGCAGCACCACTTAATTCATCTTAACATGTCTTCTAAACGTGGTATAGGATGATGATAACGAATAGTGATGTTGTTAATTGCTCTACAATCTACACACATGCGCCAAGTACCATCTTTCTTAGGGACTAAAATAACGGGAACATCACAAGGAGAAAGACTAACTCGAATATAACCTTTATCTAGTAGCTCTTGTACTTACCTTTGTATCTCCTTTGTCTCTTGAGGATTTGTTCTACAAGGGGCTCGGTTTGGCAAAGATGCTCGAGGAATTAAATCAATTTGATGCTCAATCCCTCTCAATGGTGGCAATCCCGAGGGAATATCTCCTGGAAAAGCATCATCAAAATCCTGCAACACATGAGAAACACCAAGAGGAATAGAGGTTATGTCATTAGAAACCAAAATCTCTCCCTTGTGAATAAGCACAATAGGGACTAATGTAGGATCATCCCTATATTCCCTCAAATCCTCTTTAGTGGCTAACATGCATAATAGGCTCTCTCTCTTATTTTTATTTTTACCACTCGAATTGGTTTGACTACCACTCCCCAAGGCTTGTGAATCTTGTTTTCCCTCATCCCTCTCACTCTCTTTTTCAACTTTCACTTCTATTTTGGTTTGGGACTCATTTACAATTTGTTGTGGAGTCATAGGCCTCAAAATAATAGTCTTCACATGATGATGCAAGTCATAAGTATTTGCTCTTCCTTCATGCTTCACACTTCTATCAAATTGCCATGGTCTTCCTAATAATAAGTGGCAAACTGTCATAGGAACCACGTCAAACTCAATAGTATCCTTATAAGGACCAATCTGAAATTCCACACGCACCATATGGGTCACCTTCATTTGTCCAGAGCTACTCAACCATTGTATATGATAAGGACAAGGGTGTGGTAAATATTTCAGATTTAGCTTTGCACATAAATCTTTGCTAGCCAAATTCCTGCAACTCCCTCCATCAATAATGACTTTGCAAGCCATATTAGGACCAATAACAGCCTTTGTTTGAAATAAATTGCACCTTTGATTTTCAGGACTAGGAATAACACTCAAAGATTTTTGTGTGCAAATAATAGATGGCATAGTGGTAGCGTAGGCATCCAATGGAGTATCACTCAAGTATCCATCATCATCATCATCATTATCATTAGGATCAACATAATCACCTGTCTCATACTCATTTTTCTCATTAATAAACATCACCTTTGTATTTGGACAATCAATCTTGAAGTGCCCCTTTCCTCCACATGTATGACATGTAATATCTCTATTTCTTGTTGTGGAAGCACTTGAACCCGTGGCACTTGCAGCTGGTTGTGATGATTTTCTTGCAATAGAGGTACTAGGCTCGGCCTTGGATGATGAAACACCATGGCTAAGAGAAGGTGGAGGTGGTGTACTAGACATGGTAGATGATCTCAAGGGAAATCTATTCCTTGTTCTTGCTGTAATTTTAGCCTCCTCATTGATATGTGATTCGGCCTCCCTAGCATGATGTAATAACTCATGCATATCATGGTATTGATGATGTCTAACAATGCCTTTGATTTTATAATTCAAACCTGAAAGGAACCTTTGCATTGTTTGCTCCAATTTCTCTCTCACACGTGCTCTTTGCATGATTAAATCCATCTCTTGATAATAAGCATCAACAGTCATAGTACCTTGCCTCAATTGTTGCAATTGGTCAAATTGTTGCCTTATGTAATTTGGTGGTACAAATATGTCCCTCATGACTCTCTTCATGGTATTCCAAGTGATAATGGGTAATTCACCATCTTCTTGTCTCTTTCTCACAGTAGTATCCCACCAACGAAGAGCATATCCATCAAACTCAGAAGAAGCCAATTTTATTTTTCTATCCTCAGTATAATCATGTAATCTCCATAGCTTCTCAATTTTCAGTTCCCATAGCAAATATTCTTCCACATCCATGGTGTCAAAGCTGAAAGATGGTATAGAAAATTTGGGCTTACCCAAACCATCATCCTCTGTATGGTTTTCAGGAGCAATATTGAGAACACGCCTAGCTCCCAAATGATGAGCTCGGCCTAGAAATCCTCCTCGGCCTCTTTCACCTCTAGCTCCAGGGCTATGATTATTATCCACCTCAACATTGGCTTCAAAACCATTATTTGCATCACTATGGACACTAGCATTATCATCATCAATAGGTGGTAATCTTTGTTGAATCAATGTTTGAAGACAAGCAAGGGTAGTATTCAAGCTAGCCATAGAAGCTTGTATTGTTTGCATTTGCCCATTATTGGTCTCGTCCATCTTATGTGTTTCCTCCATTTTATTCTCCACGGCTTGGAGAGCATCATATAGAGGATCACATGCATCAGTAACAAACTCCTTGATATTTTTATGATTGTCCCTCATTTGATTTGTCAACACATTCCTTAGAGCCTCATACTCCCTCCAATTTACCCCCTCCTTATGGTCCTTCTTTTGCTGCACAATGTCATCACTAGAAAGATCCATTAGTAGGTTAGTGAAATAGAAACAAGTATAGGTTGTGGTGTTCTCTCACAACTCACTCAAAAATCTAGCAAGACAATAGGTTATCTTACCGTTCCAAAGTGAATAGAAATACTTACCACACGTAGAGGCAATTAATGTACTTTGATGTGAAGAAGAGAATACCCAGGTTTTTAACTCTCACAAAAGCAAACAAGGTTATTTAGTGGGGCTTGGTATGGATACCTAACAATCACCAAAGTAACAAGTCCTATTTGCTGTTTTGTGATGATATAAAAATACCCAAGGAAACTCACACAATAATGGAGACAAATGGGGCAAAGCCAATATATGGATGAGATTTTGCAATGCACTGGAAAGTCACTAGCTAGGCTCTTAATTGACAGGCACAAGATTGCTCAATGAAAAACCAAGTGTCACAATGGCAAGCTCAACTAGTAAACAATAGTATCAACTCGGCCTCTTTGCAATTTTTCTGTTTTCTCTTTTCTCTTTTTTTATACTTTTACTCTTTTTATATTTTATTTTATTTTGTATTTTCCAATGGCCTGAAACACAACTAGGAGTAATATGAACCAATAAACAAGTGAACACAATGGTGGTGATGAAAAAGAGCAACCTGTCAGAGCACAAAAATAGCTATACTTGTGGGCAAGTTCCTATTGATATGCTGTAGAAAGGTTGTGGCTAGGTTCACAAGGTATGGATATATTGTTCCTAATGAAGAAAACAGGAAATAACAAGGAAAACAGAAAAAAAAATCTAGGTGAAAACAGTTCACAATTGCTCACGGCAGAAAATTTCAGCTCACCGCAGCAAAACAGTCACTTTTCTCTGCCACGGCAGCGCGCGCTCACGTTACAGTGAGTGGTAACTGTGTTACGGTGATTTTCGGTGGGCGCGGGTGTTACGTGAGCGCGTCAGGGAAAACAGCAGCGCGCGGCAGCGAAACGGTGCAAAATTGTTCCACGGCAACGCCAGGTGGAGCGAGTGGTAAGGGCGATGCGGTGCGGGCGGGGGGTTTTGTAACCGTGCGACAGGGGTAATACGAGTGCGGGTAGGGATCGGTGGGGGGTGCGGTACGGCAGAGAAACGAGGAGAAAAGCTGCCGCGGTAGGAGAGCGAGGTGGACTCGGATTGGATGAACAAAAGGCAACTAGCAGCGGATTTTTTTTTGTGGTTTTTTATAGGATTTCGACCAGGGGATCAAAGAACCCTAACCCTAGCCGAAAGTAAAAATCTAAAAAAAAAGTGACACGAAATCAAACACAAAAACAGCTATAGTAATTGAAACTAAGGTGATATCTAGGGTTATGGCAATGAACTAAACTATTTTTTGGGGCAATTTTCCGGATAGGAAATAAAAACACTCAAAACTAAAGGGAAATTTGATAGCTCACCGAGGCAACCTGTAAATCTGATACCAAGATGATGAGGGGTGGCCCAATCTTCTCAGTGAACTCAAAGATAACTTCAATATGATAACTAGTGCGCCACTAAGAACTCTCTCGGCTGATCCCTAATGCCAATGCAAAAGATAGCAACCCCAAGGATATTCTCAACTCCACACTCTTGCACAAGTAATCCACCGACTACAAGTGGTCCTGTACCTTCTTATTCCTAGTGGAACAGCAGGTAACATGTAAAGTTTGCAGATGAACTTCCAGATGAAGGCTTACAAGCTGTTTCAATCTAGAGGTCTAGGGTTTAATGTTTTAATGTAGTCTAACCTAGCTATTGCGCACCAAGGGGTATATATGAGGGTTGGGGGGTGCGGCCACAAGGGAATTACGCAAGCAAACCAACCCAACCCGAATAGAACCCAACTTGGACTTGTTTTGGACTTGGACTCGACTAATAGGGATACAAACCGACCCAAGATAGGGGGTGCGGCCATAATGGTATACAAACCATATCTAAAACTATTAGGACTCTTTATGGCGCATAGATATCCTTTGTGGGCTCCCTCCTCTTGTTTTCTCCATCCATGAGTGTGGAATAATAAACTAGCAATTGTTTTCCACACTTGTAGAATTAATTTCAACATCTTCCGTAGTGATCTTGTTTTCTAGCTCATCTTGAAGTCCATCTTCATCCATGTGTATCTTCTCTTCATGATCTCCTCTCCTCATGCTTGTGTTATCAATAAACCTGAGAATACAAATATACATGGATTTAGGTAGTATAAAATTCTCATGATTATAAATGTTATACTCAAGTAGGAGTGAATTCACCTGTTGTTGTAATAGTTTGGTCCTTGATCTTGTCATTGGACCAATCCTCACTTCATTAGCTTTTATTGGAGCATCCTCATGTGTAACAATAGGTGAATATCTAGGGATGTCCTAATCACCACCTCTTGGCAAGATTCCTTGAGTTCCGTCAGTTCCAGGAGTTTCGGGTTTTTAGTAGTCCTGGAACCCGCCAGAGAGAATCCGACGCCGGTGAAGCCCTAACACAGAGAGAGAGGGAATCTTGGGCATCCAAGACCCAAGACACACTATAACACACATGGTATGGACTACCATGGGATTTGGTGGCATTCATACGATCTGGAGGTTCCTCTCTGGAGAAACCATAGCCCCGCTGGGGAAAAAGACCGAACTGCCATTTGATGCACCCAAAATGCATCTACTTTTCCAAGCACTTTGCATCGTATTTCTCTCCGGAGTCCCCCCATAATTGAATAAATCTGCAGAATTTGACGTTGTTTTTAGCAAAAGTCTTCTTTCCATCTATTTTCGCGGGACTTTTCACAGGGGACGAAAACCACGTAACTTTTTATGGAAAAGAAGGGGAATGAGCACTAGATGGGGCCGGGGGGCCACCCGAGGGCCAAAAGGGGGCCCCACACGCGGCCAGATTCCTTGGCCGCGTGGGGTCACCCCTTTTGGGCCCAGATGGCCCACTCCAGCTAGGTCTTCGACATACCCCTCCATATATACGAGAAACTGACGGGTTTCGAAGAGGAGGGCTGTTCACGAAACGGAGCGCCGCCGCCACCACGATCTTCGATTTCGGAGTCAGATTGATCCGGGATTTCACCCACGGAGGTGGAATTCGAGGGGCTTCGTCACCATCATCATCACCACCATCATCTCCATCAACCATGAGCTCCATCACCCCCTCCATGTGTGAGTAGTTGTTGTAGGCATGTGAGGTGTGAGGGGTTTTGGATGAGATTGATCATGTAATTGCTACCCGGTATGCGGGATCTAGGGGTTTGTCTTGAGAATTCTTATGTCTTATGTTGATGCACTATTGCTAGGCTTAATGCTTGTTACTAGGGCCCAAGTGGCATGATTTCAGTACTGAACTTACATTGCTACATCATATATTTGAGTTTGGTATCTATCGGCAATGTGTATTACCTGCTATTATGTTGAACCTGCGAACCCTAAAGTGACAGCTAGGGAAAACAAGGGGGATATGTTCTAGTTTGAGGATTATGTGTGTTCATGGAGTGTTAATGCGTTGGTCCGGGCTATTCGAAAGGGTAGACCTTAATTACCTGTAGTTCCAAATTGGCCCCGGTGAAATTGGCAGGTAGGACAATAGGCTTTGTGCAAATTCTCTTGGTTAGTACGCACAATAATTTACGGAACACACACCTACATAAAACTGAGATAGAGAAAGGCCCCGCTGCTAGCAAAACATTATTACATGATCAATCTTATCCGTGCAACACCCCGTTGTCACCTCATGCCTGTGTTTTAGTCTCTGGTTTACTTTCACTCTTTTCCGGTGAAAACTGGGAAAACACTTGCTCTCCATTTACTTTCTGTTTGTTTACTTTCACTGCATTATTACACTCACCACTCTCGCTGCAAGTTTGTTGATACACAGGTGTGCTTGGGAGTGACGTCCCAATTGCTAAAGTCTCACCGGTATTCTTGTGTTCCCACTGAGTCGAACTACAAATTTGGGTAATACTTCCCATCGAAGACTACGATTGATCTCCTGCACTTGGGAGCCATCAAGACTGTTTTCTGGCGCCGTTGCCGGGGGGGCCTAGCTTTATTGGTAAGACCACTTGTTATTGTCTACTTGCTGCACTTTCTTGTTCCCTACAATGGGAAAGGGAAAGGATACTTCGAAGGAGGTAATGCCTTCGACTACTCGTTCTGGTAATGATTTGCCTAGTAGACCAAAATTTTCACCTAATATTGTTTCTACTATGGCTTCTAAGAAAAAGAAAGGAATAGCTGGTAAATCACCATTGTCAAAAATGTCTACTAGTACATCTAATGATCAAACACTTGATAATGTAGACAAAGAACTAGCTTCTAAAATTCCTGAAACTATTGAAACACCTGAGGCAAATGAAACACCTAAAACAACTGAAATTCCTGAATCTTCTGTAGATGAAAATATAGAACTTGAGCTAGAAAGAAATGAGACTCGTAGAGAGTATGAATATGGGGCCTCTTCTGAAGAAGAAGAAGAAGAAGAAGAAGAAGAAGAAGAAGCATTTATTGAGGCCTTTATATCACCTGATTATACAAAACTTGAAAAACTCTCTATTTATGATGATGCATCTCTTGGAAACTGTTTTGCTGCTACTAGGAATTTGTGTGGCCCAGCTATTAGAATTAGAGATAAAGATTATGAATTCAATGTCAACCCTGAGATAATTGAGATAGCTGAGAAGTCTAGATTCTATGGAAAGGATGAGGAGTCTCATCTTGATCATATTGCTGAATTGCATGCTTTATCTACTACATTTGGAAATGATGAAATCCGTCAACATTATTTATTCTTAAAATTGTTTCCTTTTTCTTTGGGTGAAGATGCTAGAGTTTGGTATAATCGTTTAGGACCTGCATGTATTAATAGTATGGAAGAATTCTTGCAATTGTTTTTCAATAAATATTTTCCTGCTGAAAGGATACATGCATTAACTGTTGAAATTGGCAATTTTAAACAAGATAAGAAAGAGAGTCTACCCCAAGCTTGGGGGAGATTTGGTAAAATGTGTAAGAAATGTCCTGGTCATGGTTTTAAACCTCATGAATTTCTTGATATATTCTATAATGGACTAATGGGGGAAACAAGAGACTACCTTGATAGTATTGTAGGGAATATCTTTAGGGACAGAAGTGTTGATGAAGCAATTGAATTACTGGAGTCTATTCTCGAGAATGAAGCTGATTGGAACATTGAGGAGATAGATAAAAATGAGACACTCCCAGAGAAGAAAGGAGGTATACTCGAATTGAACCAAGAAACAATGGCTGAAGCTTCCAAGGATATTAAAGAGAAGGGAATTAAAACCTCTCATATCAAGGAATTATCTGAAATGGGTATTAAACTTCCTACTGATGAACCATGCTTTCCAATTCAAGTGAACTCTATACTCCCTATGGAAGGTAATGAGGAGGTAACACCTCCTGTTGATGTCTCTTATGTTAACAATTTTGCTTATCATGATAATCCTGAGGAGCGTAAAATTAGAATGACTATCATGGAAAACCATCATAAAATTAATTTCCTCCGTGAAAATTTAAATGCTAGTGCAGGGGAAGTTAAAAGAATAGTTAAACATTGTGAAATGATGAACAATCATGTTGAGCAAATGATTTCTTTACAAAATCAATTGTATGAAAATATGAATAAAAAAAACAATTATGTGGAGTTAATACAAGGGGAGGTGCAAGCACCCAGGATCCTGATTATCCTGATGATCATCCTAAAAGAAAAGAGCAAGTTGCTCTTAAAGATAAATCTTTTGCAGGAAAATCTACCAATGAAAATGAGCATGATGATGACTCCAATGAGCAAGACAAGGATATTTCTATTTCTGATGCTGAAACTGAGGATGATAATAATGAAGAAGAAGAATCATCTCCACCTGATATTGAACAACATGATGATAATAATGAAGAAGCTGCTGGTAAGGAGGATCCTCAGCCTCCTATTGAGAAGACCAAGAAGAAGAAGAAACCAAATAAAGATAAAGATAAAGGTAAAGAAAGGGATCCATGGGTACAAAGACCCATTCCATATCCCCAAGAGGTATCAAAAACAAAAGATGAAGAGAGGTATGGGCAATTTTATGATATGATTAAGAATATGAAAATAGAGATTCCACTTATTGATGCTATTAAGAATCCTCCATATTCAAAATACATGAAAGATATTGTCACTAATAAAAGAAAGATACCTACTGATGCTATTACTGCTATGCTTGCTGATTATTCATTTAAAGGAAAATTGCCTGAAAAACGTGGAGATCCTGGTATTCCTACTATTCCTTGCAAAATTAAAGAAGACTATGTGAAATATGCATTATGTGATTTAGGAGCTGGTGTTAGTGTTATGCCTTTCTCACTATATAAGAAGCTTAATTTGAACAAACTAGTTCCAGAAATATCTTTACAAATGGCTGATAAAACAATTGTTGTACCTATAGGAATATGTGAGGATGTTCCCATATCTATTGCTAATGAGTTGATACCTACTGATTTTGTTATATTAGAAATGCCTGAAGATGATAATCTATCTATTATTCTTGGTAGACCTTTTTTGAATACTGCAGGAGCTGTGATAAATTGCACTGAGAGCAAAGTGACATTTAATGTTAAAGGCAAAGAGCACACTATTTATTTTCCCAAGAAGAAACATGTTACAAGTATGAGCACAAGTGTGAATGCTATACAAATAAATTCCATTAAGATTGGTAGCATTGAAATACCTATACCACCTCCAGCACCAAGGTATGAAATATTGATGATTGGGACCATTCCAATCAAATATGAGGTAACTTGATTTATTGTTTTATAATAAGTAATAATAAGAATCATGAGCTATATTCTTTACATGTTGCTAATGAGACATGATCAACCTCATTACTAATGTGGAAATGATAAAGGCATGATTCACAAACATTTAAATTGCATTTTTTTTATGTTATTTGCCTTAAAATGGTGAGACATGGACATAGTATTAAAAAAATTAGAATCAGAAATCACAGAATATGAAGTTTTAGAAATTCTCTGTAGAAAAGTTTCACGTAAAATTCCAGAAAAATTAGGGGGTCAGTTTTTTGCCCGAAGGGACCAGCAGCCAGTGGGGGAGCACCAGCAGGCCACCAGGGGCCAAAATAGGTACCTCCACGCGGCCAGATTCCTTGGCCGCGTGGGATACCCCATTTTTGGCCACAAGTGTATGCTGGGGCCCATCCAATGCTCATCTGCTCCCTTTCGACCGAAAACCAACCCCAGTTCATCTCCTCCATTTTTCCCGTGCTCTGTTTCTCCGTCAATCCTCGATCTCCACATTTGAGGCAGATTTTTCAAATCTGTTTGATGGAATCACTCCTTGGTATGTAACTCCTTCACTCATCCAATTACTTTTTGCTCCCATGCTTTGTGTATGAAGTATTTTGCTGCAGTAGGTGTCACCTATTATGTCTAATAACTCCATGAATTTAAGTTTTCTAGTTGATATGGATGCATGATATTGATTAGAGGACTAGTTATGGATGCCTTAGCAATGTTTTAGAGTGATACAATTTAATTTTTGTTGAATTTTATTTTGGTACAGCAAGGTAACATGCTGAACAAGGGAAAGGCATTGCTTGGGATGTCCTCAAGGACAAGGAGAAGAGAATCAAGGGTGTCCAACAATCATGATGATAATCAGTTATGGGAGGATGAATTGGTTTTTGCAGGTGAAAATCTGCGTGTCCATACCACAAGATGGCAAGACCCCGAAGTTCTTGAACATTGGGGGATTGCTGAAGATTTCCAAGCCTTTGCTACAACTACGGGGCTGCTTGAGTTCTCACGCCATCCACGCAACACATATGTGGAACTCTCGAGGGAATTCCCCTCTACATTCAGGTTTGAGGGACCGGTGGTGCACCGGAAAAGTAAGTCTAAGAACCCTCCTCCAGCTACTTTTGTCATTAAATTTACAATGAGGGGGCAGCGTTTAGTCATGTCATTAGAGGAATTCTGCAAGGCCATACGTGTACCAACTACGGGGTTATGGGATGAAACATATGCTGATTCTAGAGAAGAACTTGTCACATTCTGGCGTAGCATTGCTCACATCCATCCAACACCCGGGCCTTAGATATTTTGCATTGTTTCTTGCTAGAGGATTCCTTGCTAGGGATAACACTTCTGCTTGCACTGGTCCTATGATCTATTTATTAAAATGTGCAATGGAAAATACAACACCTATATATAACCTGGGAACCATACATGCTAGAAATTTGCATTTAGCTGTGAGTAGGAATGGCACGGATAAAACTCCTTTATATGTTGGTGCCATTGCCACTTTAATCCATGAATACATTATGGCAGAATGAGGTTTTAATGATAACTTGGGTACCATGGTAAATGAGTCTCGACTACTGGATTTTGGTTTACTTTTTTGCGTGGATATGAGCATGGCTGAGAAAGAATATTTTTCATATTGCTATAAGGATTCTAATGGGCACATTGTGTCTGTTAGGCTCCCTTGTGCTGACTTGGTTGACAGGGAGACAAAGTGGACTGTGCAAGAAGAGCCACAACAAGAAGAGCAACAACAGGAGGAGCCCCAATACCAGGCGCCTATGGCATATCCCTGGGGCTTCCGTGAACCACACCTTGGAGCACAGGCATGGCAGGATCCATCCTTCTTCCAGGGAGGTTCGTTGAGTGGTGGACATGATTACCACCCAGGATACTAGCTTGATCACAAGCTTGGGGGAGTATTTCTCTCCCTCCTCATTCGTTGTGTTATATCACTTGCATGTTATTTGTTGTTTTATGTTCTTTAAATCTGAAAAACACAAAAATATTTTTGTTAGCTAGTTTACTTCTGGTTATTTACATTATGTTTCTAAAAATCAAAAAGCACAAAAAGATTTTTGTTTTCTTGAGTTTAGTATAAATACGGAGCTGCAGGAACTGCTGAAATATGTTCACTGTTATATGCTTTAATCTTTACTTGTGACTTCGTTTGAGCTGAAAATTTAATCACTACTGCAACTTTTTATGGCCTTCACCTCTGTAAAACATGAGAAACTTTTGAGGTGTTTATGTAGGTAAACAAATTGCTGAATGCAGTAACTTTTTATAGCAAGATTTGAGTTTTTATTGAGCAGTTCAAGTGGGGAGAGGAGAACAACAATGATATGATAATATGCTTGAAGGGATGAAAGGTATGACACCTTTGCCGTGCTTATGTATGTTTTTTAATAATATCAAGTGCACACCTTGATAAGGGTGGCCCAATCTTCTCAGTGAACTCACAGACAACTCCAGTATGATAACTAGTGCGCCACTAAGAACTCTCCCGGCTGATCCCTGATGCCAATACAAAAAATAGCAACCCCAAGGATATTCTCAACTCCACACTCTTGCACAAGTAATCCACCGACTATAAGTGGTCCTGTACCGTCTTATTCCCAGTGGAACAACAGGTATCACGTAAAGTTTGCAGATGAACTTCCAGATGAAGGCTTACAAACTGATTCAATCTAGAGGTCTAGGGTTTTTGGGTTTAACGTAGTCTCCTCTATTCCACACGCAGGTGGTCGCTATATATGAGGGAGGGGTGTTTCCCCACTAATTTGACCTAATCCTACTTGTTTGGACTCAACCAACTCGGATACAAACTGACCCAACATGGGTGCAGCCAATTGGACTCGATTTGGAAACTGGTAGAAAACTATTCGTGGATTGTTTCAGTCACCACGGCTTGCACGAGTAGAATTTGTTGATGGGGCTGGATTCATTGGAAAGCCCATCAAATTTCCTAATCGTATTGTGCTCGTTTGCTGTATTTGGAGCCCGTATGAAGAATTCATGACTATTTCAAATTCGGGACTTCTGCCAGTCCGAACTGAAACATTATTTCCTTGTTGTTGTTTTCCACGCCTCCTTCTCTTGCTCCTTGCTTCCTATTCTCCATCCATGTTTGTGTTATTAATAAACCTAATCATACATAAATTCATAGGCTTAGGTAGTATAACATTCTCATAAACACAAACATTATTTGTTAGGAAAGAATTCACCTTATAATAAACATCAGTGAGGCTTAATATTTCTTTCCAACTCAAGCATTAATAAACCTCATGGACCTCTATTATGTCCCTATCATCCTCCCTTTCTTCAAGACAAGACGTCCTCGGCTTGTAGTAAGCTGAAAGTGGAAGAAACAAAAAGAACAACGTGTATGCACAATACAAATATTTATAATGAGGTGCATTAGTTGTTATCATATCATAAAATTGTGCCCAAGACATGTGACCACGAATTTTGCTTAAAAACATCACATAATTGTCATAGCACTCCATAAAATAGCAATCACAATTGCAAATATAAGTGAAGCTCAATAAATCATGATCAAAATGAGAATCATATGTGTATATATTTTTATTGTTTAGTATCAATTCAATTTTCTCACGGAAGATCTATGATCAAATTTATGTTTATTAATACACTCAAAGGTGGGAACATGCTTATTATTTTCATCATGAAAATTGCAACTTAATTTGCAAATATAAGTGAAGAACAATTTATTAGCACATGTATGTGACAAGTATTGTGGCAAACCAAACATATGTGTAAAATCATGTTCATATGTAGGAAGTTGTAGTTTATTTACCCAAGGTAAAACAATGTTCAATTCGGCTATTTTTTATCACAAGTTATGAATATGTGATCCACCATAAAAATTTCACTCATGTTATAATCACCAATCAAGTTAAAAGTGAAAGAAGAAACACAATTGCTAGAATTTACATATGAAATTTCAGCAACCTTTTTCATAGCACTTTGCACACTAATTGATTCATTTAACATGATGTAATCCACATTATTATTAGGTGGTATTTTAGCAAGTACTTCTTTATGTGAAATCAACACCACATGATTAAATTTCGAAATTAACACATTATCACATGTAGGTGGACTATCTATGCTTGTTAACTCACAAGAATCAACTAGCAATTGAGTGGGTTCACATAAATCAATACTTGAGAGGGGTAAGCAATCAGCGCCTTTATCAATAGCAACCTCCTCAGAATTATTAGGTACCAATTCAACTATCTCAAGTGGTGATGCAGGTTCTACTTGTTGTGGCTCCCTTTCTTCAAGACTAACCTGCATATCACAAGAAACAAAACTAGGCATAATGGCATGCTCCTCCAATGGATGTGATGATGCTGATGATGGTGCAGGTTGTACTATAAGCTCCCTTTCTTCAAAAGCAACCTGCACATCACAAGACACAACACTAGGATTAGACATAGTTACATTAGTAGAACCAGCCTCATAGGTCTTCTCAACCTCTACAAATCTCATAACCAATGGTTGATGTCTAATTCTTTTAAATGTTATATGACTTTCATGTATTATCCAATCTCTCTTATTATTATAAAAGAATTGTAAATCAGGATAATGGCTATCAAAATTAACATTATAGGTATTGCACCACATTGCACTCAACAAAAGGTGACAGCAAGTAAATGCTCTAGGAAGCACATTACACCTAATTCGTACTGTATGATCATGTATAGTTAACGGAATCCAGGTAGCATGAGTAATGTGAAGTGCAGCATCATTAGTTTTCAACATAAATGAACTTCGAGTTGCATAAGATGTCAACTGTAATGCTTCAATAACCTCAATACTAACAAAATTAGACCATGTACCCTTATCAAGAGTAATAGCAACAATACTACCATTGATGTCTCCTCTGAAGTGGAACAAATTTGCTGCAAGTATTCCACTAGAATCCTCCTCCCAGAAAGCATCACTGCACACAGAAGAACTACAAAACTCCATTGATTAAATTGTTATTAACAAAAAAAACAATGGGATGTGGTGTTCTCTCACAACTCACTCAAAAATCTAGCAAGACAATAGATTATCTTACCGTTCCAAAGTGAATAGAAATATTTACCAACAAGTAGTGGCAACTAATATGCTTTGATGTGAAGAAGAGAATACCCAGGGTGTTAACAATCACATGACAAACAAGGTATATGGTAGGGCTTGGTATGGATACCTAACAACACCAAAATAACAATCCTATTTGTTGTCCAATGTGATATAAAAAGCACAGGAAACACACACCAAGTATGGAGACAAATGTGGCAATGCAAATATATGGAGGAAATTTTGCAATGCACTGGAAAGACACTAGCCAAGCTCAAATAATACTCAGTTACAAGATTGCTCAATGGTGTGTCAATATAGCAATGATGAAAACAACTCCACAAATATATCAAGATATCTCAAGGCCTTTTTGCTTTTCTCAATTCTGTTTTCTCTTTTTCTCTTTTCTCTTTTTTTTTTATACTTTTTACTGGCCAAATAACAACACTAGGAGCAATACTATCAAGTGATAACAATGCTATGAACAATGTGACACAAATATGAGATAAAGAGCAGCCTGAAAACGAGCAAAAGATAGCTAGTATTATTGGGTAAGGTACCTATTTGTTGCTGTAGAAAGCCTTTGGCTAAGGCTCACAAAGTTCAGACTTTAGACCCTAAAGAAATTGCAAAAGAAAAACTAAGAAAAACGGAGAGAAAACGGCTCAAAAATGATGTCCGGGAGCGGCTGTGTGGACTTGCTGTGGTATAGATACGCGTGCGGACTTTGAGGAGGCGTACAACAGGGACTTTTGGCTGGTACTGACTTCGGTGCTATGTGCGGTTCGCTCGACGCGGGATGAGGCGTGGAGCGCTTGGTTCAAGATCCGACAAGGGAATGGGCCAGGGGCCAGGGACACGCGCGTGGCGTGTAGTGGATTGGCGCGGTGCGGGAAAAAAAAGGAGAGCTCGAGACCACGCGCGCAGGCGGTTTCTGTTACGCCACGATGGGCGCGCCTGGTCTCCGACACGGGACCTGGTGGTTGCGCGGAAACCGACCGGGACTAGGATTTTGGCGCGTAGCGATTGGAACGGAGCGGTTGGTTCCGATACGTGTGCGCGTCGCTTGCGCGAGTAGCGATTACTGTCGTGGCGGTAGTGGTTGGTGGCAACCCCGCTTGGATCGGCGCGCGCACAAATAACCTTGGTTTTGACGCGGTTTCCACACGGGCACGAATCCCGGGAATAATACACCGCTAGGGAATTTGGGCCAGGGTGCGGCTAGCGATTGGCGCGCGTTTGACTCCGACACGGGAGCAAAACGCGTGGACACAAACGCGTTTGACACGGTTAACAAGGACAGCGGCGAATCGAGATGAGGCGATACTGTGACGCGGATTCCGACGGATGTGTGCGCGGAACACGAATAGGACAAAGGGCGGTTTGGCAAGTGGAAAACAAACAAGCGCACGCGGTTAGGACCTGCACGCCAGTAATTCTTTTTGGTGGAACTTTTTGGGTATAGATCTAGACAAAAGATGAACTCGAGGAACCCTAACCCTAATAGAAAAAACAAAAAACAGAAAAATAGGAACGCAAATCAACAAGAAACAGCAACTAGTAGATGCAAATTGGTGTTGATCTAGACTCTGGCAATGAACTAAACAACTATTTTTCTAGGGCAATTTTCTGTATAGGAATAAAAAACACTCAAACTAAAGGGAAATTTGATAGCTCACGGAGGCAATCTGTAAATCTGATACCAAGATGATAAGGGGTGGCCCAATCTTCTCAGTGAACTCACAGACAACTCCAGTATGATAACTAATGCGCCACTAAGAAATCTCCCGGCTGATCCCTGATGCCAATGCAAAAGATAGCAACCCCAAAGATATTCTCAACTCCACACTCTTGCACAAGTAATCCACCGACTACAAGTGGTCCTGTACCGTCTTATTCCCAGTGGAACAGCAGGTATCACGTAAAGTTTGCAGATGAACTTCCAGATGAAGGCTTACAAGCTGATTCAATCTAGAGGATTAGGGTTTTTGGATTTAACGTAGTCTCCTCTATTCCACATGCAGGTGGTCGCTATATATGAGGGAGGGGTGTTTCCCCCACGAATTTGACCTATTCCTACTTGTTTGGACTCAACCAACTCGGATACAAACTGACCCAACATGGGTGCAGCGGACTCGATTTGGAAACTGGCAGAAAACTATTCGTGCATTGTTTCGGTCACCACGGCTTTCACGAGTCGAATTTGTTGATGGGGCCGGATCCATTGGAAAGCCCATCAAATTTCCTAATCGGATTGTGCTCGTTTGCTGTATTTGGAGCCCGTATGAAGAATTCATGACTATTTCAAATTCGGGACTTCTGGCAGTCCGAACTGAAACATTATTTCCTTATTGTTGTTTTTCACGCCTCCTTCTCTTGCTCCTTGCTTCCTCTTCTCCATCTATGTTTGTGTTATTAATAAACCTAATCATACATAAATTCATAGGATTAGGTAGTATAATATTCTCATAAACACAAACATTATTTGTTAGGAAAGAATTCACCTTATAATAAACATCAGTGAGGCTTAATATTTCTTTCCAACTCAAGCATGAATAAACCTCATGGACCTCTATTATGTCCCTATCACACCTTATGATTCACTTAACACTTAGTGACATAATATCCATTTTTTATCTTCTCCGTGGTTTTGTAGAATATATTCTGATGCAACTAAAATATTGTTTAGTGTCATTACTTGGCTGATGGATTGAATAATTGTAGCCTTAAGCAAAGGTTTACGCATCCCATTGTGCTTACTGAACTTGCCAACCAAGGAAAGAATTAAAAGAGAAAATTTCATGAATGATAAAAGTGGAGTCTTATGCTTGACGAACTTATGGTTGGGGGTTAGTCTAAATGTGTATCACATGGAAAACTTTCAACACTGCACTAAGAATTCTATATTCAAGTTGATATCATGTTCTTTTAACTCTGGATGCCTGTCATGTCGAAATGAGGTAGAGGAATAGTAAGTCTTGATGAGTAAGTATATATGATTAGAGATACGCATTGGGCCGCTAACCCAATCCATGCGATATCATGGTGGAAATTTACTTATAGCTAGAATGGACTCCATAACATATCCTATAATAAAATAAGAAGCTATGCATATAGTGAATGAAATAAAAAAGGATAATGAGTCCATTCCTTTTGTTTGTCTTGCCATTTTGACATGGTCTGGTTTCCATGTCATGGGGCAAGAGGTACCCCAATTGCTGCTCTCTATGATGTCATTAATACTTACAATGATTGTACAAGGCTTATTAGGAATCTAGAGTTGAGTAATCATGGTGCGGGACTTCGCTTTTAAGGGGCATGAGGCTTTCAACTTGTAGTTTGTCAAGCATAAGAATCAAAATGAAAAATTAATGCTTTAGCAAAACTGAGAGCAAGGTAGTAAGCACAATGATTTTACTTGTCAACATATGAAAGAATCAGAGATCTCAAAAATCTTGATATGATTCAATCATCAGCGATGCACAAGCCTGTGTTTATGTCTACAATTGAGCAAACTCATTAAAGTATTAACACTTCATGTTATTTCTATTGCAACAAGTATATATGCTTCAACACTGAGTAGATGCACACTTGCTAGTATTTTGCTACTTGTTACAGGAATCATGTCTTGAGTATTTGCTAGTATTAATTGATGATGCATATGCAATGCAAAGTTCTTGCCAAAGTTTATATCGCTTCTGCACTGCGTTTAAATTGTTCGAGGACAAACAACGAGCTAAGCTTGGGGGAGTTGATGCACCCAAAATGCATCTACTTTTCCAAGCACTTTGCATCGTATTTCTCTCCGGAGTCCCCCCATAATTGAATAAATCTGCAGAATGTGACGCTGTTTTTAGCAAAAGTCTTATTTCCGTCTATTTTCGCAGGACTTTTCACAGGGGACGAAAACCACGTAACTTTTTATGAAAAGAAGGGGAATGAGCACCAGATGGGGCCGAGGGGCCACCCGAGGGCCAAAAGGGGGCCCCACACGCGGCCAGATTCCTTGGCCGCGTGGGGTCACCCCTTTTGGGCCCAGATGGCCCACTCCGGCTAGGTCTTCGACGTACCCCGCCATATATACGAGAAACTGACGGGTTTCGAAGAGGAGGGCTGTTCGTGAAACGGAGCGCCGCCGCCACCACGATCTTCGATTTTGGAGTCAGATTGATCCGGGATTTCACCCCCGGAGGTGGAATTCGAGGGGCTTCGTCACCATCATCATTACCACCATCATCTCCATCAACCATGAACTCCATCACCCCCTCCATGTGTGAGTAGTTGATGTAGGCATGTGAGGTGTGAGGGGTTTTGGATGAGATTGATCATGTAATTGCTACCCGGTATGCGGGATCTAGGGGTTTTGTCGTGGGATAATCACGGCAGACGTTACCGGGGGTAACTTATCTTGGGGCAATGCGACTCTGGTGTTTGGCAGAGGGTTTAGCTCAAGGGAAACCATGGTGATATGCGATCTGGTAGCCGGCAATCAAGTCGCCGAGTCTCCGATCTAAATATATTATCTCAACTCTCGTGTTACGATGGATACTCGAATATCTTGCGATCACGTGATTGTCTCTAATCTAACCCTAGGGGCCGGCTTATATAATATCCAGACCCCCTGGCTTACTATCCAAGGCACACCCGGAGTCCTACCCGGACACTACTTACAAACCCTAAGTTTCCTTATCGGAACCCACAATCCGGGTTATGAGGCCTACACTCTTGGGCCTTCTAGAAACTCCTTTTCCCTAAGCCGGGTCTTGCGCAGCGTCCTTTGGGCCGAATTATACCTTGGCGTTGGCCTACCGGGTTATCATCCCTCCGTCAGTAGTCCCCATAATAGCTTGGGCTTCATGAGATCCTCCTAGAAGCGCATGCTATTCCCTGCAAAAATAACAAACATACAAGTTCATAGGGGTCGGGTTAGGTTGCTTTGATAAACAGCTAGGCCTAACTCCACTGGTGGTCCATATAATAACCCGGCTTCCTCCAAATCCGCCTTCCTTTTCCCAGGTCAACACTCCGAGGAAAACGCAGTAGACCCGGCTCACTTTGCTTGTTAACTGGTCCGGATACCGCGGAAGGGATTTGCTTCCGATCTTTTCCGGATATCGCGCGTGGGCATTTAACGCTTATCCCCAGAAATCCGGGCGGGTATCCCTCTCCAAAAATTTCGGATCCCGCCCCTTAGTCTAGGTTTCCCCACCCGCACCTATAAATAGGTGCCCTAGGGGGTGACCTAAACCTAACGGCTCATCTCCTCCATCTCTCTCACCCATCTCGCCTTCAACCTCCAGTGACGCTCCCTTGCTCGAGCTCGCCGTCGCGCCACCACGGAGCCTACCGGAGAGCAGCCGGAAGCGAGCCTCCGCCATCTACGCTCCGCCTCCGCTCGCGCCGCTCCGCCGTCAAGCTCCGCCACCGCGCCCGCGAGCTGCCCGCCGGAAGACCCCGCAGGTCACCGCGACTGCGCCATTTGCCGTCGCCGCGCCCTCCTCCGGACCTCGCCGGTAAGCTTTCCTCCGCCATGAATTTCACTTCAAGTTCTTTGCTCGAGCTAGATTGGATCTAGGTCCGCCCGCGGGCTGTTTTCTTGCTCTGTACCGAATTAGATTGTTCAACTCCATCCTTGTTTGTTTAATCGCTCAATAGTAGATCCAATAACATTCTCCTATTACTTGCAACCGTTAATTTCTCCATAGATTTCTCTGCAAATTTCTCGATCTAGATGCAAACTGTCAAAAAATCTTCCGTAGTAGTTCTTCGATACCCGGATAATTCACTATTTTCCGGGTTTTTCATTCACTCTAGTTGACCCTCTTTCATAGTCGCTTACTGATACTTAGATAACTCATAGTTTCCGTACTGCTTGTTGATACTCGGATAACTCGTAGCTTCCACACTGCTTATTGATACTCGGATAACTCGTAGTTTTCGGGTCTTAGTTACTCATGTTCTGCATTCCTTGCCTCGTGTTTTGCAGACTGAACAAATGGCTCCCAAGAACAAGGGAAAACAGCCGGCCAAAGCTAGGCCGACTCAGGCCATTTCCGCCAACTGGGCACGGTCCACCGTGACCCAGGCCAAGCTGGAGGAGCTTGCCGAGTCAGGCGTTCTTCCTCCTCAAAAGGAGATCCATTGGCGTGTTCCGGGTGATGAGACCCGGCCATCCCCTAATCCAAATGAGGTAATATGTTTCGTAGAGCATGTGATCCGGGGATTCCGTCCCCCGGGTCACTCTTTTTTCCGCAAAGTCCTCCGCCACTATGGCCTCCGAGTTTTCGACATTGGACCTAACTCTATGTTGAATATCACCCATTTCATCGTCCTCTGTGAGTCGTACTTGTGCGTCCCACCAAACCTTGCTCTCTTCTTAGAACTATTCCAATGCAAACCGTGCCGCGAAAGCGGCGACGGGGCCCTTTTGGCTTGCGGCGGAGTATCCATCCAACGCCGAAAAAATTCGCCTATGCCGAATCTGAGTCTTAACTCGCATGTTAAGCATTGGCAACAATCTTTCTTCTACTGTCGGGACACCTCCTCACCCGGCGAAAGGAAATTGCCGGGTTTCTCGGAGGGTCTCCTTGACCTCTCCGACACTTTCAACGCCTTTGCCTCAGAGTCGGACAGAGAGTCCATCCAGCCTTTGCTAGCCAAACTCGCCGTCCTCTCCGCCCAAGGTCTCCTTGGGCTTAATTTGGTTAAGACATGGGTGAACTTCCGGATCCAGCCCAACTCCATTCGCTCAAAGCTGATGTGTGAATACTCGGGACACGTCATGGATGCGCTCCGCTACTCCTCGAAGAATTATCCGGCTGGCGATACCAACAAGACCATCAAAAGCTTCCTAACTGAGAAGGTGGAAGTGATAAAAAATATAGCCGGGTTAGAACCATTCACTCGGGACAACCCGGCTCCAGCGGTAAGATCCGACACTTATTCACTTACTCTTGTACTTTTACTTGATACAACTACTAAATCTCACTTTTATGCCTTTATCTCAGGCTGATAACGCTTTTTGGAACATCGAGACCCCCCCCCCCCAACTCCGGGAATCCAGAGGAGGACGAGGAGGCCGCTGACTCGGAGGAAGGTACTTTCCGGGTTTCACCCAACCCAATTTCTGCTAACTTGTTTCTCCACACTTTCTGTTTTTCCGACCGTGTGCTATGTTACTCAGGAATGGAGGACATGGAGGAAGAAAAAGAAGATCTGGAAGATGAGGAGCAAACACAGAGTGACGAGAGTGAAGCAGAACTGGTCATCGAGGTCGGAGCCAAGAGGAAACCCCGAGGGGTTGTTTTTAAGGTTCCATATCGCTCCCTCGCTTCCAAACCATACACTTTTGCTAATATGTGCGAGCTAAACAGAGAATTATCCGACTGGCCATACTTGAAGGAGCCCCCCATGGTCAAGCGCAGGGTGACCCGGAACTCTCTGGGCGAAACCACACTCAACCCGGGTATCCCATCATCTCCAGCCCGCCGCGCCGGTACTTCAATCCCAGCCTTCCAATTTGCCTCAAAGATTTCCTTCTCCCAATCACCCCTTAGCGGGACAACTCCGAGTCTCACTTTCTCAATCTTTAACAGCCTCGTCCGGGTCTAGCAGCGAGTTCCCCTCAGATTTCATGGTGAACTCCGGGTAAGATGCCTCTTCTGCTATTCTGACACTTTTCCATAGTTTTCTTTAGTCATATACTAACCGTTTACTTGTACTTTTCTCAGATCTAAGGTCACAACCAGTGACCCAGATAATATGGAGACTGATGACCCGGCCAGAGAAGATTCGGTTGATGATGTGATGGTCGCGGCTGGCGGCGATGGAGAACAACAAGTGCCACTGAAAGACCCGGCCGATCAAGAGGCCGAGTATCCGATGGCCTCGCATGCACGTGAGGAAGAGGAGGTCATAATCCTGGGCACAGGGAGGAGCGAGCCGATCTCCGACACTCAAGCGACTCGGATGCCTTCCCCCATGAAGGAAAAAACTCCGTCTCCGGGTGACCGGGATCCTGGGTCTTCCAATCTGGGTTTGGGCGACCACTCCTTTGACCAGATGATGAGCGCCCTCCTCGCCATGAAGTCCACAGAGAAAGATATATTAGAGCGCATGGCTGCTGAACACCAGGTAACGCTAATTGATATTTCATAGTATTCATCTAGTCCCCAAGTTCCGAGTCTAACTTGTCAAAGTTTTACTCGGTACTTCCTTTGATACTCGGCTTATTGTTATATCCAGCTAACCTTCACCTTTCATTCCCTTATAGGCACAGATGGCCAGGTCCGAGGAAATTTTGGCCAAGACCAATGAACTCATGGAGACTGAGGTAAAGCTGCGAGAGGCGCTTGAGGTTGAGGTGGAAACGCTTAACAAGGATGTCACGAAGTACAAGAAGAAATGCAACACCGCTCAAGCTGCCTTGAAGAAATTATCAGCTCAAGTTGCTGACACTTATCGTGTCCTACTTGGTAAGATTTTATCACTTGCTATTTTGTAACTCAGTTTCTTCTTGATCCATGATACCCGGGATTTTTGCTTTAGCCTTTGTTGTTTATACTGTAGGGCCTGGTCTTGCGCCCCCAAAGGAGGATGATGTCCAGAAGGCAAAGAATCTGAAGACTGTGCTCCGGAGGTTCTGCGCCGGCACTAAATGGATCCTAGACGCCGTGTAGTGGCCGGCTGATGGATATCCGGGTATGGACACCTTGATCCATGCGTGCTCCACAGTCCCCTCATGGATTGAGATCTGGAAACACTCGGCATGCCGGGTTGGGATGACCCGGGGGCTCATGCTGGCTAAGGCTTACTTTCCTAAGCTTGAGCCGGCAAAGCTGGTGGCCGGGTTTCCAGAATTCAAGGTCGATGGCTCCAAATTCTCCGCCAAGGACTTCAAGGCTATACAACATGAGGTGCGTCACTCGGCATCTATAATTGCCAATACTCTGGACCTGGGTAGATTTGCATCTCCATATGATGCCGAAGATAAACCGGTGAAGGAAGATATTCCCTTGCCCTTTGATATCCTGGAGAAGTCGAACGCAGACTCGGCCAAGAAGAAGGAGGAGGCTGCGAAGAGGAAAGCCGAGCTTGAGTCTGCGCCTACCACCTCTACTCCGGCTGTCCGCCCGCCTATTCGTCCTGACACTGCCAATCCGGGTGACGACGCTGGGAAGGCCCCTAAGGAGCGAAACTAGGACCAAGACCCGGAAGACAAGGGCAAGGCTGTAAACCCGACCCAGGAGGCCGAGTAAACCTTTATCCGCTACCATCTCAAGCACTTTATTCGGCCGATGGCCTTTAAAACAATTATTCTTTTGATAGTGCGCCTGTGCACTTTTTGATACTACTATCGTGGCTTGTAATACATTAAAAACCTTAATAGTTTTCATGGCCCTTTTGGCCTTTGCGTAAATTTGATATTTCCCTGTCTTTGGAACTTTTTCATTCCTGGTTTTCCGACTTTCGCTATGGTTCCTTTTGTGAGACTCGGTTTCCGGGTCTTATGGGTTTTGACAAGTGGAACTTTTCTAAGTCCCCAAGACTCGGATTTTTGGGTTTTCGAGCTAAATAGCTAGATAATTTGTTTCTTTTTGCAAATTTCCAAGTCCCCAAGGCCCGAATATCCGAGTCTAGGGTGTTGGATTTTTTCAAATGAACAAATTGTTTCTGCTAAGGCCCAAACCCTAGAGCCGTTCACATAGGTTTGAAGTTATGCTTAATATGCTCTGAGTTACCGGCTATTAACCTTGTACTCTGCATAACTTGTGGTTTAGACGACCCTTTTGACCTTCTTCTACTATAAGCCGGCTTTCGCGTGGATAATCAATGTTGCTACAGCTGTACAAAGACAGGGTCAAGCAAGTCCCATTGGGCATCATGACTAATTGTAATCATACGCTAGCAAAGCATGCCACTTTAGTGCGAGTCACATCAAAGTTAAGCAAGAAAAGTCAAGAAAGTTTGGCTCCTCTGTCCGGTTATAAGCTTGCAGCCGTACTTATTACAAGTAATCGGCCCTTATAACTCAATGGCATCGTGGCCGGGTCTTTGAGTTTGCAACTGTGCTATTCAACCAATCAGCCCCCAAGACCTAGATATACGCAATTTACTAGAGAAAACTAATATACTAAGGACAATAAATAATACTTACCTGGAAAAAAAAATAAGAACACAACAGAAAAAATAAAAAACTTGATAAAAAATACACAAAAAAGGACAATATATTGTTTAACCATCTCTTTTATTGATATGAGAAAAGTTAGGTCAGCAAGCCGCCTCGTTAAAAACCCTCCAGTCCCCTTCGGTACCCTCGATAGGAAAAGAGTGCGTCTGAAACCTGCTGCCTGTTACATCGTGTAATTCCACTTGTGAATCTAGCCTAAACTAGGTATAGTAGGGACGTAGCTGAGCCACGTTCCATGGTCTTTCTCTTTCTTGCATAGATGAAGTGGTATGAGTGGTGTTATTAACAGTAGCCGACTCTTCCCTTACATCTACCAAGTAATATGATCCATTGTGCAGATTCCGGCTTATGATGAACGGTCCCTCCCATGGTGGGGATAACTTGTGTATTCCTTCCTTTGACTGTACCAGGCGCAGAACCAGGTCTCCTTCCTGGAAGACCCGGGTTTTCACACGCCGACTATGGTATCTCCTCAGATCCTGCTGGTATATGGCTGATCTCTCCAAAGCTTGTTCCCTGTGTTCTTCTAACATATCCACGGCGTCCTGCCGGGTCTTCTCGTTCTCCACCTCGACGTAAGCCGACACTCGAGGCGAGTCATGGATAATATCACTCGGTAATACCGCCTCTGCACCATAAACCATGAAAAACGGTGTCATCTGAGTAGATCTGTTAGGTGTGGTGTTAATTCCCCAAACCACTGAAGGTAACTCCTCAACCCATGCTCCAGCAGCTCTGATGCATGGGACTCGTAGCCGTGGCTTTAATCCACGAAGTAACTCCGGATTCGCCCTTTCCACTTGTCCATTGGCTTGTGGATGGGCTACGGAAGCTATGTCAAGCCGGATTCCGTTGTTACCACAGAATTTCTCCATCTCACCAAGGGACATGTTGGTTCCATTGTCTGTTATTATGCTGTGGGGATACCCAAACCGATAGATAATCCTTTTCAGGAACTTGACTGCCGTGACTGCTTCACAATTGGTGACTGGCATAACTTCAACCCACTTGGTAAATTTATCAATAGCCACCGAGAGATGTGTCTTTTTGCAAGGTGACCTGTGAAAGGGGCCAACCATGTCCATACCCCAAACGGCAAACGCCCAGGTTAAAGGAATTGTTTGCAACTCCATAGCCGGCACATGGATTTGGCGGGCATACCTTTGACATCCATCGCACCTTGCCACCAAGCGTTCCGCGTCTGCTAAGGCTGTGAGCCAGAAGAAACCGTGCCTATATGCTTTGGCCACAAGGGACCTTGTGGATGCGTGATGCCCACAGTCGCCTTCTTGGATCTCTTTCAGGATTTGCCGGCCTTCTTCTGGTGCCACACAGCGCAGAAATACTCCTGCAGCACTCCTTTTATATAACTCCCCATTGATAATGGAATAACCTTTTGCTCGCCTCATAATTTGCCTTGCTAGTACCTCCTGCTGTGGTAACTCGCCCCGTGATAGGTAAGCCAGAAACGGATCTGTCCACTCGGGAACAGTGCGTATTGTGGCCACGAGCTCCAAATCCGGGTCTTTGTTTGCCACCTCTTCTTCAGACTCAGTTTTAACTGATGGCCGCCATAGCTCGTCCAGGAAAACATTGGGTGGAACCGTCTCTCTGCGCGAGCCGAGTCTGGCGAGTGCATCTGCTGCCTCGTTCTTTCTTCTATCTATATGCTCCACCTCATACCCGGAAAAACACCCGGCAACCCTGTCTACTTCTCTGCGGTATGCTGCCATAGTTGCGTCTTTTCTATCCCAAGTTCCCGAGACCTGCTGTACCACAAGGTCCGAATCTCCATAGCATCGTATCCTCTTAATGTTCATCTCCTTGGCTATCTTCAATCCATGCAATAATGCCTCATATTCGGCCACGTTGTTGGAACAATCAAAGTGAATCTGCAACACGTAGCTCAACTTGTCTCCTTTGGGTGATGTGAGCACCACTCCAGCTCCTGATCCCTCGTATTGTTTAGAACCGTCAAAGTGCATGATCCAAGACTCGGAACTTGGTGTTATTGTGAGCATGCATGTGTGAGTCCAATCATTAATGAAATCAACTAGAGCTTGAGATTTGATTGCTGACCTGGGCTCGTAGTTGATGTGATAATCTCCCATCTCGATCGCCCACTTGGCTATTCTACCTGTTGCATCCGAGTTTCTGATGATATCCGACATTGGTATAGAGCTAACCACTGTTACGGGGTGTTCCTGAAAATACGGCTTCAATTTCCGGCTGGCCATGAAGACCCCGAAAACCAGCTTCTGCCAATGTGGGTAGCGCTGCTTTGCTTCTGATAATACCTCGCTGACATAAAAACCGGCCTCTGAACTGGGTGGTCTTTGCCATCCTCCTTGCGCTCAACAACAACCACTGTGCTAACCGCCCGGGGCCCGGCTGCAACGTACAATAACATGGGCTCTTTAGGACCCGGGGCTGCTAGGACTGGTGCCTCAGATAGCTGCTTCTTTAGTGCCTCGAACGCCTCATCCGCGTCTTGGTCCCAAACGAATTTATCAAATTTCCTCAAGAGCCGGTACAAGGGTATTGCCTTCTCTCCGAGTCTTGATATAAACCGGCTCAGCGCTGCTACACACCCTGTAAACTTCTGAACATGCTTCAGGTTTTCCGGCTTTTTCAGACTCTGGATGGCTTTGATTTTATCAGGGTTTGCTTCGATCCCTCTCTCTGAAACAATAAAACCGAGTAACTTCCCTGCTGGAACTCCAAATACACACTTTATCGGGTTAAGTTTCATATGGTATCTTCTCAGGTTCTTGAATGTTTCCTTTAGATCATCGATAAACGTTTCCGCTTTCCTGGTCTTAATCACCACATCATCCACATAAGCATGAACATTGCGTCCAATTTGATCCTCGAAGCACTTCTGAATGCACCGCTGATAGGTTGCGCCGGTGTTCTTCAATCCAAAAGTCATGGTTTGTAACAAAAGGCCCCAAAAAGAGTTATAAACGACGTTTTCTCCCAGTCTTCCTTCTTGAGCTTGATCTGATGATACCCGGAATATGCATCCAGGAAACATAATAGGTCACTTCCAGCCACTGCATCTATGATCTGATCTATCCTCGGGAGTGCAAACGGATCCTTTGGGCAATGCTTGTTGAGACTCGTATAATCGATGCACATCCTCCACTCATTGGTATTTTTCATCGCGAGAGCCGGATTTGCCAACCAATCCGGGTGAAATACTTCCATGATAAAGCCGGCTGTCAACAGCCGAGCAATTTCTTCTCCTATAGCTCTTCTTTTTTCCTCATTCATTTTTCTGAGGCCCTGCTTCACAGGCCTACACTTGGGGTCAACATGCAAGCTATGTTCCGCCAACTCTGTGGGGATACCCGGCATATCGCTAGGAGTCCAAGCAAACACATCCTGATTCGAACGAATAAACTCCACGAGTGCTTTTTCCTGCTCATTGTCCAAGTTAAATCCTATAGCAAATTGCTTGGAGGGATCACCCTCGACAAAGGCCACCATCTTGGTATCTTGCGCTGCTTTGAATTTTGCTCTCTCATCCTCAGTGTTTGGCCTCTTCAGCACTGTCCTGTCATCCGGGTCTACTTGAGACTGATAATACTTGAGCTCCTCCTTTCTACAAGCTTGTTCCGCCATTGCCGCATCTCCTTCGTCACACTCAGCCGATACATCCCGGCTCCCATGTATGGTGATGGTCTGCTTAGGACCCAGGATTTTTAGCTGTAGGTACACGTAACACGGCCTGGCCATGAACTTAGCGTAAGCCGGCCTTCCAAATAGCGCGTGATAAGGGCTGCGCAACTTTACCACTTCGAACGTGAGCCACTCCACCCGGAAATTATCCTTTGATTCTCCAAAAGCAACCTTCAAGGTAATCTTTCCTTCAGGGCACGCTGAGTGACCCGGCACAATCCCGTGAAAAACTGTTGAACTTTTCTGTAGCTGAGACTCCTTGAGACCCATACGTAAGAAAGTTTCCCAATATAGGATGTTGATGCTGCTCCCACCGTCCATTAAGACCTTTTCAGCTCATAACCATTAACCTGTGGCGCAACCACCAATGCTAGGACTCCCGGGTGTTCTATCCTTTCCGGGTGATCTCTTCTGCTCCATGTTACATCTTGCTCCGACCACCTCAGGTATCTCGGGACAGACGAGGAAACCGAGTTCACTGCCTTCTTCAATATCTTTCTATCCTTGTTGGAAGTTCCTGTGGTGTGAACGTGGTATTGACCCAATTGCTTGGGGTTGGCTTGGAAACCTCCAGCTCCCTGATTATTACCCGGATTTCCAACTCCCGGGTTGCCTGCTGGGGGTGGGCCGTTGCCCGGGTTTCCACCCGGACCTGGTCCTCCTCCCCGGCCTGCACCTCGCATAGCCTTGTTTACTTCCTCGTTCTTCCACCTCTGCAGGTCCACACACTGCTCCAATGAATGGTTAGCCGGCCTTCCGTTCCTGCTGTGTTTCGGGCACGCCATTCTGAAGATATCCCAGTTGTTACCCGGCCTTGGTGGCCCTTGATAGTTTCCTCCGTTATGATTTCCTGCGTTGAAATTTCCTTCTGCTCTGGGCCTCGAAGACCCGGCTTTTGTGCTGGTGATGAACTCGGAGTTCCCCTCGAACGGGCGCTTGTTCTGGTTGTTCCCATTGTTACCTCCATGGTTACCCGGCGTAGATCCATTGCCGGCTCTTCCATTATTGCCCGTATTTGCTTTTGCTTTCTTGTCATCAACGTCCTCTTCTGTGGTATCCGTTGCAGCGTGCTTGTTGCATGCATCCATTAGCTCTCCCATCGTAACCTCTGAAGCATTCCGACTAGATTTCATGCGAGTTAACTTCTGCACTAAAGGCGTGTACTTGCATGTCTTGGCCATAGCTTGCAGCGCGTCCTTTGGCTGAATATCTATGGATGAATGCAGTATCTCCATAACCCGGCGCACCCAGTTGCGCGCCGACTCTCCCTTCTTTTGCACACACCGTTCTAGATCATCGATAGTAAACAACTTCCTGCATGTTCCGTGAAAGTGCTTGATAAACGCAGTTTTCAATTCACTCCACGACTTGATAGATCCTTCTGGTAGATTGTTGAACCACAACTTTGCTGCTCCTTCTGACATCATTAAGTACATGAACTTGGCTTGGAGATTCTCAGATGCGTTGCGAATTGACATAGCCATCTCATAACTGCTCAACCATGTTTCTGGGTCCATAGTCGGCTCATAATTCACTACTTTATCCGGTTCCTTGAATTTATCCGGGTAGGGCTCAGCCCTGATGTTATCCGACAGACACTTGGGCCCAGCGAGATTAGTCGGTGCTGGCCTCACCCGGGAAACATGCGATCCTGCGGGGGGTACGGCTGGACGTGGCGCTACTGCTGGTCCGTGCACCGCGGACCCGGCCGCGGCTCGCCTGGCTCTGGAACTATCCACAATAGCTTGTGCTGCTGATACTGTTGGTGCTGCTTGAACGCGGGGAGGAGGCGGCATTTGCTGCTGCTCTGCCCTCCGTCGCGCTGAACTTGTTTGAATGTTGCCGGTATTGCCATAATGCTGGCTGATATAAGGTGTTCCATGCATTCCACTCCTATTATCCGGGTAATTGACCTGCTGAGCTACTGCCGTACGCAGCAAATCGATCGCCCGCCGGGTCTGCTCTGCATGGGGCGACTCTCTTACGGGGATCTGATTCAATGCCAATGTTGCAGCATACACGTTATCCATGGGGTTATTGAAGTGACCTGGTGGCGTACGAAATCGTGATGGTGGTGGTGGTGGTGGTGTGTTGCCGACAGTGGCCCCAGTCTGCAATGTGGGTAACCCGGCCTGCACGTTTGCCGGCTGTCCCGCTCCAGTTGCCGGCTGATGCACAGTTTCCTGATTCACAGCCGGAATCGGCTGATCCTAGGGTGTGATGAATAGTGTGTTTGGGTTTATGAATCCACCCATCGCTGGTAATCTTGTCTGGTATCTTTGATGCACCCTGCTTGTCTCAGCTCGGAGCCGGTTCTCCAATGCGTCCAGTTCGCGTTGGCGCGTGGCTACCCCTTGCTTTTCTGCTTCCACATCCCTTCTTTGTTGCTCCAGCGCGCGGCGTGCTACCTCCAAGTCCCTGGCACGCGCCGCGGCGTTTTCCGGGGTTATCACCGTAGCTAACACTGTTGGGTCCAAGACCATATTGTTACTGAACAGGGCTGGGTGTTGTGGATTCGAAGGACCCGCCCCTGGCGTCCTGTTAGCCAGGAACCCAAACATATTTGCATGCAGCTCGCTATCCGCCGCTCGGATGGTGACTGAAGCCGACTCTCCGTCAACCCGGGTCAGAACCGGATTTCTGTCAGCCGGATTTTGCTGCTGGGCCAATGCTTGCGCCGCTCCGACCGCGGCCGTAGTCAC